>CM052702.1:76406733-76447235 GCA_028551405.1 Uromys caudimaculatus | reverse complement strand
AGTTATCACAGAGAAAGGAGTTTCAGTTGAGAAAATGCCTCCATGAGATCCAGAGGTAAGGCATTTTCTCAATTAGTGATCAAGGGGGGAGGGCCCCTTGTGAGTGGTACCATGTGTGGGCTGGTAGTCTTGGGCTCTATAAGAAAGCAGGCTGAGCAAGCCAGGGGAAGCAAGCCAGTAAGCAGTATTCCTCCATGGCCTCTGCATCAGTTCCTGCTCCTTGACCTGCTTGAGTTCCTGTTCTGACTTCCTTTCATGATGAACAGCAGCATGGAAGTGTAAGCCAAATAAACCCTTTCCTCCCCAACTTGTTTCTTGGTCATGATGTTTGTGAGGAATAGAAACCCTGACTAAGACACACATGATTGTATTTGTACCAAGAAGAAAGGAGGAGACAATCCATAGCATCTGAGATAGATGTTTTGTTTTTCTTTCATTTAAGCTTCACAGAGAGATAATGCTTATTCTCTAGATAATGATACAAATGATTTTATGCTTCAAAATAAACTCTGGGAAATCTACAGTGATGTTTTATACATTGCATAGTACAGTACCAGTGTACAAATGGAAACATCACATGAAAATGTATGGAAGTGAGAGAACCATAGAAATTCAAGTTGCAATCTTTAACTGGCCTGAAATCATATCAAACTTGCAATATTTCATGTGCAGAAACCAATTAGTTTGTTCATTGTTGGCTTTTCTATAGACATCTATTATTTATGTTGTTGCTGGCTTAATCAAAGGGCTAGCCTTTTTTTGAAAATTGACAAACAATCTATAAAGCTCAATGTAAAACAGCAACAATATGAGTGGGGAAATATTATCTTAATTCACTTGAATTCTTCTAAACTATAGTATGCATGAAAATGAATAACACAAAGGACATTAGCTCAATAATATTCTGGGTATTCACAATATGTTTTGGAAGCAAACGTTTCAACCCAACATGCTTGCTTACACCTACAGAGAAGTAAGGTAGATTTGGTTTACGTATCACTATGTATGTTAGGAACACTACATTCTAGAAAACATATTGTCAGCAGCATCTGAATTGAAAAATGACATTTTACCTACTAAATATTTAACTGAGATGTCTAAGACTGTCCCTGATTTTGTTCTTCTGATAATTTGCAGGGAACAGGTATGAATGTAAGTGGATAGCTTTTTATTGTTTGTTTTTATCAAATTGTGCTTATAAGGGGCTTTATGTTTGCAATGCATATTTATTATGTTTCCATGATTTGACATGATAAATATAATGGAATGCCTAATTAATTTAGAGCAAGAGGGTAAAGCTGTCAACCCTCACCAACCATTCAGAGAAACACTGAAGTAAAAGAAGACATAGTGGAATCATTTTTCATGTGTCATATAGAAAAAATTTTTGAGTGTTCATAAGATTTTGTCATACATAGTTAGAAGGTCATTTGCTTATATTGAATGTCTTTGGCTGTTACCAACACAGATTTGTTTTAATGTTGTAACTGGATACTGTTGTGTCTTATTCTGTGGAAAGTTTGATTTCTACAGAATAGAGGGGCTTAATATATCTTAAAATAGATTAGTAAAAGGATTTTGAAAATGTGCACCATAAACAAATGATAATTAAGCTGATGGATGTGCTAATTATCTTGATTTGATCAATATCTAATATACACATGAATCAAAATGTCACTATATACCCTATCAATTACTGGATAATTGTTATGTATCAAAAATAAAAATTAACCAGAAAATTAATTAACCTAAAGAAACACAAGAGTTACAAAGCATTTATAAACAATTGGGAGACTCTTCACTTTCATGATCTGCTACATGACTGATATGTTTCTTAATCCAGAATCCTCAGAAGAATATTGTAGTAAGTTATTTTCTTGTTGTTTTCACCAAACAACTGACAAGAAGCCAGTTAAAGGAAGAAGACTTTATTTTGACCTATAGGTTAAGAGGACAGTGCCTCATGGTAGGAAGGACATGGCGACAAAAGAATGAAGCAATTGGTGACATTGAATCTGCACTCAAGAAGCAGCCAGAGCCACAGAAACTGGGACTGAGTCTTTGAACCTTAAGCTCACTCTAGAGACTCTCCTTTTCAGTAAGCATTTAGTTTCTAAAGATTCCACAACCTTAGGTAGGAGGTGGTGGCACATGCCTTTATTTACAGCACTTAGGAACCAGAAGCAGGCAGATGTCTGAGTCTCAGGACAGCCAGGGCTACATAGAGAAACCCTATGTAAAAAAATAGAAACAAAACAAAACAGATTCTACAACCTTCCAAAACAGTTCCACCTACTCTTGAAAAACATATTCAAAAATGAGCCTATTGAGGACATTCACAGGCAAACCCCAGCAACTACTTAACATTTATACTTTTAAAAATTGTGTAACTCTTATTTTTAGGAGTTCTATACAGTTGTGAAGCTAGAGATTCAAAATAATAGAGTTAGAAATTCACTTCTTTAGATCATATGCTTTAATATATGTTTTTATTCTGATTAATGAGAATTGGAAAATCAATGTAAAATCTTAGTATGATTTTTAAGGGTTAAACTGTCTCATGCAAAATTCACACACTAAGATTCTAACCATTACTGCCTCTAGACATGACATTTGGGAGATAATGTCATTATAAATGCAACTGATTAAGTTTGGATGAGGTCATGAGAGAGTAAAATGGTTTCCAATCAATATGACCTGTGTCCTTGTAAAGGTGGAAATGTGAACACAAAGCGAGACAGACATGGAAAAAAGAGAGAAACATAGGAAGATGACAGTCCAGCTGAGAGCCTGGGAACAGAGCCTTCCTTCTAGACTCAGAATGCACTAAGTCTGCTCACTAATTGATTTTGGAGTATCTACCCTCCTGAACTCTGCAATGATGAGTTTCTATTAGTAAAATTCCTTAGATAACAGCACTAATTTTTTGAAAGCCTTAACAAATTAATAGAATCACAGGAAGAGATGTTTTCAAGGAAGCAGCTAGTCAAACGTTTCCTTCTCAAATCCAGAGGACTCCTGACATTCTTATGATGGATAAAAGATCTTTCATATTGTTCCACTCGGAGCGGGAAGAAAGCACAAAGACTAAGATGTGTTTCATAAGGGTTATATCTTATTTTATTTTATTTTATTTTATTTTATTTTATTTTATTTTATTTTTGGCAAGATGTGGTGGTGCTTGCTTGTCTCTATATTTTGAGAGCTTCAGAGGAGGAGGCAGGAGAATCAGTAATTCAAGATCATCCTCAGTTACACAGCAAATTCAAAGCCCCCAGTTATAGAGTTTGTCTCAAACCAATCCAAAGGGGGATATTTATTGATTTAATAACTTGATTAATCCACATGTTAGTCCATAAATGTAATGAATCAGGTTTTATGAAATGACATGAGAATTTATAGGAACAATGGCAGAACGATAGAATTGTGATCTTTTTATCAGTGTGTATGGTTGTGATTTGAGTGGCTGATAGAACTCAGGACAATGTGCATCACCATACTACAGAAATTGTCATGGCGTTTTAATTTTATCATCGCCACACAGGAAAGCTTGGAAGAGTTTCTTTACAGGCTAATTTACTACAGAAGAAATGGTTAATAGTGTGTAGTCAAGAATGGAAAGAAAAATTGGAAGATAACTGTATTCGTGAAAAACAGAGACCAATAAGAGCAGAGTGACCCAAGATGCAGCTTTGTGAATTCTTTGGCCAGAAATCCCGAGGAGAGGCCTGAGGGCAAGGCTCTCTGGTGATGTTAAGACTTTCTGACCTGTTCGGAGTAAACATACTGGTGTCAGGGTGACTCATTGCCCAGCTCAAAAAATACAGTTCAAGAATTGCTCCAGGGTTTGCTTCTAGGAGATGGGAAGAAGTGATTATTGGAACTTACATTTCTGTACATATTGCTTTTTTACTAAGGAAAAACCCCCATAAAATCAGCAAATCCAAGTTTGAGCAATGTGAAAGAATCTTCCAAGTGGACTGGCAGTAAAGCTTGACATCTGTGCTCTTCAGAGTGTTGCTGTTTCTCAGCATTCTGTAACCTTTCCTCACCTTTGTTTCAACATTGCCCAAAACTTGTCTCAAAGACAGTTTCCTCTGACACATTTTCTGGAAGTCAACATTTGAGCAACACTTTTCCTCACTTCTATACTGAGATTAGAACTTTTTTTATTAAATAAATGGCTTATGTACTTCTGTACAAAGCACATGGTGAAAGCGGTATTATCCTGTGTTAAGGACAAGGTCAATGAGACCCCAAAATAGCCATTTTGAAATAGTATCATGTGTGCAGGTTTATGATCTTGCCATTAGATATCTATTGGCCCTTAAATATCAGTGGTTGCTGTGAAGATTGTGATGGAAGTTGATGCAGTTTGCTTTTGATGAAACTCTATTTTCTTCCTTTGTGAATTTCTGCTCCATATTCCTCCTTCAGAGAAATATCTTGTTCTCAGTTGGTGATATGCCAATAACTTTTACAGTTTGAGTATTAAATTTGGTGTTTGCTGACTAGGACTTACTGAAGATAATAGGCAACTGAGGACCATGCATTGGAAAAGACAACTTGATATTGAAATAGTCAAAGACACACGGCTGGAATAGCCGGCAACAGCATTGCTGCTCCAGGGAAGACACTGTTCAGAACTCCCTCCAATTACATCAAGACTTTCCATATTACTTCCTTAATATATCATCCTTGATGTTATTCAACCCAAGCACCTTCTTCCCTGTTCAATACTTTTCCTATCAAGGTGCTGAATTTGGCTTAATGAATCTGCCTAAGTTAGGGTTTGAACATCTTTGGAGCTTTCACTGTTCTTATTTTGTTATGGGCATGGACCATTTAGCTGCAGACAATATGACTTTCATGCTGCCAAGAAGGCATACTAGCCTCCCACTTAGCCTTAATTGAAAGTTAGTGATTTACTTTGGGAATCTGAAGCATCAATTATACTCAACTGTATATAGTAGCAATTTTTTACTTCTGTTATTTCAAAACTACCATATCTCTATATTGCATACTTCTCAAGTGTTTGATTGATACTCATGTCATTGTCCTATTTCATTCTGTAACAGAATTCCCTAAGACTTGGGAATTTATAATTAATAGAAATTTACTTGTCCTACTTTCTGGAGACTGGGAAATCCACATGCATGGCAGCAGCGTCTAGTGAAGGACTTCACTCTGTATCATCTCTTCACAGAAGTAAATGGCAAGGCAGCAAAAGAAAGGAAAAGAAACTGAGCTTTCTTTGGCAACAATCCACTATTCCATCACTAACGCATGTCAGCATTTACCTTCACTCATTTAGGAGATAAAGTCTTCATTACCTAATCTCCTTTAGACTCCACTTCCCAACATTGTTGTACTGAAGATTAAGTATTCAACATTTGAATGTGGGAGGTTTGACAGCGTGCTTCCTTATGGAAATGTACTTTTTAGGTCACAAGCAGAAAGTTTCAACAATTCCACAACCACCTTGTTTTAGCAGCTAACTTTTCAGAGAAGACTTTATAACACATAGTATAACATGTTGATACATTGAGACTCTCAAAGATCCCATCTCCAGGTATTCACATATTTGTCTAATCCCTTACCATCAAGTTTCATGTAAAGTTATCACTTGCTTTTACAATTATAATCTGGATGGTAGTGGATACCACAACAATGATTTATTTATGGCAGACCATAATCCCCACACTTCAGGCTTGGACCAGGAGTCACATCCAGCACACACAAGTCCTGTTCTCTCTATTCATCTGACACCTGACTTTTTCCCACCTAAGCAATTTCTAACCTTTAGGGTCAACTTGCATGCACACCCTCTCTACTGCCCCAACTGGCCTTTTCCATATCCAATTTAGAACTAGCAAAAATTATTCTGCATATCCAGATCTCATTGCAAAACAAAACCCCAATAACAACAAGAACAATAAAAATGTGTCAGTATTCTCTCCCAAAACCACCAGAAATGAAAAAGAACTTGTTCCTTTTGACAAACAAGAATAAGAAAATAGTACAGTGAGAATAGCACATCCGAAGTATAGCCTGGTTCTTTCCTCCTCAGAGAAAGCTAAGGTGAGGAGAGATGGTTAAATAACATCAGAGTAATTCTGGATCAGAGGACTGAATGAATGGCCTGGGATGATGATTCGCACAGAGTTTTATCTTCTGTTTCATTTCTGTACTTTCTCAACTTCATCCCTCTGCTGTCCCCCTATTCTCCCACGTTAAGCTATATGCTTTCAGTGAAAATTAAATTAAAAGAAAGGAACTTGCTTTAACTTGTAGAAAATGTCATGTCTGAAGAAATAGATTTTATTTTTGGTGGTTTCTCAGAAAATTGGAAATAGTTCTACCTCAAGACCCAGCTATGCCACTCCTGGGCATATACCCAAATGATGTTCCATCATACCACAAGGACACATGCTCAACTATATTAATAGAAGCTTTATTCATAATAGCCAAAAACTGGAAACCACACAGATGCCCCTCACTGAAGAATGGATAAAGAAAATGTAGCTTATTTACACAATGGAATACCATTCAGTTATTAAAAACAAAGACATTGTGAAATTTGCAGGCAGATGGATGAAACTAGAAAACCAATACTATCCTGAGTGAGATAGTCTAGACCCAAAAGTACATGGATGGTACATATTAATAAATGGGTATTAGCCATAAAGTATAGGATACCCATGCTACAATCCACAGACCCCAAAAAGATAAATAACAAGGAGGACTCTGGAGAGATGGTTGAATCTCAGTCAGAAGGGAAAATAAAATTGTCATCAGAGGTAGATGAAGGGAGATAACTGGGTGGAGGTGTGGATGGCAAGGGGTACAGGGGTTCAGAAAGTGAATGGAAATCAGCAGCGGTGATGGGGCAAACTCTAGAACATGCCAGAGACTTGGGATGGGGAAGGTTCTAGGGAGTCTATGAGGGTGACTCTAGTTGAGACTCCTAGCAGTGGGGGATATGGAGCATGAAGTGACCACCTCCTGTAGCTAGGCAGGACTCCCAGTGGAAGGAGGTGGTCACCAAACCACCAACAAAATCTTTGACCCAAAATTTGTCCTGCCTACAAGAAGTTCAAGGAAAAAGATGGAGCAGAGATTGAGGAAATGACCAACTGATGTCTGGTCTAACTTGAGATCCATCCCATGAACAATCCATGACACTATTTTGATGCTCTGCTAAGCTTGCAGATGGCCACCTAGCATAACTCTCCTCTGAGATTCTCTCCACACCAGCTGACCAAAACTGAGGCAGACCCACAGCCAAATATTAGATGGACCTTAGGAAGTCTTGTCCAAGAGTTGGGGGAAGAATTGAGGATCCTGGGAACTCAGTGGGAAATGATGTGCCTAGTCCTGTAGTGACTTGAGGTGCCAGGGTAGGTTGGTACCCAGGGGCACCTCCCCCTTCTCAGAGGGAGGGGTGCATGAGGGGAGGAGCCATGTGAAGGGGTTACTGGGAAGAGGGGCTGTGATGGAGACAAAGTGAATAAATAAATCAGGATGTAAATTGGAAGAAAATTTAAAGGAAAAAATCTTAAAACTGTAAAAAAAAAATGAGGGTGATGCTAGGTTGTTGTTATTGTGGTTTTTTTGTCTGGCAAGTCAATCTAGAAACTCATAAATTTATGCTAGGCAAATGCATAATGACAGAGCTATATGTCCAGGCATGCCCCAATCTCTCTCTCTCTTTTAATTTTTAGGATATCATTAAGATGTTCCAGCATAGCCTTTAGCTGTCTTTCTAGACCAGGCAGGCCTTTATCCTCCTGCCTCAGGCTCAGAGCAGCTGAGATTATAGCCAGTCTCCATCAGATCCATTTACAATGTCATTTTGTTTCCTGTAAGTTGAAATTCTTTTCTGTGTTTTTCACCTCTGGAAATCATTATTTCACTCCAAAATGAACTGATAACTGCACATATTTATTGTTCAAATTGTCTTTTTAAGTATATCATAGTTCATATATGAATTATTTTCTCTTCTCTGGATATAATTACATTTTTACATTATCAATTTATTCTAAAAGGGACTAGTTCCCTCTCAAAGATGTTGTCATGCATGTTTCATGTCAATAACATACAACACAGTTGAGTTTCTCTAGAATGTCAGACCTTATCGAATAATCGCAAATTCACAAGGTGTTCTGGTTTCATTGGCAGCAATCCACTAAGTAGACCTACTTTCTTTGATAACTTTGGTTAAAGTGAACAGATTCTTTTAATACTTTTTAATTAATATTATTAACACATTCCCATCACAAAGTATATCTATATCTAAGCTATCTATATCAATGGTTATGTTATATTAAGGTTACAGAATGGCAGCAGCCAACAATCGGACTGAACATATGGACCCCAATGGAAGAGTTAGGGGAAGAACTGAAGGAACTGAAGGAGCTTGCAACTCCATAGGAAGAACAACAAAATCAAACAACCAGAGCCCACCCCCGCACCCCCCAGAGCTCCCAGGGACTAAACCGCCAACCAAAGTGTACACATGGAGAGAACCAGGGCTCCAGCAGCATATGTAGCAGAGGATTGTCTTTTCTGGCATCAGTGGGAGGGGAGGCCCTTGGTCCTGTGGAGGCTTGATGCCCCAGCGTAGGGGAAAGCTAGGGTGGTGAGGCGGGAGTGGGTTGGTGGGTGGGTGGGTTGGGGTGTACCCTAATAGAAGCAGGGTGAGTGGGAATGGGATGGGGAGGTTTGCGGAGGGGAAACCTGGAAGTGGGATAATGTATGAAATGTAAATAAATAAAATAGCCAATATTTTTCACAAAAAAACCAAAAACCAAACAACAACAACAATAACAATAACCACAACAACGACAACAACAAAAAACAAAAGGGATACAGCAGAACTCAAGAATTCCAAAGAGGTCTGAGGGGAATAAACTGATCTGAAGGCAAAGATAGTCTCTATAAGACTAGGGTAACACATGCAAGATGGATACTTCCTGCCATTTCTGTTATAGTCAACTACAAGGTCACCATTGAGCTGAACAAGTAAGAAATATTGGAGGCTGGAAAAGAGAATCGTAGGATGAGGCCTGGGGACAAATAGGTACATATGTGGACAATAGATCCAGATAGAAAATAGACATTTGATGGACATCTGCTTAAGTAGGCTGTGTCATCGTAAGGACCAGTCTGAACAGAAGTCCCTGGCACATTCAGCAGTATTCTGCTTGGTAGTCCTGGGTGCACCACTAAAAGGTCATATGACTGTCAATGGGGTGCTATCACTGTCTATCTCAGTGTTAGTTTGGGTCTTTCTTCTGGGATCAGGAAATTATACCTTTTCCTTAGTTTTATGTGTCAAATAAATTCATGGTTATGGTTACTTAGATATAATTTTAATATATATACATGTTTCGTAGGCCTGATATACTAGGATAAATTTGTAGAGTTACAAATTTTCTAAACTTATTGGTCATTTATCAGTTTGTAATCGGAGGGCAATAACTGACACATGAAGTATTAACAGGTCCACCATATTTTAGAGCCAACTCTGTCCTCTGAATGGAGTCAAATGTTACTTGTAAAAGCAGTCATTCAGTCCAACGGCTACTGTGAAGTGAAACGTGGGTATTCTGAACTTTTGGACTAATATCCACTTATCAGTGAGTACATACCATATTCGTTCTTTTGTGACTGAGTTACCTCGCTCAGGATGATATTTTCAAGTTCCATCCATTTGGCTGCGAATTTCATGAAGTTATTGTTTTTGATAGCTGAGTAGTATTACATTGTGTAAATGTAACACATTTTCTGTATCCATTCCTCTGATGAGGGACATCTGGGTTGTTTCCAGCTTCTGGCTATTATAAATATGGCTACTATGAAGATAGTGGAGCATGTGTCTTTATTACATGTTGGAGCATCTTCTGGGTATATGCCCAGGAGGGGTATAGCTGGGTCCTCAGGTAGTATTATGTCCATTTTTCTGAGGGTCCGTCAAACTGATTTCCTGGAGACTGGACCACCAACCAAAGAATACACATGGAGGGACCCATGGTTTGGACCACATATGTGGCAGAGGAGGGCCTTGTTGGCCATCAGGGGGAGGAGAGGCCCTTGGGCCTGAGGGTGTTAGAGGCTCCAGTATAGGGGAATGCCAAGGTGGGAAGATGGGAGTGGGTGGGTGAATACCCTCATTGAGGCAGAGGGAGGGGGGAGGGGATAGAGGGTTTCCAAAGTGGAGACCTGGAAAGGGGGAAACATTTGAAATGTAAATAAAGTATCAGAAAATAAAAATAAAAAGCCATCATTCAGACCATGATACATTCTGAAAAAGTATTTTATTATTATTATTTTACCTATTATGAAGAACATTTAGCAGTCTTATCTTCATAGTTGTTTTTAAAAGCCTTTGTCCTCCTGATTCTGTAACAATGACAATATATAGGAAGCCAAAATTATTTGATTAAAGTAGTATTTGATCTAACAAAGAAACGGCTTTGTATTTTACTTTCTGTTCATAAGGAAGAAAACTAATGCATATTTTGAGTAGATGTCATCATCTTTGGTAATGAAAGGTGAATATTCTTAGTGTTTTAAATTACATATTCATAGTGTTTGTAATATTTGGAAGAAGAGAAATAGTGCTTTTTATATGGGAAAATATGGAAAAAGGTTAAGGATAAAGTACAATTAGGAAAAATATGTATTTAAATTAACCACACCCCCTTCAAATACAGTATAAAGTTCCTACTGACCTTTGGAAGTGATTTGAAATATTAACGTGAGCCTTACTCATTCATCTTCACTCTTTGGAGAGGTCATTGCTCTCACATGATGGCACACCAAATGAATGTACATGCTGAGAATATCTGTGGCCAACTGTGTTTGGTTTTCCCCCTTCTCCCTTTGGTTCTTGAGAGGTCCTCAAAGAGCATTAGCCATTCTAGTTAAAAATGAAATCACTCTTCTTTTAATATAAAAGAATTTGTGAATATGTATATTTGTTTTTTGGGGGTGTGTGTCTGTATGTGTGTGTGTATTGCTTTGATTGAGAATGGATCCATAAGCTCATATTTATGAATATTTGGTCCCTAGTTTGTTGAACTGTTTTGGGAAGATGTGGCTTCGGGAGAAGTTATGATATATTTGATATCTAAAGCTCATGCTCTTCCCACTTCTCTCTCTCTCTCTCTCTCTCTCTCTCTCTCTCTCTCTCTCTCTCTCTCTCTGTTTGTGTGCATATGTGTGTGTACATGTCTGTGCATGTCTGTGTCTGTCTATGTATGTGCATGCATGTCTGAGTTCTTCAAGTTTCCTTTACCTTCAGTTACCCAAAGTCACAGCAATGAAATTAGTTCTAAGGAGCTCCCCTCCCCACCCTGACCAACCCTGGTCTGAAGAGCTATGGAACAGACTGCAGCACTCTGTATTATACTCATAGGCAATTCTGTGCCCTGTTCATTTTATTCCTAAGAATCTCTGGAAGTTACTGGAGACCATGGAAAGTTTTTCTTTTTCATTAATTATAGCAACAACCATTGTTACTTCATGGAAATAAGGTATGCATATGTGTTAATTGTGATGATTTTAACAAGTTGTGATCTAAAATACATAAAAGAATTTTTTAACTGGACTCAAAGATCTACAGCTTCTGTGCATTTCAATGCTGATTTGATATACGGTTCTTCCAGCCATAGAAATACACCTACAAACAAACAACAAGCAAAAGCAAAGACAAAACACTCAATTTCTCTGTGCTTTTTTTGTCTATCTCTGGAATGTGGCATCTCTGGAATGTGGCAACTCATTGTGCTCAGGTAAGCCACAGAAGCAAAGTTTTGAACAATAATAGTAATGATACATTTGTTTTACATAAAATCAGTATGATCATGGAAAATATTGCCTAAAATTTATAATGAGCTACAATGGTTCATGTTATCAGCCCTGTTAGAAAATTCAGAAAATTTCAGTCTCTGAATAGTGTTCAGTCCCTTTAGATAGATCTAAGTGTAGAGTAAAGATTTGACAAACAGTTGTCAGGGTTTATGGAAATTTGGTTTATTTCTTTACAAAAAATAGAGGCTTAAAATTTTCTATTTACAATTTTATTGCACTCTAAAAATGATATCTAAACCTGTGAGGGAAATGTCATAGTGTATAAAAGAGAATAAGTAAAGATTAAAACACCCCAGGCTAGGGAGATTAGAATCATTATGAATCCAATATTTCTTTTCTAATTGGCAGAGGTGGAGAACACAGCAATACAAACAATCAGTATATCAATGACAATAAAACAACATAAAATTATCACATTGAAATGGCAGACCCATCTCAGAAAGCTACATGCTATTTTCTCTGGGGTTTTCATCATACATCAACACTGTAGATCGAGCAAAAATATCTTATTTGTTCCAACAAAATGGTAATGTTTTCTCAATAGATGGAAGAAGCAGTAAGTCTTATAACATACAAAAAAAAGGGATAGTGTTTAACTAGAAATGGTAGTAAAATGAACAGGTTGGAAGAAAAAAGAAGCTTGCTACTTTCAAATTTAAAGTTATTTTCTCCATTACATGGTTAAGTCTTAAATACTCCTGTGCTTTATGTGACACTTAACAATCGTCCAGGCAAGCATATGCTGTAAATGTAGATTGCTCTTTCAGTACAGTGTTGAGAGCAGCCTTCTTGAAAGGGCAATGGAGGCTTTTTCACCTCAGGTGGGCAGGAGCTCAAGGGGTCTTGGTCCTAGAAAAATCAATGGCTGCCCAAACCACTGTGGTCCTGAGGCTTCTGGTTCCTCTTTATTTATTTTTTATTTTTTTCATGGATTCAAATGATGAATTAACCAGAGACGAACAGTGACTTTTTGGAATGGAATTCATTATAGGTTCTTAGGTGAAAGCTTTTCAGACAAGCAGCAAGCTCCTGTGCAGTAAAAGTCATTCCAAAAACAAACAAACAAACAAACAAACAAACAAACACACACACACACACACACACACAAAAACCCAATGGCTTCCATTAAGATCTCAGTTCAGTTTTCTTTTTTAAAAGGAACCTATGGAAAACTCTGTCTTGAGACATGGATGACTAGTAGGTCAATTGAGCTGGGCCAATTCTACAATTTCCATGTGCCTCCATTACAAGTATTGGAATGGAGATTCAACAGATCACAGAGAGTTTTGGAGAAGCTGTGTGAAAGAAGAAATATATAAAACCAACACAAAAACCAACAACCAGACCAGAAGCTAGAACTCAAAAACACTCTAGCATTTCTGTTCTATGGAAAGAACAATACCAAAGGTATTGGTGGGTTTTGGCCAAGGACAACGGTCGAGGTCTCCCCTAAAATCTGCCTGACCGGTTTCTCTTCTCTGGTTTCATCACTTTGGCTTCCTTATTCTTGGTTGTCAGCTTAACACACCTGGAAATAAGGCACTTCATTTGAGAAATGGCCTCCTAACATTGGCTTTCAGGCTTGTCTATGGGGGCATTTCCATCATTACAAATTGGTGCAGAGGTCTGAGCCCAGTGTGGGCACTGCCACCCATGGGCAGGTTCTGAGGGGCTATATAAGAAATATAACCAAGCAGGAGGGAAGAAAATAGCCAGTGAGAGCAGTGTTCCTTTAAGATTTATACTTGAGTACCTGCCCTGTATTTCCTTAACAGTGGACTATATTATATTCCCTCAATCGTGGACTCTGAGCTGAAACAGACCATTTGTTTCCCAAGTTGGATTTAGTCAGAAAGTTTTATCATAGCAACAGGAAAACAAATAAGAACATACCACATTTGGTACAGTGAAAAATATATGAAATGTGCATATGAAAATATTAATATAACTATCAACAGCTTCTGTTACAATTGCTAACTGCAACTGTATATATGTTCTTTAAGTTGTAAAGACTTTGGGTCTTGTTAACTTTGGTGTGTGATATTTTAATTTACTTGCAAGTGCTTTTTATTAAAAGTAAAATATGATAAAATATGTGATCATGTGGGAATAACATCCACTAAGCATTTATTGAATGACTTCTGTCTGACAGAGGGTTTTGTTTGGAATTTTAAAAGATAGGTACTGAAATATAGTTGATTCCCTGGGGGATAAAAAAAAAGCCATTCATTGCTCTTTTGTAGTAGGGATTACAGCGGCTACCACAACTACTGAATGGACAACGATAGAGATAACTAGCTAGATCAGTGGAAATAAGGAGAAAACAATGTATTCTTCCCAGTACATGGAAGGAGAAGTCTCTCCTGGTTTCCCAACCTCCTGCTCTCTCACTTTCAAGTGTTCTTGGGAGATCCTAGACTCTATTAGTAATTCAGGAATCACTGATTTGCCAGGCAGCTTCCATGAGGTTATTGACCATGATGGAGTGCGATTTGGAGTTGTCTAGCTGTTTAGGATCACACTTTCTGTTTTAAATAACCTTTCAACTATGTTCTGTAAGTCATTCAGGTAAACCCATTGGTCTATCAAGTTGGACTTCGGTAAAATTCTTACTTTTGTTTGTCTTTCAGAAGGGAATAGGTATTTGTTCATAACACCCGATTACATATTAATACAACAGATATGTATAAAATACAGTCCAAATAATGATTCTGTGTTAATCAGTTTTTACATATATATATATATATATATATATTGATTTCATATATATACATATGTATGAGAATATATGAAGACAATTTATATATTTAAAAATATATTAAATAAAAAATATTAAAATATATTATATAATAAAGCATATTAAAAATTCTATATGAAGGTAAGTGAACAACAAAATACCTTAAAGATATTATAAAAATAGATATGAATGTATTTTTAAGATCAATGAATATATTTTCTTCTTCTCATTTTTAGATTTATTGATTTTATGTGTGAGTACTCTGTCGTCACATACACCTGCATGCCAGAAGAGGGCATCAGATCGCAGTATCTTTGGTTGTGTGAGAACTGGGAATTAAACTCAGAACTGGTGGAAGAGCAGACAGTACTCTTAGCTACTGAGCCACTCTTCAGCCTCCAGTAGATAGATATTTAATTAAAGGTTATATTGTAATCTCAAAGTTAAAATTCTTTTTGTAAAACAGTATATTTTTAAAAATAAATATTGTCCAGTGCTGTTAATTTATCAATCTGCTTGCTTTTGACTTATTTTTTGGTTAGTTTTATTATTTTGCCTCCCTTAGGTAATCATGACAACTCAGCTAAAAACATAAATAAAACCACAAAGTAATGCATAGTTATGCACATCGAATTGCATTTTATGCGTTGCTACTTTGGAAATGAGATAAAGACATACAAGAAAAAAATAGAGACTAAAAGGTAACTTATAATTGGCTACTCTTTTTAATTTCTAGTCTCAATTCCAGTATAAATGTCTGATAGATGTTCTCATCAGAGAACAAAATACTATGTTATAGTATTGTTTATATCCCCAATATTGATGCTAAACTTGTAACAGAAGGGTTTACTCAGGACAGAAAACATTCAAATTGGTTTAACTTTATGAGAAATTGCTTTTTGTAGCAAAACCCAAAATGCCTGGCAAGGGAATGGGAGATATTTTTTAACATCAACTTTTAATAATTATTAACATATATTTATACTGATGATATTCATTGGTAGCCTTTGTACTTTTCTTTTAGCACAAATGTGCTAACAGACATCACACAAACTAGAACTCACCCATATGCAGGAACCTTTGTGAAATTTTATACCTTTGGGTTGCCAACTAAATCAGCTTTGATATTTGCCCTCCAGAGCAAGGAGACCTACTTCAAAGTTTGCTTCCAGGCTTAGTCCACAGTATTCATTCTTGCCAGTGAGTTGAACTAAAAGCCAGCTGGCAGTGCAGTACAAACCCTGGAATCCATGGCCTTCATCCTCAAAGGATAACAAAAATGGAAAAAAAGTACATTTGAGCTGTGTAAGCCAACTCCTAAGTAGAAGTAGACTTACTCTGATTTAGAAGACTTGGAAGGAAAGAAAACTCAATACCTTCTCATCCAGTTACCAAGGCCAACCAATCTTTTTGTATATTTTGAGTTTCTATTTACAAAGTAATTTTTTGAAGTACTACTAGGTATTAATTGATAAGTCTTCCTAAACTGTGCACAGAATAAGATGGATGAACTAATATACATATATGGAAAAGGGCTGATATCAAAAGCTAATGTGAAAAGATTAAATTAGTTTTTATCAACTTATAAAAGAGGAAAATAAAAACATTTAACCACATATCTGTAGATAATTAAATTGCACAAGAAAACAAACAGCTAGTATAGTCCTAATACTGCTACCTCAGTCATGAGGAATGGTAAGTGTCTCTCATGGTGTTGGATCCATGAGCTGAAATAACTATGTTGACTTACATTGAGAAGAATAGTCTAGATGTATCATAATATATTAGTAGAATTAGTCTGCTTTGTTCATCTCTTGGGATGCATGCACGTATTCATTTAATGTGTGATTCAGCTGATAGCCATTGGAAAGAGATAGTCAGTCTTGATCCTAGGAAAGCCTATGGGAAGCTAGAATTTAATTTTTTCCAATATGAATAAATCTGGATTTATATAACTTAACTTTAGATATACATAGTGTATAGTCACTGATTCATTGTTTAGTTTTACAACTCATGGATGATATCTTATCTGTCTCTTCCAATAGTATAAATACTAGTACTCATTGGCTGCTACAAATGTGAGTCAAAACATATTCCCCGAGTACAAGCTTAGGTTTGACACCAGAGAAAGTTGCAAATGAAAGAGACCTGGCCATTTAAACCTTTTGTTTCTGGTCTAGAGCATTGTTATATTATGTTCATATATCCAAACTACTTTGTTATTCATAATTTTTATAGTATTCCTCACAATTCACCAACAAACCTCACAATTACACATTTTTAAACCTTGCATGCTTTCATTTGATTGAAAAATCACACCATTGCATGTCTATGGCCAATTAGTTTTCACATTGTATCTGTCTTTCCATCTTTAATTCTACTGTTGGACCTATCATATTCCCTACACAATCAAAACCCACTCCTGCCACATTTAAGAAAAATCCAGGTAAGAGGAAAAGATTTTATGTCCATAAGGTGTACCAGCTAAATATGGTAAACAAAAACTCTGTTTTTTAAAAAGATTTATTTATTTTATATATGTGAATACACTGTCACTGTCTTCAGAACCACCAGAAGAGGGAATCAGATCCCATTATAGATGGTTGTGAGCCACTAGGTAGTTGATGGGAATTGAACTCATGACCACTGGAAGAGCAGTCAGTGCTCTTAACTGCTGAGCTGTCTTTCTAGCACCAAAGTAGAAACTCTTAAATTAGATTCTGTGAAAAATTATTTTTCTATCGTATACTCATAGTTATTCTCCTAAATGAAAATGTGTACAGTGAAAAATTGGCTCCATGCACAATAACATGATAATTTATCAGAAATACCTACTATATTTATTAAGAATATCTGGGCTAACTGGGTTGTAGCTTGAGATATCCTAAAAACTATAGTTAACTTCTATGTCAGAATAAACATTATGTTTTTTGATTCCTAGTTATTGAGTTCACATGGGTAGATATAATATCTTTTGGCTATCATCCATCTGTAGTAGCTCAAGACTGACACTGGACTTGATGGGGAGGTCAAGGTTAAGGCCAAATAGATTCTCTGCTCTCCAACTCTATGGTAATAATATCTGAAATAAGCCTGAACACAAAATAGAATGTGGAATTTCCTTGACATGTTTGTTATCATGCCTAGTTCGATAAACCTATCCAACTACCCATGTCTGGTAAGGTCATTGACCTTAGAGGAGAATCTACTATTGTTATCTTCCTAAAATGATATAATTTTTAACTGTATCTAACTGTATATCCTTATAATGACAGATAAGTGTGGCTTAACTCCCCTCATCCAAGAAGCTTCTCTTTGTGACCAATGGAGAGTCTTCCAGAGATACACACATAGATAAAAACCATACCATAAGTGACAATAATGTTTTCATCTGTAGTTTGTATATCTCCAACATAACCCATGCCCTAAAGCTCATGAAAAAAGGAGACAGAGAGATTACCTTGAGAACCAGGATATCAGCTGTGAGACAATATCTTCTAGACATGTTAAGGGAGCTACATCAATGGGATCTCAACAACATGGTTGTCTAATCATAGCCTACGAGCTGATAATACTAATTGACATATTTATATGGCTAAATGAAAGTTCACAAAATCACAACTCTAGATGAAGTGCTGCAATTAATGATTGCTAAGAACGGGAGAATTGGTTTTCTCCAGGGATGAGCTCTCTAACATTTTATTCCATTCCAAGTGGACAGCCCTAAACATATGTATATATGAGCAACACTAAATGGACTGAGTAGACACAGTAGATTTTATAGATTAGATAGAGATAGATTATTCAGATACCAATATAGATACAGAAAGGGGGAAAGAGGGAGAGGGAGAAGAGTGGAAGGGAGAGAGGGAGTGGGGGAGAGGAGAAGATAATCTTAATAAGGATTTTATTGCTGTGAAGAGAAAAATATGACCATGGCAACTCTTATAAAGAAAAACGTTTAATTGGGGCTTGCTTGGAGGTTCAGAGGTTTAGCCATTATCATCATGATTGAAAGCATGACAGCATGCAGACAGACATGGTGCTGGAGAAGGAACAGAAAGTTATAGATGTGGATCACCATGTAGAAGAAAGACAGAGAGACATTGGTCCCTAGCTTGAGCATGTGAAACCTCAAAGCCCACCACAGGAAACAAACTTGCTCCAACAAGGCCACATCTATTCCAAAATGCCACACTTCCTAATAGTGGAACTTCCTATGAATAGACAAATATACATACACATTTAAACTCATTAAGCATGAAAATATAAGAGAATTCAAATGATATTGCACATATATCTTTTTGGCTCTTTTTAAATGAATTATTGTTGAAAAGTACTTAGAGTACTTATAAAATATTTAGTGAGGTAACTCAGACCCAGAAAAGTAGATATCTCATGTTCTGTCCATCCTTAGATTCCTTTCTTCAAATCTTCAGATTTTAGTATAACCTGGAATAAGTACAGAAACCAGGAAACTCAAATGGGGCCGTGAAAGGAAGGAGAGAATTGGTGGAGAAGGGGAATGCAGGTTATAAAGGATCTGAAAGGGAAAAGGGGACGTTTACTTATGGAGGGTGAGGGCAAGAAATACAGAATAAGGCTGGAGGAAGATAAAGAAGCAGTAAGGATGTCGGAAAAGTCATAAAGAATCGTACTATTAATTATTTACCTAAAATACATATAATACATATTATGTGTGTGTGTGTGTGTGTGTGTGTGTGTGTGTGTGTGTGTGTGTGTGTGTGTACATGATATTTTCCTCTGTGCTAACAATGCTTCCTCTAAACTGTAGACTAACAAAAACACCAACACTAATCATGAGAAGTTATCTTTTGAGTTGCTGGTCAAAGCTGTCTCAGAAACTCACAAGAAACTATAGACTATTGCTATTTGGTTTGTTCCCAAAAGCTGAAACACACCTTAGATCACGCCTGAAAACTTCCTCTATGAGAACTAGCTTCCATGGTACAAGAAAGTACCATGTCAGCTTCCAAAGGAGGAAAGCAAACAACTTTCCTACCCGTCTATGAGGTCTATGAAACACAATGATGACTGACAAGCCACAATAATACTAAATGCTCATGTAACTGGGCAGTTAACAGCAGCTCTCTACTTGGGTTTAAGGCTCACTCAGAAAGTGGGAAACCATACCTAGGAAATTTTCTGATCTTAGTGAAGTTTTGGATTTTGTAAGAGAAACTACAACTGCCCATTTACTAAACCATCATCATCCTGAACTATATTCTAAATGGTTAATATTATATCCACATATAACCATAATTCTCAGGACTTATCAAGGAAATTTCTCTTTGTATTGACAGAGGCTATTGTAGAAATCCATGATTGATCAAAAAATGGCATTGTAGGACCCCATCTCAACTAATAGATCTACAGCCAAACTTTTACACTTAGTGCTAAGGGCTCACTGCAGAAGGGGCCATGTAAAAATCACAAAAATCAGAGAAATGGGAACTTTGGTGTGAATCTGTGTCTCCTAAAATGTCAGAGGATCTACACACATACAGTCTCATTTACTTGGCTGCCAAAACATGACCTGAACAAAGATGACACCAGTAGACATGCTAACGTGGAAGGAGGAAAGTTCATGAGGACTCAATCTTAGACAAAGAACTAAAGGCAACTAAGGTAGCTGCGATCAGGAGAAACAGTTTTCTCAGGGAAGAGCACAGCCATTAGTTATCCAATACTAAATTGTCTCAACTAAAAACATACACATAGAGGTAACTGTGTGGACTGAGCAGGCTGGATTTATGTATTTATAAATACACACACACACACACACACACACACACACACACACACACCAAGCATATTTGTAACAATCATGAAAGAGGAAATGGAAGGGGGAAAGATTTAATTATGGTATAATCTAAAACATAAAACCTTAGACGGACAGACAGACAAATAATTGTTAAAGCCAAGATTGGTGGTGTATGTTTTTAGTCTTAACATTCAGGTAACAAAGGCAGATGGATTTCTCTGCGCGAGTTGAGGTCAGTCTGACCTACATAGTGAGACTCCATCTAAACAAAACAAAACGCAAAAAATTAGGTAGTATTCGAGTGCTTTTTTAATGTTTTTCACAACCCACACTCAGCTCCTAGGCTGCTTAGCTCCTAGTTCTAGATAATTTGTCTTCTACCTTTGTGAAGTGTATAAACTTAGCCTTCCCTCTCCAGGACAGGTTTTCATAGAAGCCTATAGGAAATTTCCTCTGGAGATACAAAATCACTAAAAGGTCAAGCAATCTTTCCTAGTTGTCAGAAGTTTCTATGACTTTTAGCCAAAACATATCTGTAGAAGGTTCTCTTGAAAAGAAAATAATGGAAAATGCTCAAAGCATTAAAGTTTGTATGCCTGCAGCATTTAATATAAGACAGTATTATTTCTTTGCATAGTACCTTCCTATTTAGATTACTAATAGTAGTTGTCTTTGCTCCACAGAAGAAGGATCTGAGACAAAGCATTAGGCAAATCAGCTAAAACAGCTCTTGTTCCCCTACAGATATGAAAGCTATTGTCTCATTCCAAATATTTACTTATTATACAACTTTGGTGGTTTGAATGATGATGGACTCCAATAACTCATACGTTTAAATATTCCTTTCCAAAGTTGATGAAACTATTTGGGAAGAATTAGAGTGGGTAGCATTGTGAGATAAAGTGTGTCTCTGTTGGTGGGCTTTGAGAATTCAAAAGCCACCCCATTCTGGTTGTCTTTGTCTCTGTATCCTAGTTGTGGATCAGATATAAGCTTTCTTATACTGTTCTTGAGTCATTTCTGCCTGTCTGCTAACATGCTCTCTGCCATGATTGTCTAGAACAGTAAGTCCACCATATTAAATGCTTTCTTTTATATGTCCCTTTGGTCATGGTGTTTTGTGACACTAATAGAAATGTAACTAAGGCATCAATCCTGTATACCACTAGTGAAGGCTGAGTATCTTACATTTTCTTTTATTACAGGGTAGTAAGGCTAGTTATTCTAAATATGTTTGCTATTGTACATGTGGTTTATCCTCTAGAAAAATTAGTGGCCATAATCCATCACTTTATAATAATATAAGTTTTCAGTTCAATCATGTACAATATAAAGCTGGAAATGTACCATCTAACAGCATAGGAACACTTGTTCTTTGAGTTTCTGTGGTTGAGATGTTTTTTTTTTGCAAGTTTACAAGTAGGCTGCTAATATTCCCTTTGATTGAAAGAGCCAATAAAGTTTTTCCTTTCTTTTATCCTTGTTTTTGTTTGCTTGTTTCTTTGTTTTTGAGACAGGCTCTCACTATGTTGATCTGGTTGTTATAAAACTTTCTGTATAGACCAAGCCAGCCTCTCATTTACAGAGATCAGCCTGCTTCTACTTCCCAAGTTCTGAGATTAAAGGCATGTGCTACTCTGCCTGACGAAGTTTTCCCTTTCTTGAGATGAGTTTCTGTCTTTTATAATAAAAAATGATTAATTCATTTAGTTATGCTGTTAAATATGGAACTGTGATAATATTCTTTCTCCTTTGTTCTAATAGACAATATGTTTCTGTTTGTTTTGCTGTTCTTTCCTTCTTTCCCTCCCTTTCTCCATTATTCCCACCCTACTTTTCCCCCTCTCCCTCTCTCACTTCCTCCCTCTCTTCCTCTTCCTTTCTTTCTTGTGTGAATGTATATGTTGTTGTATGATTTATGTCTTTATTTTTCTTTCCGGGTGTATATTGTATGCATGTGGGCACACGTGTGTCTTTGGTGTGGAGGCTTGAGGGAGATATCCGGGAATTTTCATTGATTGCTCCTCTAACCTTAGTCTTTGAGGCAAGAATTCTCATTCAAAGGCAGAACTCACTGACATGGATAATCAATTGCTTTTGGAATCCCATTTCCATCTCCAGAGGCTGAAATTACAAGTTGACCACCATGCTTGACTGCATATTTATGCGGGCTTTAGAGATCCAAACACTGGTCCTCTTGGTTGTGCAGCAAGTGTGTCAACCAAAGAACCACCTCCATAGCTCCAGATGCATTACGTGGTAGCTAAACCCTAGGCAATTACGCAAGGGCTGGAATTTCAACCATTCATGGTAAGTTTAATTTATTGACACCATTCTTTATGGAAACATTTGAATATTCCATTTTTAATTTAGGTGCTATATGATGCTGACACCAAAGATAAAACTTTCCCTAAAATTGATCTGAGAATTAAGAGTAGAATTTTACTTAGTAATATTTTGTGCAAATCTCACAATTACAGGATAAGCTTGTTGTGGGGGATGTTGAAATTGGAAAGAGGTTGGAATGTAAGGAAAGGGAAACTCATCTCTTTTGTACTGATTTTGAGATTTTTCTTCAGGAATTCACATCACTATTTTGCTCCCATGAGTTTTAGAAACATGCCGCTAATATAAAAGCTTTTAAGTCTGTGATTCAACTGGGTTGACATTTAATTTATCCCAGAAATTGAAAGCGCCAATATGGAAAGGGGTCATTGGCTGTGATAGAAAGCATGGTCCTTAGAGAATATTACAACATTGCTCAGCTTCTATTTCATAGAGCATGTGTCTATGTCCTCTGCCTAAAGAGCCTTTGACTTTCATCCTATCTGTACTTTTTATAACTAAATCTGTAGCTTCCACGTGATCACTAAAATTTTTTCAGAAATACATTCCTTGGAGCCACTTGAACCAATCCCTTGTGCTTCCATCTGGCCCGAGTTTGGTGTTCTGCCTGTGCCAGCCTGATTCTATCATAAACCTCCCACACGGCACTTACATATTCTGGGTGTCTTCGTGTGATATGATGGGCTCCTCAGTGACAGGTTATGATTTAAGTTCTGTATTTCCAGCACCTAGCTTATCAGTGTCCAATTGGTTCTTGCAACTTAGAGTATATATGATGGCAAAGATTTAAGAATTTATAGAAGACAAGTAAATCTGTAACTTTTTATTCATTCTCTTTAAGAAATCTCTCTTATTCTTACACAAGTCTGATTTTACTCAAAAAGATAGAAATAGATACCTAGTCGAGTCTACTTTTCAAGTACAAACATGTATTTACAAATTTGTGTTTTGTCAGATTTTAACAAAAGTTGAAAATCATTTCAGCTATAATGGATATTCAGTTTTAAAATATCATTAGTATATAACTACTGATAGCATTTTTGATTTGCCATTTAAAATTTTCAGCTTTCTTATATGTATATAGTATTATATATTTGTGTGCATATTTAAATTCACGTATGCATATATTGTATAATCATCACTTTTCATATGAAATACATATTACATACACTATATGTTTGTGCTGGGGTAGTGCATTTATGAAATTTTTATATACTTTTGTCATTTTGGTCTACATGCCATCAAATATAACCACACCAGTAAAAGGAAAATAAAATTTCCTTAACTTCCCACCGGATGGCATTAGAGTTCTCTTCATAAATCCAATAGTTAGTGCTTTTCTCTGACATTTATGTGCTAGACTCTTAAAGTAGAAAGTTTCAGATCTGAAGATTTGAGGACTCATAACATCTTTATTATGGTTTGTCCTCATATTTCCATTTTGATGCTAATTCTCAGTGTCGTTACATGGGTGAATAATCAGTGCAGCTCTAAGAAGAGATATAAAACTTGGCCTAAGCAAGTTTGAATAAATGTGAGCTTTAAAGCACATACTAAATGTGAGGAGAGGGAAATACCGTTTTCTGATGGCAGGGGTAGCAGGAGCTGTCCTGATGATTGGATGCTTAACAGAGCATATAAATTCAGCTGCAGATAGTTGCCAAGAGCAATTGCATAATTCACATGAAGCAAGTTTGTATGAAAGCAAGTAAATAGCATCTACTGCCTCATTCAAACTGTACTTATTTTCAAAAAGGCTGTGTCTCTCTTCCTCAACATGCAAATGGTATATAAACATAAACACAAATGGACATTTGTTCTCTCAGAACAGCCACTATCTCAACTGTAAATGTACTCAAGATTTAAAAGACGGTATTCAGGGGTACATATCCCAGATACCAAGTGAGAATTAAAATGTTTTCTAATTATTTCAAGCATAAGTTTCCTTCACTAAAATGCAGATCAAATTCCTTGACTGGCTTGCCACTTTTATTTTTCAGAAAGGCTATGTGACATTCAATGAATGTTTGCATTGGATATTTGAAAATTGATACTCCTTGTAAACACTAACTATACATGTGCTTGTGTCCCAATTTTAAGCTACATATATTCATCTTTGGATTTATCTGTTCTTTTTTCCCCAGTGACTATCATATATTTATTACATAAAATTAACTTGTCTTACTTCTTAAAAATCAAAATAGACAATTGTATTGCTAGGGCTAAGATTTTTAAATATGTTCTATTCAATGACAATCAACACTTTTTCTATATAGTTTCTTTTGATTGGATATTTACTTTATTTACATTTCAAATGATTTCCCTTTTCCAGGTCTCCCTTTCGGAAACCCCCTATACCATCCTCCCTCCCCCTGCCTCTGTGAGGGTGCTTTCTCACCCACCCACCCACTCTTGTCTTCCCTCCCTGGCATTCCCCTACAATGGAGCATCAAACACCCTCAGGCCCAAGGGCCTCTCCTCCCACTGATGTCCAACAAGGCCCTCCTCTGCCACATATGTGGCCAGCACCATGGATCTCTCCATGTGTATTCTTTGGTTGGTAGTACAGTCTCTGGGAGCTCTGGGGGGTCTGGCCAGTTGACACTGTTGCAGCCTTCACGGGGCTGCAAACCTCCTCAGCTCCTTCAGTCTCTTCTCTAACTCCTCTATCAGGGACCCCATGCTCAGTCTAATGGTTGGTTGCAAGTAGATATTTAATGCATTTTAATTAAAATATTGAAAAAATCCACAGATTTTTCTGTTTTTAAGTTTAATAGTTTTAAATAATTATTTCCATCTTCAATTTCTTCTCGTTTCATGAGTATATGTTTACTTCTATTAGTTGCACCAAAATTCAATATTTTAATTAAAATGCATTAAATGTCTGCATGTAAATCAAAAAGATCTTTTTCATCAAAGCATTAATAGGTGCAGATTGTTTTGTTTAGTCAAGTAAAAAATTTGAAGTCTTTAATGAGAAGACCCATGATGTAGCATGTTCTATTATTTAATATTATCTATTTTATATAAGAAAATAATTCCATATTTTAATAAATTATTCATTTATTAAAATTATCAGGAATTTGTATTCACAATAGAAAACTTAAACAATTTTGACATTAAGAAAATGAAAGGATATATGACAAGGTTTCATCTAGAGTAGAAGTGTGAAGAAGAGGTTCAGGTGTTATGAATAAAACTGGAGGAACTCATTGCTGGGGAGATTATAGCATACACAACATTTTCTACAACTGATCAGTTGTTGGTTCTGATTTTTCTAAGGAGGAAGCTCATTTACATAAATTACATATCATAATTTACATACATAGGAGATACATGGAGGTTGCATTCCAAAAGCTGTATGGCAGCACTGTGCTAATTATTTCACATATATAGTGTATTTATAAAATAAATTCATAACACAAAATAGGAAAATTATAGGAATTAGCTAAGTCATCCTAATTCAATTTAAATTTCATGGAATATAAATTTCAATATTGTTTAAACCATCTATATTTTTAAAAAACTAATTTAAACTTCTTCAAAATGTATAGTTGAGTGATATTAGAAGTATTAACAATGAATAATTTTAGTAGAATTAGAAGTAATTAATTTCATGTAAAATACCAGAGAATCATAGTTTATGGTTTCTGAGTAGGATGTAGGCCATTTGCTATGTAATAGTTCCTGTGCTGTGAATGACGTTTTCTGGAGGTATGTGAGCAATCATCTATTTACCTCAGAAAGCACGGACACCAGGCCAAAGATGCAATCCACTAAAACATGGTGAATCGATGGGAATACATTGGGAGCCATGACTGAGGGGTTGCCAATAAGAATCAAGGCAGCTGTATCACTGATTACCCCACCTGAATGTGGGTGACAAATTACAAAAGCTGTGTCATTTAAGCTTTCTGCCGAACTTGAAAGCACCTCTCACCAAAGGGCCTGTTCTTCCCCAGCAATTGTTGACTGCTTTTACTACAGTGTATAGGTACATCTAGGAATTGTAACTTTTTATAATTCTTCAACATTTAGAGGCAGAACACCAAGCTTGGTGATGTTCACATTAACAGACAGAAGGAAAGAACAAGCTATTTTGCGAGGTACAAGCCCTTTGCATAGAAGACACATGTTTGCTGAGCCACAGATAACAGTTTTTGTGTTATATTTCTCAGCCTATACCATGTCTACATAATTAGCAGTCTGGAAAACATAAATACCATGCACTATCTATTTTGGTAAACTTCCTACAGGAATTTTCATATTACTAAGTAGAGAATGAGATTATCATGAAGCCTTTCCACCCATCCTTGACATAATCCTACATTGTATACACTGAAGCACATTTAACATAATATGTGCATTACATGTTAGTATAAAACATTTTGTGGCAGCATTGAAAAACATCAGTAGTGTAACTCACACCTCACAAAATGAACTGGAATATTTAAAGTTTGCATAAGTGATTAGAAGAAGTTATTGCACAATGTGAAGAGATAAGAAAGTATCACTGGGAAGAATTCTTGTCTTTTCAATGGGTGATAACAGAATTTTAATTACTTCTATATTTATGCTAATTAGAGCTGATAAATCACCTAGGAAGGCTAACTATCTATGATGATAATAAAAGGCTATCTGTCTGTCTCGTTCAGCAGAAAAATCGGCAAGATCAGGCCTGCTACCAAAGTCAGAGAACACATTCGAACAATGGAAATGTAGTAAACTATAGGTGACAGTGAGGACATACAATGAGATATGAAATACTCTGAGTTTCCAAAGGATATGGAACCATCTGATAGGAACTTAGGAAGATGGACTGTCTAAGGAAAATGACACTTTTAAAAGATAATTTAGCAATTACACTCCATATGGCATCTAAAATTTGAACAGCAATTAAGGAAGAAAATAATAATACAGTATGTGATCACTTTAATTAAATACGATTGCTAAAATAACAACTGCAAGTCTTTTAACAGTCAAGTTATGCACAGCCTCAAGGACAGGCTGTACATTTTTTGTCACTGTTTTTAAAGCCAGACAGAGAAAATGAAAGATAAATTATTTTAATATAAAAGCAATCAAATATTGCATAAAAGCACAAAGGATAAATAAATAAATTATTAAAATGAGTTTATCAAACAGTTTTACTTAACAGCTTTATATTGAATTTTTCTAACAAAAGGACATTAAGACAAACCACTTCTTTTTCTGATCTAAGCTGAAAAAAAAGCATTGACCTTCAAACCCTTCCAACTTGTGCAATGTAAAAGCTTTACATTGCAAATCTCAAATGGATGCCCTGCCACTTGGTAATCTGTAGTTACTCATAAAACTTTGGTATGGGAAGGAAAAAAAGAGAGATTGACTATCAGTGTGATTGTGTGAAAATTATCCAAATACAGAAATCACTTTCCTGAAATCAGAAGGGAATTCTTGATATCAATCTGGAAATAGAAAATCTTCAAGTGGTGCATTGTGCCTGTATAGTGAAGGAAAAGTAAACATGTGATAGATTAAATTTAGGTTTAGTGATCAGCATTTCAAAATAAAGAACATTAATAATACAAGTCATTATATATACAGCATGACAGGCATATATACAGAATTACATTTGTTTAGAGGAAATACCACATGAAGAATGAGACTTTCAAATTATTCAAGGGAGAGATATTTCCTGTCAGAGTTTAAGGGATTTATCAAGTTTGGGCTTTATCATCATGCAAATTAGAGAGATGTACAAATTGAGCATGAAATGGATATCAGTTGCTCTGTATGCTTACTTTACTGTGCTCACCTCAGCTCTGATATAGGAAGCTATGATATAAGGTATCAGTAAAAATCCAGTATCATGTTAATGCCCATGGAATAGCTTGCAAAGAGGAGAGTGGAGAAGAGAACCCTGAAAAGTCCTCATTACTAGTTTTAAAGTACAAATTTTCCAAGTTCTAGACTGTAGTCCTGTTGACATTTTTAGCTTTCTCTGGAGGTTGAAGTATTTTAGATCAGTAGATACATGATGATGCTTTGGGAACCAGTGATCAAAATGTCATTCACGAAGGAAAAGCAACTGTACTGTGATTTTTCATTCTCTTTAATTATCAATCATATTTCTCAGTACATCTTCTACTTATCATAAAGTGATATAGTTGCTAAACAAAGTTTTACTACCAAAACCCTATCTGAGTTCTGGATAATATGTTTTAAGGCTGTTGAGTTGAAAATGTGCTTGTCTTAGTTCTTCTACTTTCCCCCCAAACAACAGCTTCCTGGACTAAAGATCACATTCATTATCATAAACTGAATAAAATATAACCCATTGTTTTGAAATACTGCATGATTATATAAAATACATTAAACATTCATGTTAATAAAAAGGTTTAATTGAGTTAAAATTTCAATTTCACTCAAAATTATTGTTGTTGGTCATTCCTATATCTAGTGGAAAAATGACAAAAATATTAACTGCTGTTCAATTGCTATAATAAAATAATAAAAGGCAATGACAAGGTAACCTATAGAAGAGTTTATCTGTGCTCATGGTTCCAGAAGTGTAAATAGGGTCCACAATGGCAGAGGAAATGCAGTAAGTGTGGCAGCTGGGGCAGTAAGTTTATAGCTAACATCTTGAACTGCAAGCAGAGAGTGGAGAAAGTTAACTCAAAATTGAATAAGTCTTGAAATTCTCAAACTTCACATCCAGTAACACACATCTACCAAAAAGCGCAGTCTCAATTAATCTGGACCTCCGAGATCGCTCAAGCACTGGATCACAAAACAGGCAGCATCCACCAGCTGATGTGGGGCCCCCAACACATATACAGCAGAGGACTGCTGGGTCTGTGTTCAATCAGAGATGATGCACCTAACCCTCAAGAGACTGGAGGCCCCAGGGAGTTAAAAGTTCATGTGGGGTGGGGGTTGGGAGGTGGGGACATCCTCGTGGAGACAGGGGGAATGGGGAGGAGGTATGGGATGTGGAAGGGTTGGAGGGTGGATGGGGGGGAATAAAATCTGGAGTGTAAAAAAAAAATATAGGAAGAGAGAAGGTTGATAGATTGAATCAATTAAATATATACTATTCCTAAACAAACAAACAAATAAACAAACAAACAAGCAATAACTCCAAAGTTTCCACAAACTGTGCCTAGTGGTGACCAACTATTTAAATACCTCAATCCGTAAGGGGCAGCTCATTCAAACAATCACATTCCACTCTCTGCACTCCTAGGGTCATTCCTAGGTCATAATGCTAAATTAAAGCTAAACTTGAAAGTTCTTGGTCTTTTCCAGTCACTTCAACAGTTTAAATACTCTTCACTGAGACTGTAAAATCAAAATGGAAAATTGCATCCTTCTCAATATGAATGGCAAGAACATACATTACTATTCAAAAAGGGAGGAAAGAGCTTAGAGTGAGCAGTACTGGACCAAGTCAATACTGACAGCCAACGGACAAGCACCAAATTTTTCTAGTTCCATCTCTAAACTTACAGGGTTTAGATGACTCTGTCTCCCCAGCTTTTCTGACTGCCATACACTTCTCTCTGGTTACACTGTCTATAGGAAGCTCTCCTTGTCAGATATCTCACAGCCCCAGCTTTGCCAGCATTTCAGTCTTCAGTACAACCCAGGCTTCATTTGCACAGTTCCTCACCAAGACCTTTCAGAGACTTTCCATAGTAAGGTTTTGTTTTTACCTAGGGACTCCTCCAAGAGTTGTGTGGCCTCAGCATTTGTCTGAAACATTGGAGGAAATTTTCATGGCATTCTCTCTTTCCTGATTCTAAAGTCAGAACCTCTAGTACAACCAACTTAAGTTTATCTCATACTAGCTTACAAATAAATGAGACTCAAACCACGGTTAATTTATTTGATGTGACAATTACTGGGGGAACCCCCTAATCTACTCTAACTGCTGGCTTCACTACCTCACCAGTGGTGTACCCCAGATTCTTGCTGTTTCTCCTGGCCATGTGCTCATGCTCCATATCCTCATTCTTCCTCCTTCTCCTCTTTGTCTCTTCTCATTCCCCTTTCATTTTCATCATCCACCAGATAGCTTCAAACCCACCTACCTCTAATTCCTCCAGGAATTGCTATAGCCAATTTTATTTAACCAATAGTATTAAATTAAGGAACAAAGTTTGCACAACAGAAGCTTGTAAACTTGACAATTCTTCATTGGCCTATACCTTCCAGTACAGAATTTAGCATTATAATACATAGCAACAGACAAAACCTCAACAAGAACAATGTAAATATCACCACCAACTTTGTACCAGCTTGGCATGGACTCTGGCCCCCTTAAACCACATTAGCAGCAGATTAGGTCATATTTGCCTTCCAGGAGCAGAAACTACCTTACTCTCTTTCAAAAGGTGGAAGCTTAGCTGGGTGAGGTCTTTCCCTAATGCCACCCTTTTTATCCCAGTGCAAATCTGGCCTCTCTCTAATATCTCTAATCTTTCTAACAGCTGCTGCTTCTCTTGCAGCACATGCCTTGGATGTAAAATTAAGCAAGTCAATGTCACTTTAAATTCCCAACCATACATTTTAAAAATTTCTTTCTGTCCCATTTGCTTTTTTTTTTCTTCATTTTGGGCTTGTATAAGAGTGATTGGCAATAACCACACAAACAGAGTCAATATTAGGCTGTCTTGAAATCTCCTCTACCAAAGAAAGCAGTCCATTACTTTCAAATTAAGCTTCAGACAATTTCTTAGGACATAAGCAGAGAGTAGCCATAGGTTTTTACTTTTTTTAAAAAAAAAAAAATCACAGCACCAGTTTCTTGTCTAGTTGTTAATATTTTTCTCTTCTGAAACTTTTTTAACTAGGCCTTTGCTGTTCACATAGTTCTGAGGAGAACTTTTGTCTTTTAAACTCCTTCTAAGATGGTCCATTAAGTATTCCTTAGAGCTTTCAACTGATTTTCTGGGACATTGTTCCTAAATCTTTCTTTTTCCTCCAAAAATTAGCATGTTCAGTTTCTTTACTGTAGTATCCCATTCTCTTATACTAATTTCTATATTAGTTATATTTCTAATGCTATGATAAAATGTCATGATAAACAAGGTAACTTACAAAAGAAAAAGTATGTTTGGGTTTATGATTACATAAGGTTAGAGTTCACAGTGGTGGAGTGAAACCAGCAGCCCAGGTCATTGGAACAGTCAAGTGAGGGCTCACATATTTTAATCCAGGCAGAAAGCAGATATGAAATTAAAGTGGTGTAGGACATTAAACTCTCAAAGCTCCAAAATGGCTATACATTATATGACTTCCTTAAAAAGCTTCACTTACTGCAAACAAACATCTAATGTCTCAGACTGTGATTGATATGACATTTAAATTGCTACAAGAACTGGAGGATACAGCTGAGAATGAGGAGGATGTAGCAGAGGTAGAGGAGGAGAAAAACACAGTGCCAAAGTTCCCAGCATCATTTAAATGGATATGAAAATGAATTGACATAGTACAACTTAAACTAGAGAGGGACAGATTGTCCATGCTTTTTGTCTTAGAAACATTTTATCACCTATGTATACGTATGTATGTATGTGTGTGTGTGTGTATGTATGTATGTATATATGATCTATCTATCTATCTATCTATCTATCTATCTATCTATCTATCTATCTATCTACTTATGTATTTAAGAGTTTGTTTCCCTGCTCCGCCCCTTGCTCTATGGCATCTATATGCTGCTACCCTTGGAGGTCAGAAAAGGCAGAATGTCTGAGAGCTTGAGTTACAGGACATTTGTGCTCCTTAACATGCTGGGAAATGAACTTGGATCTTCTGTAAAAATAGTGCACTACAGGGTCTTAACCAGTGATGTTTTAAAGAGAGACCTTACTGGGGAATAGTGAATGATTATATCTGTAGACAACTGAGACTTCTTGTTATGTATTTCTGTGCTCTGTGTTAAAGTTGGGTCATGATATATGAGTGACTGAAAATTAAAATTATTTAAGTCTCTATAAAGCTTTAGAAATTTCTAGAGAGAAGAAATAAAAATTAAATTAAAAAACTGTTTCATGAAGAAGATTTAATTTTCACAGAACATAAAGTACTTATTTCAACCACATCAGTAAAAGGAGAGTCATGAACAGGAAAGGACCATGCTGGCCAAGCAGAGCAGGAGCCATGCATATTCAAGATGTTTCTTTCACTACGCACCTTGAGTACGGACATCTGGCTTGATCCTGCCATACTGTACTTGAGCAAGGGGTACATATGTAATTTTAATAGTAATGTGGCTTAAAGTCACATACTAAAGTTTTTTTCCCTTATAGAAATAAACTTTATTAGTTCTATGATTTTCTTTCTATTTCAAAATTTGGTTGTTAGTATTTGATGAAAGTAAATCACAGATAGGTGCTGTACAAAGCACATTGTATTTTTATTTATGATATAGGAAATAACCAGTTATATAATTACTATACAAAATTCATTTTTGTGTTTTCTAAATAAGTTCTGGAACTTATGCATGCTAGAAAAGCATTTTAACAATGATCTGTAACAAAACCATTTAAACTCAATTATTTTAAAATATAGTTCTATGTCATTCATCTATTATTCAAAATATGTCCTATGTTTTATTTTCGTGTTATGTTTATTGAATGCTATAAGATAAAGCTTTCATTCATAACTCACATGTAGAAATCCATGAGGCAAAGTTATTATAATGTTATCCTATTGAAAGCTAATTCAGTGACATTTGAAATTTTATGGATTTTGAGTTGTGTGTTACTATTTTTATATGTGTAGTAATTATATGTTATGATTAATTTGTAGCGCAAATATAAAATTGACAGTTTACTAAATGTTTTACACTGTTGTGTCCTAAAAGATTAATAGAAAACTCTTATAATTTGTAACACTATGGATGGATCAGAAGGATAATATAACTAAAATAAGTCACGCACAGAAGACAAACACCATGTGATATCACTCATTTGTAAAATCTCAGACCCAACATATAATGCATTCCATATCCTAGATCCGTTAGGATTGCAAGCAATGATCAGTACAGAGGGTAGTTTAGAAGAGGTCCAATGTGTTGTGCAGTGAATGATGAATAATATGTTCTATTCCAGATAATATACGCAAGAAAGCCTACTACAATAATGACAACTATACGAGGAAAGAGATGTTAATTATCTAGATTCATGCCTTCTACAAAATATATTCACTGTGTAACAATTTATTGTTAGGACATACAAAATTAAGTTATCAATCAATAAAAGTAAAACAACTATATTAATGATCTATTTTAGAATTAACCTGCATTCAGCAATTCTGTTTTTATCCTATTTAATGTTACTGAATTCTCATTTTTTATTTCCAGAGACACACCGTAGCGTGCTGTAGGACTCTAATGCATCTCTACTCTACGTCGATCAAGTTGACATTAAATACACTTACTAATAATGTTCTCCCTATTATAAACAACTTTCATCATAATAATTTATAGTTGTCAATATGTGGCCCCCAAATTTAGAGTTAAATAAATGGCAAAAATGGAGAGGTAGAATGATCCAAGTGATAACTACTTGCTATAAAAACATCACAGGGATAGACAAACAAGAAAAGTTCTCACAGCAAGAATTAGGGTAAATCCAAAACTTAATGTGCAAAATCAATATTATAAATGGACAGAGGGATAAATGTGGCAGTGCCAAAGGTATGTAGAGACCTGGTCAGTATATACTCCTGCAGATTGTTCAGTAGGTTAGCAAGATGGCTCAGTTGGTAAAAGTACTTGATGTTGACTCTGACTACCTGAACTCTATCCCTGGAGTCCATATAGTGAAAAGAGTGACCTGATTCCATCACGTTGTCCTATAATACCCACCCTAACACACACACACACACACACACACACACACACACACACACACACACAAACACACACACACACACACTCACACACAGATTTACATTTGCACTATTCACATATTCATGTACACCAAATGTATAAAAGTAAAAAGTGAATATTGATAGTTAACTGTATACTAAGGTGCATGCCTGGGAATATAACATGGTCATCTTAGAATAGATTTGTGAATATGTCTGATTATGAGAGCACAAAAGTGAAGCAAATAAAACTAATCAGAGAGTTACAAAAGAAACCTTTGTTCTGAGATTCTGTCTTTATTTAGAACACTTGTTTTTTAGATATATTTTTATTCCTTCATTAGTGGTGCAATAGCTCAGGGTTTCTGAAAGATCTGTGTCATTTATGAAAGATAGGTTGAAGATATACTTAACATACTATGTATATAAATGTAAAGTTTCAAATTGCTTCAAATAGTATCTGTAATATAACAGAAACTAATGTGTGCTTATTTATTCATTAACTATTCATTATTTAAAAATTTTTAGAGTTATTTATTTATATGCATGAGTGTTTTAAATGCATACATGTCTATGTGCCATGTGCATACCTACAGAGATCAGAATAGGGTGTCATATCCTATAGATGGAAAAAAGTTCTCAGGCAAGAAGATAAGCACTGGAAGACCCTGAAAAGTTAAACATGCAGATATTCTCCAAAGGAAGGAGATATTTAACCTGTCCTCCTTAGGAAATGCTTTGAATAGGTGTAGTGATGAGCCATGATGTACCTGTATCCCCCATGATATTTTGTTTTGCTTATCCAAGACCCTTCCCTGCTAAGATTATGAGTACTTCTCCTGTATCCCCCATGATATTTTGTTTTGCTTATCCAAGACCCTTCTCTGCTAAGATTATGAGTACTTCTTCTAGGGCCCAAAATTCACCATTATGAGTGATGTCATTAGTACACTACTACAACATAAGTAACATCTGTTATCTTATGGCCAGGCCAAACCCTAACTCCTATGGTTATTACATTTATCTCAGTCATTCTCCCTAGACCCTTACTGTGACCATTGTTTCTAAGTCAACAGAACCTATCTTTATGGAAGAACTATTTGTACTTTGTAAAGAGCATCAGTGTAATCATGCTTTAAGCTTTGTTGTGTTCATGAACTGAATTAATTGTTATTAGAAAACGTTTTTCCAAAGTTGTGCTGTGCTTAGAATGGCTAAAATAAACAAACTGGTGTCAGACTCTTGAAGTTTTGCCCCATTATACCTAAATCAGTCTGAACCACATTTCATTCTTCTGATGCCATGTGCAATTCTCCTGCTGTCCAAAAAGCCTGGAGGGACCCCCCAATATCTCCTGAAAATGCAATTATTCATTGCTGTGAGCTACCACATAAGTGCTAAGAGTTGAGTCTGGGTACTCTGCAATAGAGGCCAATGATCTTAACCACTGAGCTGTCTTTCCATCATATATTATGATTAAACTGATTGATATATAGGGTATTCTTTTCTAATCTGTGAATACTGTGGCAACGAAGGCAAATTATGTCTTTTTTCCAGTCTAAAGAAAGTTAAAAGCTGCAGAGTATGGATGGGTGGGGGTGTGCCCTCATAGAGGAAAAAGGGAGGGGAGAGAGGGCAGATGTGGGATGGGAGGTTTGTGGAGGGATAACTGGGAAGTGGGAGATTATTTGAGATGTAAAAGAAGAGAATGATTAAAGAAAAAGAAGTTACAATTTTGTGGAAAATAGTTAACCATAAAAATCATAGAATTTAAGTCATTATTGCAGAGACGTCTCTGTTGGTAAAGTGCTACCTACTTGAGTTCAATACTAAGAATCATCATAAAAAGCTAGGCATGGCACTATGCACATAAAATACTTACACTGGATAAATGGAGACAAGGATACCCTTCTTGGTTGAATAAGCCAGCATAATCAGTGGTTATCAAGCCAATAAAGGACTTTGTCTCAAAAACTAAGATGGGTGGCATCAGAAGAATAATATGAGAGAGGCTGGCCTCTGGCTTCCACCCAAATAAATGTATACAAGAACCCAAATATGAATAAGAACATGCACACAAGAAAGAATCAAACAGGCTGGTGAAAGATATTATATTGGTCAGGGTTTTCTAAAGAACACACACACACACACACACACACACACACACACACACACACACACAAACTGTGATTTATTAGAGTGATTTATAGGCTGTGGTCCAGCTAGTTCAACAATTGCTACCCACTACTGTCAATGAAAATTCCAAGAATCCAGTGCTTGTTTAGTCTCATCTGATCTTCAGTATATGTCAGAGGCCCAAAGAAGTAGGCTATAATGCTAATGAAGGACCATATTTGCTATCCAGTGCAAGGGAGAGAACAAGCTGCATTCTTCCAGGTCCTCTCTATTTAAGCTGTCAGCTGAAGGTGTGGACCAGATTAAAGTTGAGTCTTTCCACTTCAAGAAAAGTGGGTCTTCCCACTTTAAATGATTTAATTAATCATTTGAAGGCCCAAGCAAGAATGATTAAATCTCACTTAGAAATGAGAATAAAATAGTCATAGCAGGCAGATGGAGGAAGGATCTGAGTGGAGAGGCAATGAGGAGGGGAATCAGAGAGTAGGGGTTACAGGAGCAGATGTAGAGAGAAATAGGAGAGAGGGCCAGGGAACCTGAAGAGTGAATGGTGGTGAATTGGGAGGTTGGGGACATGTGGGTGGGGGTTGAGGTTTGGGGAGTTAGGGAGGTGAGCAGATTTGGAGTGGTAAGAGCATAGAACAATGGTGTGGGGAGCTTCCAGGAATCTTTGGGGGATATAGAACTTGAAGTGGCCACTTTGTATATCTAGGCAGGACCCCCAGAGGAGGGATAAGAACATCAAGGCATCCATAACATTTTTGACCCAAGATTTGTCCTGTCAAAAGAAATGCAGGAACAAGGATGGAACAGAGACTGAGGTAATAGCCAATGATTAACTAACCCTACATGAGACCTCATTCCATGGGCAAGAATCAATCCCTGATTGATCAATACCTATTAATGATACTCCATTATGCTTTCAGATAGGAGCCCAGCATAAGTACTCTGAGAGGTTCCACTGAGCAGCTGACTGAAACAGATGCAGAGACTTACAGCCAAACATTGGATGGAGTTCAGAAAGTCTTATAGGAAAGTTGAGAGAAGGATTGAGGGATGCGGAGGGGACAGGACTCCACAGGAAGATCACCAGAGTCAACTAACCTGGACCCTTGGGGGCTCCCAGAGACTGAACCACCAACCAAAGAGCATACATAGCTCCCCTATATTTGTAGCAGATGTGCAGTTCAGTCTGGAGCAGGCCTGTCCTGTTACCTACCTATGGATCCAGTTCCCTTAACTGAGACTCCTTGTCTGGCCTCATTGGGAGAGGTTGTGCCTAGTCCTACAAAGACTTGATGAGCCAGTGTAGGGTGATACACAGGAGGGCCTCCTTCCTCTCAGAGGAGAAAGGAAGGGAACAAGGGGGTGGACTATGTGAGAGAGGCACTGGGAGGAGGGGGCAGAGTAGGTATGTATTGGAATGTAAAGTGAATAAATAATGGGAAAAAAAAAAGAAAAAGAAAAATTTCCCTCACAGGTGTACTAAGCCACTTGGGTTTTGGTACATTTCAGATGTGGTCAAGTTGATAACCAAGAATAACCGTCACAGATACTGAGCTGATTTGGACTGATGGTACTATTGCACTATTTTATACTGTTTTAATAGAAAGATGAGCAATGTTTCAGTAAACACCATATTTGAGTCAAGGATGCACTGAAATGAAAGACTTGGGCAGTATTGATATAGGGAGAAAAGAATTCCCAGCATTTGGGAAAACAACAAAAGGCCATGAATCAGTGCAATGGAACAGGAATGTATTACGACACAAAGCCACAAAGCCATGCAGGTTGTGTGTGAGATCAAGAGAACCCATATGTGATGGTTATTCTTGGTTGTCAACTTGCCTATATCTGGAATGAACTAAACTCCAAAAGTGGTGGGCATATCTCTGAAGGATTTTTTTTTTTTTGCTTAATTTGGCATAAGTAGATCTATTTCTAATCTGGACCTTTGAGGTAGGAAGATATATGTCTTTAATCCCGACCTGTGGGGGATTGGGGCACACAACTTTACATACCTTCTTCTGGAAGCCTATATAAGGACGTGGAAGAAGGAGCATTTGCGCTTTGCCTGCTTGACCTGGAGTTACGAGCAAGTCCATTTCTTCACTAGCATTAGAGATTATTTCTTTAGGATTCCAGTGAGTTCTAAAGAGCAGCCAAGACATCCAGCCTTCTGGACTGAGAAATTACTGGATTCTTAGACTTTCTGTTCACAGCATCCTTTGTTGGGTTAGCTGGACTGCAGCCTGTAAGTCATTCTAATAAATATTTCACACACACACATACACACACACACACACACACACACACACACACATGATTCATATTTCAGAGAAAACCCTGACTCATACACCATTACTAGTGCAGTTGACTTTTATTTTCTATATAGTGTCATCATTGTAGGTGTTCGAGAAAGTTCTAGGGTGGCTTGATAGCATTGAAGTTGGGTGATAGGTGAAAATAAACCACAGCAGAAGTTACTGGAAACCAGAAAGAGGGAGATTCCAGGAAGAGCTCCCTGAATGGTTTCAAGCAGTTTATTTCATCTAGGTATGGTTTAAGGAAAAGAAAGAAGTACCCATAGCACAGTCACACGTTATATATAAAAGTGATTTAGATCTATATATCAACACTGAGAAGTACAGGCGTTTAAGAGGCCTAGATGGGAAGATGGAGCCAGAGAGAAAATGACACCCATGACTTTATTTGATTTGCCAAAGAGTGAACTAGTATCTTCAACTTTATTGGCATCATACAAACACTGATCCAAAGCTTGAGGCTGATGTATTCCTGCTGGCTCCAGTTCTCTTAAGTTTCTATATTTAAAGAAAATGTCTACTTCAGGAGGTGGATGCAAACACTACACTAAACAATTCAAATGAATTACTTACCATGGTGGCTAGAATGTAGTAATTACTTTAATTGAGTTACAGTTTTTATTTCAGCATCCTAAATCAACTTCAGTATAAAATTCAAAATTCTTACCTGTCTGAGACTTGACTCCAGATAAAGCTGTTTAAGCAAATTAAACATTTGACTCAATATACAAAATCCATTGACATCTGGGCTTCTGTTGACATACAACATTTCTCCACATGGATGTTTCTTCTTCTGAAGACTTCATTCGTTTTACTTACCAACATCATCTATTTTTTCCCACTATAAAATCTCTCTTTGGTTTTTGGCTTAGGAAAACCTCTGTTTTGCATAGCAAGGGCTCAGCAGGACACATCACATCAATTTTAGAAATCATGATTTACAATATCCTTGGAAGAATCAAATTTTATTTTACTCAAACAAATACATTTTAATATGTATTATTGTATCCCCAGAGGAACACTCTTCAGGCAGGACATCTATAACAAAGTCAAATATATTTAGGTCCTGCACAGTTGCGCATTGTTCAATAGTGCAAGACACGCACTATAATCCAATTAGAGAGTAAAATGGGCTTAATTCCTTAGCTCAGAACAAAGAACAGAAGACTGCAAAGAATCTAATTAAAATTAATAATATAATGGGCAGCTTTATCTGAGCCTAATCTAGCCCATTTCATCTTAATTTATACTCAGGTCTCAAATTCACATCAGGGGCCCATCCTTGTCAGTGATTGTTTTGAAATCTGATCAGCCTGTGGTGCACTCTTCCTATACTTCTACCTGCTGCTCAGTTCTAAGTAACCCAATAACCCGTTGATTCTGTTCAGCAAGGACAAGCCAGTGAGTTCCCTCTGCTACAAGTTTGTATTGC
>CM052702.1:76350644-76406233 GCA_028551405.1 Uromys caudimaculatus | reverse complement strand
AGATATAAAACTTACTGGATCTGTGTTTAGAAGACCTGGCCTAAGAATGAAGCCATTTTGGTGTTTTATTTTGCTTTCAATAATATTTTTATTGATTATTTTTGGAATTTCACAATATGCATTCTGATTCCAGATACCAGTCACTTCTCAGTCCTCCCAGGTCTGTCCCTCCTCACTCTTTTAGCTTCCCCATCAAAGGAAATATGATGAAGAAGATAAAGAAGGGCGAGGGGGAGAAGGAGAAAGAGGAGGAAGAGCAGGAGCAAAGAAAAAAGGAGGAAGGAGAACGAGGAAGGAGCAGGAAGAGGGAGTAAGGAGGAAGAAGAGGAGAAGAAGGATGAAGAAGAAGAGGAAGAGGAAGAGGAAGAAGACGAAGACGAAAACGAAGAAGAAGAAGAAGAAGAAGAAGAAGAAGAAGAAGAAGAAGAAGAAGAAGAAGAAGAAGAAGAAGAAGAAGAAGAAGGAGAGCAACAACAACAACAACAACAACAACAAAAAGAAGAAAACAAACGAGTCTAGTTTTGTTGTATGTAGTTTTAAGCTCTACCTATCTTTAGCTCCAGGAAGTGACCATGCTGCAAGCCCCTACCTGGCTTACCTTAAATCACCAGACAAAACACACACAGACAGACGGGGGGGAGGGGGGTGGGAGAGAGGTGCCTTGGGGCATACTTGCTTGGTGTTACTGTCTTCCACTTGGAAAACAGTACTCTTAATATTTTTATGTCCGCTCCTTCCACCTGTCCTAAATTTCAATGGCTAGTCCCACCTATCCCCTGCCAAACATCCCTGATCATCCCCTGTTGTAGTGGCCACAAGTCTCAGCTCCTCTCGAGACCTCACATGGGGGCTGCTGGCTTCTTCTCCCTCCAAAGCATGGCAAAAACTCCCCATCACCTTCCTTGTGTCTGCCTTTTCTTCTTGGAAGTCCTGCCTGTACCGTCCATCCAGCAATTGGACAATTGCTTTCTTTACTGACAGATCAAGAACCAATTGGGGAACAGGATCTTAAAATCAGACACCCCCCCCCCCCAGTTTGTGTTGTTCTTATACCTACTGGAGCATGGTTAAACTCCACGTGGCCAGCCCTTAAAAGAAACCCGATTTGCCCCCTTCCCGCACTCACCTTCTTTATAAAAAGCCATCAATTACTGAAAATTGTATTTCAGCATCCTTATCGTATTACAATTTTAAAAGTTCTCTTCAATGGCTTCCTGACTAGGCTGCTACTTTTTAGGGGTGGGGGTGGGGACAGGGGTTGTCACAGAATCCTTCAATGTCTCTCTTTCTCAGCTGTGAGTTTTGTGACGATGAGACAAACCTCAGTCTTCTCCTTTGACCTTTAGCTTTTAGTTTTATTTATGAAGTGTATAAACTTGTACAGGCTGTAAGACCTAGACCAAATGAGCAGTGACTGGACACATGCATTGTAACCTGTACAACCATGCAAAAGTATGACTCTGGGGATATTTGAAGATTATTCTGGAATTGTCTAATAGGAATTACAGTGTTAAGAAGGAGTATATCATCACTTGTTCAAAACTTATCACCAGTGCACTATATTGTATTTCTCGGATGACTTCCAAAGGAGTGTATCTTGGACACTAATTCATTGTCCTTTAAGAGGTAGAAGCAGGCAGAGGCAGGTGGATTTCTGAGTTCGAGGCCAGCCTGGTCTACAGAGTGAGTTCCAGTCAGGGCTACACAGAGAAACCCAGTCTCGAAAAACCAAAAAAAAAAAAAAAAGAGGTAGAAGCAAAATTAAGAGGTCTTAGGTAATTGTGTACCGGCAACTGAAGAATATCTGGGGATCCTTGTCCTTCCCTTATCTCTTTCACACCCAGTCATTAGGAGAATGATCTTATATCATCACATATTCATACCATACTTACAACAGGAAAATATGATCATCTCAGATTGTGTGAGCCAAAATACAAACCTTTCTTTTCATAAACTGATGATCTTAGATCTTTGTGATATTAACAGAAATCTAGCTAACTTACAGTGATAGTCTTAGTTATCATCAGAGTAGAGTCATAAAAGTTAGGAAGAAAACAGAGATAGTTAACATCTCTTTACCTATCCTCTGAATTTTGAAGAGTAAAATTATGTTAAATGTACCCTAGGAATGGGAGAACAGATGGTTTCTGGAGAAACAATAGAAACCAAGAAGAAAAACATCTGCTTGTAGATTGTATTTTAGTCATATTTATAACAGAAACAATTATTAAAATTCTATTTTTATTAAACACCTCCTACTTGGTGCTGTTCCATACTTAATGTATGTATTCATTTTATCTTTGTGACAGTATATGGAGGATATTATCTTCAGTTCACCAGAGCTAAGGCATGCAGCAGTTAAGATATTGTAAAAGTTCTCAGACTTAAGAAATGGCAGTTTTGAAACTTACTCTTCAGGGCAACTTTCTTTCCTAGTTCCAAGACAGAGTACAGAATCATGAGTACATCTTCCTGGCATATATTCCTTTTCTTTTGTTTAATTTGTTTCATGTTGATTTCTGAAGGGTTATCAAATCTTTGTAAAATGTCCAATTTCTCAGAATGAATACTCAAAAATAGTCTTACAGTCAGTTTGGGGCTAGTGTAACAAAGGAAAATATATCAGTTTGTTTGACTGTTACACACATTTATATCCTGAATGAATATTAAATTGAAAATGTGAACATGGAACATGATTGTCACTTCAGCATCATAATCATTTGTAAAGTGTATGCTAATTGTAAGTTATAATTAGCTGATAGGAAAAATGGAAACTTTGAATCTAGGCATTACACCTTTGTGAACATTCTTCCTTCAGTCCACATTTGTAGGATCTGAATTCAATCCTATTGAAGGAGTAAAATATGTATATGTTACTTATATGCAAATGTATCTTGCAGGAGATTATTTTGTTACATTGAGAGTCCTCTTCTCTATATTAAAACACAATAGTAAGTTTAGTTGTCTATCACAGTATTTTAGGCAATTAACAACTTGTTTCTAGGTTACTTGCAAAGTGTTTCTGAAGAGGTATTCATGATTAAAGGAATTGATTATAGTGTTTGGCCAACCGATGAAGAAGTGTTAACTATTGGACTTTGCTGTTTTGGATATAACTTGTCTCTCATTGGTTGTTGAGAGCTTATGTAATACTTAGGATATAGGAACAGCTGGCATACAAAGGTCTTTGTGGGATGGTGTTGAATGTTACCGGTTAGATCTACCTGTATTTCTTTCTCTGCTTACTGATAAGCCATAATGTGAACATGTCATAAAAGCTCCACTGCCTCAGACACAAGTATTACAGCTATTATTTCCAGAACCTGATAGACTGGGAACCCCGTTAGACCTCTTCTCTCCAAAGCTGCCTCAGGCAGGGATTTTTGTCACATAAGAAACCAATACAGGTCGGCCAGTGGTGGCGCATGCCTTTAATCCCAGCACTTGGGAGGCAGAGGCAGGTGGATTTCTGAGTTCGAGGCCAGCCTGGTCTACAGAGTGAGTTCCAGGACAGCCAGGGCTACACAGAGAAACCCTGACTCGAAAAACCGAAAACCGAAAAAAAAAAAAAAAAAAAAGAAAAGAAAAGAAAGAAACCAATACAGGTAGTTGTAAATCTGCTGGGCTTCAGAAGACTGCTCATAGTAACATATCTTCATGTAGTCAATTGTCTGGAACTGTAGGACCTAATGTGTATCCATTAGACTCATGGGCTTATTAAGTTTAAATTACAGAAAAGTAAGTAAGATTAAAAATTTAGTTCCTTGATACCACAAGTGAGTCATATTTCAAGTACTTTACAGTCTCATGGAACAATGGCTACTATATGTGCTGGCACAAATGAGAAGATTCACAGAAAGCTCCACAGGATACTATTACCCCAAAACTGCCCCCCCACCTTGTGACTCACCTGTGCAACAGTAAGGGACCCTTGAGGGTGGTATGTATAATTGATGGAGTAGTCTAAAAACATATGGTACACATACTTTTGGTTTTAAATGAATGGGTTTGTTAAATATAAAACAAAAAACAAATTACAAAAACCAAATAGAATGTAGCAGATACAAAGTGGAAGCAGATTACAAAATATCATCAAATCAGTTTACAGAATTCAGAAGAGATGACTAGAGCAAACTGCTTGAGAGAGCAACTTAAGTTAACATCATCAAACCTGGGGCTTCTATCATCAGAACTGTGGCTTGCAAACATCCAGAAATAAATTGGCTACAGAAAATGAGAGTCATTTGGAGTTTCCGACTACCACCCCACCCACCAATGGATAAGATGATTATTTCTTCTTCCAACCCCAGACATTTTTATAACACAGAACAAACAATAACTTGCATTGAAAAGTGCTTATATTCTAGTTATTCTTGGGAACACAGGGTTTTTAATGTCTATGGCACCTTGATTCTCTTTATCTTCCTCATTGTAGAGCCAGGAATGCAACCATTCTTTGATAAGAGGTCTTGGAGGAAGCTTTGAAAATAAACATTCTTGGGTCTGATGTAGAGGTTTCAAATAAAGTATAAAAAAATACAAATGTAAAGCAAGTGAGATAGAAATGAAAATGCTGATATCCAGGCCTCATGGCTCACATCCATAATCCTAGCATGCAAAATGCTGAGTCAAGAGTTTTGGACTGAGTTCCAGCACAACAGGCATGGCATCGAGTTATGGAAATCTTGAACTACAGCGTCAGACTGGATCTCAAAACAAATAACAAATGTACAAACAAAGAAGTAATACTGAAAAATATGCCTGTGGAAGAACTTTTCTTCAGTTAATAGCTTCTCTATGACCAGCTAGGAGACAGAGCAGGGCCAGCTTAAGAATACTGGAAAAAGCACTCAACGTTCTTCTGGAGAATTAAATAGTTGCTGATACTCTTAGCTAAAATGTGAAGCAGATCTCATTAAATCAAATTATTCTTCGTCCCATCACAGAGATATGTTCAGGGGGGTTAGAGGATAATTGATAAGCCATCAAGATTACATTTAATAGTACGAATGTTTTTTGAATGATTGTAAAATCATTAAGACAATGTAGGATTAGAGTTAATAGAGAACAACACAGAAGGAAAGGCAACACGAACTTCCTGTGTCAAGAACATTTCCAAACCAAAGTTCTTTATCTTTATCCTGGCGTCATTTCACTAATATATAATAGATACAGTTTTGTTACTGACACCAAAATATTTTGTTTAAAAATTATCTTCTTTTTTATAATATCCTGTCTGAATAATCTAAGTATATGACCTTAGAGTTATCTAGTTGAGTTTCTAGCTTTTATCTGAAAAAAAAACAAAAAAAACCAAAAAAAAACCCAAAACAGTCACTGAAATATAAGCTGTGCATATACCTTTAGGGGTTATAAGAACTGGTGAAAGTGAATATATATAACAGTTCTCTGAAATCTTGTGATTTACTTTAATGTAGCATTCTCATTTTTTATTTTGCTTTACAACGTGGCTGCTGCTATTTTTGTTCATTTGATAATTAGTATTACAGGTTTTTAATAAAATATAAATTAGAATAATCCTTTATTGGAAGAAAAGGTTTAAGGGTGTTAATATCCCCATTAATCTAATTAACACCTCAAGAATGTGTGATTTGAACATTTTAAATAGACTTGTATGACTTTTTTCTCCTTTTGGTGATTATATGTCCTTCTAACTAACGGTTTGGGAATATCATTTACTAGATACCCACTTCTGCTATAGCTATTTATGTTAGCAGTATATTAAAATGTATGTGAGTCCTTTCAGCTTGGTACAGACAAGAATCAAGGAAACATAAAGAGTTGTATTTCCTGAAAAGTAGAACCCAGCAATGCTTTACATAATTTTGTTTTATGAGCTTCTGTGGCACTGGCTATTAGAAGGTGAGTGTAGTGCTTGCATTTCTGATTTAAAACTAGTCAAGCAAGCAATTAAGCAAGCAAACAAACACAAAAACCCACCTTTATGGAGAACATTTGCATTCACAGTAGCTTGAAGTATGAAGCAGGAGAACCACAAGTTTTAGGAGAGCTACCTGATTATAGTCTCTCAGAAAACAAAGGTAAACCCCTTTTGCGTTTTTCATGTTTTTTGTCAATCACTGTTTAATTTTTTTCTATGTGGTAAAACCGATGTGGCCCTAATTCACCGTTGTTCTTGCTAAAATTTAAGAGACATTGGAAAGTTGAAATGTTATAAGTATTAGGAGAATGTAGCTTATAGTGAATGAAAGCTTATTTTACTTATTTATAATGAAATAAATAGGCATCTTAATTATCTTTCAGTTTTTGTACAAGATTCATTTTACCTCACCTCAACAACTAGAGAGTCTGTGTAACACATTTAAAATTTAATGTGAGGACTTTGGATAAATTCTTTAGACTTAACTGCTTTAGAATATCATTCATATATTTTTGTAAGAGCTTTAGGCACTTACAAATAATAATATAATATAAATACTATATATAATATAGTATAATATCAATATAAATATAATAATAAAATAATATAAATAATAAAAATATAAATAAATAAAATCATATAAATAAAAAATAAAATATATGTTAGCATATATTTTAAATTTTATATGAAGCCTTTAAAGACCAATATTTCAGTTTGGTAATAGCATGACAATGAAGCCTACATATTGACTTATTGCAGTTTTAAAAAGGCAAGGGTCAAGGACAGTGACATTACCTATATATTCAGTCCCAAATTTGACTGTTTCAACATTGAAACAATCATCCTCTAACATCAGACTCAAGAACTTTCACTATGACTGGAATGAACTTGCTGCTGTGACTGCAATCAGTTCAGCATCCTCATCCCTACTCTAAACCAACATGGAAAGATCCCAGCACAATAATATAAGCAATAAGACAAGCCAAGGTAACTCATCTCTTCCATAAGTTACTCATGCCACAGTAATGTCTTATCAAAATGAGTTACATGAGGGTCTGGCTCAATGGTTAACAGCAGAGATTCTGGGTTTGGGTCTCAGGACAAACATGGTAGCAGACAATGATATGTAAAGGATTTCACAAGGATATTGGCACTACTATGATAAATTTTTGAAAACAGATTATTTAAAGTGGGAATACTCACTCAAATCTGGCTATACCCACTGGTGTGAGCACACACAAAAGAGCATGGAAGAAGAAACTTTTGCTCCTTGCTTGCTTATCCTGACTCACTGGCAAATTCATCTATCTGGTTGCTAAGAAAATCCTTTGCAAGCTTCTGATGAATGTTCTTTGAGATTCTAACACAGAGTGAAGATTAGCAGCTCTCCTGTAATTTTCTGTAACTCCAGTGCCAGATTGGGTCTCTGAGCAATACAGCCTTATGAAGTAAAAATCTACAAATTTCTTAGATTTCCTGCCAGTAGACTACTATTGTTGAATTACGAGAACCACAGTTAGTAAGTCAATCTAATGCATCACACACACACACACACACACACACACACACACACACACACACACACACACACTCACACACAGACACACACACACACATACACATATGTACACATGCACATAGGTATATGTACATATATGTATGTATATATATTTTAACAGTTCCTTTGCTTTATAGAGACCAGACTAATACAGATTGTGGTGCCAGAAATGGTTCTAGAGAAACACATTTATAAGATGAATGTTTAATGTATCTGGAATAGACTATACAGTTACTGAGAGCTACATTTAAAGAAGACTCCCCTAGTAGCATGAGAAACTGAAAGCCATGGACTTCTGTACATAATACTTTCCCAAGTTTGTGGAAAACAATGAAAATGGTGCTGCTGGAAAGTTGCCTCTTGAATCCCCTAATAAATTGACAAAGGAAAAGTACTATTGAAATTTAGATTTGCATAAATATTGTTAACAACAGGATTTTTATTCAAATAAAATCTATTTTAAAAGATACAACAAAAACCAACGCATCAGAGTTGTACAAGAAAAACAAATAGAAGGAAAAGCACCCAAGAAAATGCATAAGAATCAGAGACCCACTCATTCACATGCTCAGAAATCCCATAAAAACACTAAATTAGAAGCACACAAATTACATGATCCAGATGTGTGTAGGTTAGGTGCTGCCTCAATCTCTGTGAGTTCATATAAGCTTTGATCATTACAACTGAGTTTCTAAATATGAACTGGAAGAGAATCTTATCTCTAGTAGCCACAGAACTCAAGTTGCTGAAAATCAAACCTAAGACCACATTATGAGTTCAGGTGAATTACAACAAAATTTCAAGTCCCAGACTTGGAGACAGTTAAATCAGTTAAGTAAGAACATTTATTGGTAAAGAGTATGTAGATGTGTGGGGGAAGTGTACTGATTCTGGGAACTTTGAACCCTCAGATTATAAAAGGTTTATTTCTCCTGAGGAAGTAGTTAATCCACTCATCGAAGAGGATGCTTCCATACCCGTTCTCCTTGTCATATTGCCTTCTCTATAGTTGCTGGAGGGAGTTTATCCTTCCTTGTCTCCCAAACCTGTAGTGACATTCCTTGAAAGAGATGCTAGGCAAGATAATACTGACATTCCTCAGTGCCCATCAGTTGTTGCCTCTAGATCTATATAACCAGACCCAAGGCTAAACTGCTAAACAGGCTCCTAGAGGGGAGAAAGTGTAGTCATGAGGAAATGCACTACACCACTGAAGAGTTTAATGAGGTTGCTAATTCACTCAAACAGAAGTCTGGGGGATATTCGTAAGAATGGAACATAAGGGTACAGATAATGGTGGAGGAGTGGATACTGTACTGGATAAGGCTGTGTTTACTGACATGGAAGTTTTCACAGTTTAAAAGTTGTCAAACATTTATTTAATTGGTTACATGAGGCATGTGTGAAAAGATAATCTACTGAAAAGGAGCTGGAGACACCAGTTATGTAGGGATTTTAAGGCTTAGAGAAATTGGAATGCTGGAGTGGGAATACTGTGTAAAACCTAATTTACTACAGTGGGAGAAAATGCCCTTTACTAACGCTGTGAGACATAAAATGATGAGAGAAGCACCAGTAGATTTGAAGAGCGTTATCATTGCTCTTCTCCTTGTGCCAGATCTTAGCATTGGAGATAATGCTGTTCAATTGGATCAATTAAATGTAATGGCTTTAATTGGGTTCTGGATTAGCAGGATCAAGGTGGCTGCACTGAATCACCAGAGTCAAAGACAGTGTAGTTATCATAATGAGCAGAAAAGGCAAGGCAATTGCTATAATGGCCAGACCTGTAACAGGCAACATGGGCAGAGTGATTTTATAATGATGTGACATATATGGACTTTTGGTATGGCTAATGGTGTTTCTAAAAATAAAATATGAAAGAATCCTACTATGTTTTTTAAAAATCTGTATAGACAGAAACAATCTGAAGCAAATGAATGAAAGACTGCATTGGACAGGAGCAATAGGGTGTCTCTGCCTATTAACTGATTTCCAGACTTTATTAAGTTTGTAGACCTGGGACCCTTGAATGAAAAGAAATCCAGATCTCCCTGGAGATGAATTTCGTTAAATACTTCAGAGCTTAACATGTAGCACTTTTGCCATAGCCTTTTGTTTTGCTGAGAGTCCATTAGGGCAAATGCAAATAATCACACTTTTTAGAGTTTACAGGATATTGGTTCTAAATTGGCACTGATTCTGTGAGATACCAAAAATCATTTTGGTACTTCACTTAAAGGAGAGCTTTATGAAACTCAGGTGATTAATAAAGTTTTGGCTGAAGTCTGATTCACAATATGTCCCCAACTTATCCTATTGTTATTTCCCAAGTTCTGTATAATTGTGTGTGTGTGTGTGTGTGTGTATATATATATATATATATATATCTTCAGTAGGTGGTAGAACCTTGTTCAAAAATCCCGTGGTGTCTTCTCTGTGATTTACACATAAAGTCCAAAAGTTATAGTCTGCTACTGACATTTCAAGTACCATCAGTTCTGCCGTATAATTGGGATAGATATACATAGAAGTCGGCAGAATTTACACACTGCTTCCTTGATTTGTAGAGTAGGGATATTATGGTTGGAAAGACTAAGTGGAAACCACTAGAGTTATCTTCACAAGAGAAAACAGTGAATGCTCACATTCCTTGAAAGGATTTTTGAATTAGTGCTGTCATCAAGAACTTGATGGTGCTCAGGTGGTGGCTTTCACTTCCTCTCCCTTTAACTCTCCTATTTAGGTTGTGCAGAAGACACATGATTCATGGAAAATGACACTTGACTAACATAAACTTAATCAAGTAGTGACTTTGATGGCAGTTGGTGTATTGGAGGTGCTGTCCTTTCTTAAGCAGCTTAACATATTTCTTTCTACAAGTTATGCAGTATTGATTTAGAAAATGCCTTCTTTCTATGGTGTCCATGAGGACAACCAGAAAAAAATTTATTTCAGGTGGTAAGCCCAGTAATATAATGTTATAGTTTTGTCTCAAGGATATATAAACTGTCCAATTCTGTGTTATAAATTATTTTAAATGAATGTTAATCGACTCCCACAAGATATCACATTGGCTTACTACATTGATGTTGATTGAATTAAGTGATCAAGATGAAGCAACCACTTTGGACTTGTTGAGAGTACACATATGCATCAGATGATGAAATTAATATTAAATTAAATATCAAGAAATTTCTACAAGCTCAGAGAAATATCTAAGTGTCTAGTGACATGGAGCATGCAGAGATATTCCTTCTTAGGGAAAGCACAAGTTGTTGTGCCTGTCCCTGTCCCCCATGGCCAACATGTCACCATGTGCCCACCATAAGCACCAACACTTCATTTCATAAAATGTTAAAGAAAAACACAATTATAAACTATTTTTTACAAAATTGAAAACACAGAACATTAACTTCAGAAAAAAATGAGATAAACCCAGAAAACAATGATAATTACAGCCCAATGAACATAGAGGCCATTTTGTTATCAGTGAAAGAGAAGCCTCACTTTAGATACCACCCTTTTGGATTCTTAATTTCCCTTTCAGTAGCTAGAAGTGACTTCAGAAGTTGAATGTTTAAGATTTCAGGATGTGCTTTGGTCTGGAAAATATTACAGAATATGATCATCACAGGCATCTGCACTTAGTGTTTTTTTTTTTTTTCACCAAATGTGACTAATTTGAAACTTTTATCAACTCATGACCCATCCTCTTTCATTTTAGTCATAGTCTGGATTGATCATGCTAAATCTGTGTCAGGTTATCAGCCTTCACTTTAGCCTCTAGATTCCAAAGATATATTTTCTTAGTTTATTTTAATATGTAGAAGGTCTAAATAGTTTGAGTAATAACTTAAAAGTAAAAAGTTGTGTTTTTAAAAGTCCCATTGCCCATTGGTCTCTTTGATTTCAATCAATTACGTGCTTTTGAATGGACTGTATCAAGGGCTCATGAGTTGAATACAACCGTTTGAGTGATAAATGAGTTCGTCATGTTCTCAAACAAACAAACAAAAAATCCTCAATAAAATATTTAAAAACAATTCAAAATCATATCTAAATGATCATTCACTGTGATAAAATTGAGTTTATTCCAGACATGTAGAGATGGTTCAACACACACACACATAAACACACACACATAAACACACACACATAAACACACACACACACACACACACACACACACACACACACACACACACACACACACACATACACACACACACTTTTTTCACCAAGTAATTGAATATAGGACCAGAAATAATATGATCATTCCAATAGTTACAGAAAAGGACTTTTAGAAGATCCAACAACCCATTATCATTAAAAAAAAAAAAATCCCTTGTTTTTACAAAGGTGCCAAAAAGACAGCATCTTTATTAAATGGTCTGGGAAAGCTGGGTAGATATAGTATAGAATAGAACTTAATTCTTCTCACGTCTCACAAACAAATCATTTGAAAATTAATCAAGGATGTGAGCTTTTAAATCTGAAACTTCTGGAAAAAGCAGTAGGTAAGCCGGGCAGTGGTGGTGCATGCCTTTAATCCCAGCACTTGGGAAGCAGAGAAAGGTGGATTTCTGAGTTCGAGGCCAGCCTGGTCTGCAGAGTGAGTTCCAGGACAGCCAGGGCTACACAGAGGAACCCTGTCTCCAAAAACCAAAACCAAAAACCAAAAACCAAAAAAAAAAAAAACAAAAAAGCAGTAGGTAGATTTCAGAGTCTAGGCTTATATAAAGATACTTTTAGTACTGTCTCCCAGGTCTCCCAGAAAATAAGTCCTCCAATCAAATGAACTTGAATAAATTCAAAGAGTTTTTATTTCAAAACAAACTTCTAGTAAACTGAAGGTGTAGCCAAGAGGACAAAAAATCTTTTTCTGAGCTGTATGTCTGGCAAAGTATTAGTGTCTGGAATATAGAACAAACAAACAGACAAGTAAACACAATGCTAGATAAGTAAAGAAACACTTAAAAAGACAAATTAGAAACTGGATCACGAATCTGAACTCAACTCTCATAAGAAGAAACAGGAATGGCTGTTTTGGTGTCCCTGGGATATCTCCCACAACTCTCTAATGTTGAGTACTTAGTCCCAAGTTCCTGGTACTGTTTGGTAGGCTTTTAGGTGGTATGGCTTTGCTGAAGAAAGTGACACCAGGGGCAGGTTTTGAGGTTTCAAAGGCCATACGACTTTGTCAGTTAGTAGTTGTTGCATCCTTATCGTTTGATACCAAAATTCTTGTCTTTCAACTCTAGATGCACTGTCTGCCATCACCCTGTTACATGTTTTTTATATGTGAGTGAAAGGGTTGGACCTATTAGTACATAAATAAGAAACTCATTAAATCAAATTGAAAACGAACATTCTGTGGGTATGGGAATTTCTGCAGAAAACTCGACTACAAAGATGAACAATTCTTTTGCATACTTTGATCCACACCAAAGAACATCTAAAACACATGACCCTGTTTTTAACTTACTTTCAATTAAGCGTTACTTAATGTAATGCTTTTACATTACAAGAAAAGAATGTTTCAGTAGAAATTATTCTTTATTTCTCTCATGTCCTTTCAAGCTTCCAACATAATTTTTTCTCCAGGTCTATGCTCTTATCTGCTTTCATATGACTTCAAACTGATTGTGGTGAAGAAATTGTGCTAATTAATTCCCTTTAGATTTCACAATAAAACAGATAACTTCTGCTTGTATGGAAAGGTGGAAAGGTAGATGCATATTTTACCTTGCTTAGTTCTCATACCATATTAGCATTGCTCTATATTTGCTAGTGTAAAACCCTAATGTATTAACATCTAATAAGTTATATGTTACCACTGAAAAAATAGATTTCAAAAATGTTTTTCAGAACTAGGATGATGTTAACCAAAGGCAATTGTACCTTTTGTGCTTCTTAATGGATAAGCTTCAACATTTTCCCTTCTTTGGAAACATGTTAAAAAAAATTATTCTTCTTCACACCTGCATTTTTAAAGTTTCTTTTATGTGTTTTGATCACTCCCTAAACACTCTAAAATGCATTAGCAATTTATCAGTGTTTCTCTGATTTGAAAAGAAAGCTTAGATTGTGATGTCTTAAAGAGGGCACTCAGTAATGCTTTGACTTTTACCAGAGGTTATATTCAATTGTCCTTACTCTGACATTTCTTCCTTTTCTATGGAAGATAAAAAGTAATGTAATGTTTCTATGCTCTTCTTTTTATGTCTTCATTCAGAAGAGGTGTTCAAACTTATTTATAAATTAAATTCCCCTACTGATGAAAGCACAATCCAATTATATAAATAATGTCATATTATTTATTTTCGTGTCATATGATTATACTTTCTTTAAGTTTCATTTTGTTGAGTAAAGTTTTCATTTAATTTTTATCTACTCAAAAGTTCATTTTTATTGAAATGTTATAATACAGTATGTTGCAATGTGTTACCATGTGTTTGAAAGTCCTTATTGAATTATATTATAAGTTAGACAATATAAATTATGCTAATAAGAAAAGAAATTTGCAATTTCAGATTATTGAAATTTAAAAATAATATTTACACATAGAAAGATTAATAGTCTAGTAAAAAAATGAAAAGTACATGAAACTCTGTCCTTGTCACTGTTTTATACCATAGCAAAACCAATGATTCTTCCTGGGGAAAAAAGAGATTAAAAAACATTTCCTGTAAGTAACATATTGAATCTTTTCCAAATGACCAGTGAAAAATGCTCTTTCACAAAGTGATAGAATATATATATATATATATAAAATCTTCAAATGCTTTCTATTCTTATGTGGAAGGTCTTACTTTCTTATTGGATTGAGCATGTACTATGACTAGTATTGTGAATGACTTTGAAATGGTAAGACGAAGGAATTGCTTAGATTAAGGAATGGGAGTTTGTAGGTATACCATGTACAGTCAGAGGTATTTTCTCAGGCTCAGCAAAGAATCTATGACAACAGTGAAAAGAAAACCTGAGGTGGAGAGGAAAAGGGAGGAGCAGGATCAGGTGTGGGAGGAGACAGGGTAGATGTACAGAGGGTCAGGAAATTGAATAGAGGTGTGTAGCAATGGGGAATGGGGAACTGGGGATAGCCAATAGAAAGTCCCAGATGCCAGGAAAGAAAGAGGATCCCAGGACCCAACCAGGATGACATTAGTTGAAATAGCCAACAAAGAGGAGAGAGCCTATAGAGACCATAGTTGGGGGATAGAGCCACCCAATCTTCTCAAAATTTTAACACAGAATTGGCCCTGTCTAAAGGAAACGTGGGGACAAAGAGCAGATCAGAGACTGCTGGAAAGGCCATCCAGAGACTTCCCTACCTGGGGATCCATCCCATATGCCGTTACCAATCCCAGGCACTATTGCTGATGCCAAGAAGTGCTTGCTGACAGGAGCCTGATATGGATGTCTCCTGAGAGACTCTGCCAGAGCCTGACAAATACAGAGGTGGATGCTTGCAGCCAACCATTGGACTGAGCATGGGGTCCCCAATGGAGGAGTTAGAGAAATGACTGAATGAGCTGAAGGGTTGTGCAACCCATAGGAAGAACAATATTAACCAGTCAGATCCCCCAGAGCTCGCAGGGACTAAACCACCAACCAAAGAGTACACATGGAGGGACCCATGGCCCCAGGTGCATATGTAGCAGAGGATGGACTTGTCTGGAATCAAAGAGAGGGGAGGCTCTTGGTCCTGTGAATGCTTGATGCCCCAGCATAGGAGAATGCTAGGGCAGTAGGGCTTGAGTGGGCCTGTGGGTGGGGGAGCACCCTCTTGGAGGCAGGGGGAAGGTGATGGGATGGAGGATCTCGGAGAAGAAACTGGGAAGAGGATAACACTTGCAATGTAAATAAACAAAATAACCAATAAAAAATTGAAAAAAAGAAAGCCTGAATAAATATCACAAAAACTTTATGTTCCATAATAGTAGTAATAATGATAATATGAATATGAATAAATAAAAATGACAACAACAATAATAATAATAGACACAAGGTTCAGAAACTAGTGTAAATAAAGCCCTGCTATTACATAGTTTTCTTCAGCTCCTACAATGGAGACATTTTCCTACACTACCACAACTACTTTTAGTTGTTAATGTTCTGCATATGAAAATGTAGAAACATTCCTACACACCATGAGTGGACATACCTGTTAAATATTACTCATTACACAATGCTTGAATGGAAAATTTTACCTTTTTTACCTCACATGGTGAAATCACCCCTTATATATTAGATAAACTAATCCAGATACTCTGAACTAACTTAAAGTAATTTATTCATTTCTTGAAACAGGATTTTACAGTTTTTACATAAAATACTTGTTATTCTGTACCCACTGTGAAGATGCATATGGAACTGGAAATTTTTGTTAGCAGATATTAAAAAGAAAATATAAATCAGACTTCACCTTAGAGTCAGAATAAATAAGTTGTCCTAATCTCCCTAAAACTTAACTTTAAAGTTTGTCAAATGAAGAATCTGATTTCACATAAAGCATATAGCACATAAAATGTAACCCAAATGACAAGAAACATTTGAGGTAAGAACAGCAACTGTAAGTTCAGAGTCTTTCTCGACCTTGTGATAAGTGAGAACAATAAAAATACCTTAAAACAGTAAGGAAAGACATAGATGCTCAGACTTATGGCTGCCAGTGTCATAGACCTTGAGGGAAATTAGGCCAAAAGAACACTGTGAAACGGAGAAAACCAAGAGATCCGTATAATTATACTTTTTAATTCAAGGCCAAATACTAAAGTTCAAAACAAAAGGAGAATTCTATAAACTCATGCAAGCAAAGGCGGAAATAATAATGACTTCAGCTACCTGGGAATAGTTCTACCTCAAGACCCAGCTATAACATTCTTGGGCATATCCCCAAAAGATGCTCCACCATTTCACAAAAACACTTGTTCAACTATGTTCATAGCAGCTTTATTTGTAAAAGCCAGGAACTAGAAACAACCTAGCTGTCCCTTAACTGAAGAATGGATAAAGGAAATGTTGTACATCTACACAGTGGGATACTATTCAGCCATGGAAAATAGACATTATAAATTTTTCCAGGCAAATGAATGGATCTTGAGAATATCATCTTGAGTGAGGTAACCCAGTCCTAAAAGGACATTCATGGTATATATTCATTTATAAGTGGACATTAGCTATAAAATACAGGATGCACATGCTATATTCCATAGACCAAAGGAGGCTGTACAGTAAGGAGGGCCCAAGCAAGAATGCTTGAGTCTGCCTTGTCAGGGAGAATGGAATGGTTGTGTAAGGCAGTTGGAGGGAGGGAAGTAGATGGGAAAGGGAATTGTGAGCAGAGTGCAGCTGACAGGGGGAAAGGGCAGGAGAGGACATCTCTAGGATAAAGGATGCACCCTAGAATCAATGAGGGTATCCATAGTTGTGACTCACAGTATTGGGGATATAGAGCCTGAGAAGGCTGCCTCCTGTGGCCTGTAGCAATAGGGACACCAACCCACCCACTAAGTTTTTGATCCTAAATGTTTCCTGTCTACTAGAAATGAAGGGATTAAAGATGGAGCAGGGAATGGCCAACCAATAACTGGCCCAACTTGAGATATATCCCATGGGAAAGCACACATCTCTGACACTATTAATGATGCTCTGTTATGCCTGCAGACAGGAGTCTAGCATGGCTGTCCTCTGAAAGACTCCACCCACCACCTAATTCAGACTGTTATGGACATCCACAGACAAACAGCACATAGAGGTTGGGAACTCATGGAAGAATAGGAAGAAGGATTACAGCCCCTAAGGAGGTAGGAACTCCACAGGAAGATCAACAGAATCAACTAACCTGGACTCTTGGGGGCCCTCAAGAAACTCAATCATCAACCAAAGAACACACAGACTAGACATAGGCCTCCCTGCATATATGTAGCAGATGTGCATCTTGGTCTTCATGTGGGTGGCAAACATTGGAGTGGGGGCTGTCCCAAAAGCTGTTGCCTGTATATGTGATATGATGGTCTAGCTGGGCTGCCTTGTCTGGCCTCAGTGGAAGAAGTGCCTAGCCTAGCAGAGACTTGAGGTGCCAGGGTGGGGGATACTCAGGGGGCCCCAACTCACTCATAGGAGAAGGGGAGGAGGCATTGGGGGAAGGATTGTTGGTGACAGGGAGGAGGCCAGTGAGCAGGATATAAGGTGAATAAGTAAAAAAAAAAATGATCAAAGGAAAAATTAGTGACTTTGAAGTTTTAAGCTGAAAAGTTCCAAATGATTGTACAAAGCTAAAGAACACTAGAGGTTTGACCTTCCAGAGGGAAAAATCTTATCCAGTTCTCCAGAATAACCAGAAGATATTCAAGAAAGATATTATCACATATAGTGACTGAGATTCCACCTTACACCAATCAGCAATACCACTCTTGGGAATATACCCCCAAAATGGCCCACCATGCCACAGAGGTACATGCTACACTATGTTCATCACAGCCTTATTTGTGAAATCCAGAAGCTGAAAACAGCACAGATGTCCAATGACAGAAGAATGAATATAGAAAATGTGGTTCATTTAAACAATGGAATACTACTCGGCTATTTAGAACAAGGACATCCTGAGTTTTGCAGGCAAATGGATGGAACTAGAAAATAGCACCCTGAGTGAGGTAACTCAGATCCAAAAGGACCTGCATGGTATGTACTCACTAATAAGTGGACATTAGCAAAAAAAAAAAGAAAAGAAAACCAAAACCAAAACCAAAAGAACCAACCAAACAAACAAACAAACAAATAAAAACCCAGAGTACCCAAGATACAGTCTACTGAACTCAAAAAGGTCAACAAGATGAAGGGCCCAAGTGAGGATGCCTCAGTCCCACTTGAGAGGGAGAAGAAAGCACGCACAAATGGGGAGGGATGAAGGAACCTGGGAGGGAAAGAGGAAAGGGGGGGAGGGGAACCTGATCTGGTATTGGGTGAAGGAAAAGGACTGAAGCCCTCAGGGCCATCAGAAAGAATGGAAAGAGGCAGCCTCTGGAGATAGGTGGTTAGGGGGACCCTCCAGAATGCACCAGAGACCTTGGAGGTGAGAGTCTATCAGGACTCAAAGGGAGGGATGTTAGATGAAATGTCCAACAGTAGGGAGAGGAAACTTATAGAGTCCACATTCAGCAGGAAGACAGGGCATCAAATGAGGGATGGGGTTGCCATCCCACAGTCAAAACTCTGATCTATAATTGTTTCTGTCTGAAAGAACTACAGGTATGGAAATGGAGATAAGCCTGAGGAAAAGACGGTCTAGCGGTCTAGCGACAGGCTCAAAGTGGGATCCAGCTCAAGGGGAGGTCCAAGGCCTGACACTATTACTGAGGCTATGGAGCATTCACAAAAAGGGACCTAGCATGACCACACTCTGGAAGACTCAACAAGCACCTGAAAGAGTCAGATGCAGATATTTGCACCCAACCAATGGACAGAAGCTGCTGACCCCTGTGGTTGAATTAGGGAAAAGCTGGAAGCTGAGGAGGAGGGTCAATTAACCTGGACCTCTGAGATCTCTCAGACACTGGACCACCAACCAGGCAGCATACACCAGCTGATATGAAGCCTTCAACACATGTATAGCAGTAGACTGCAAGGTCTGTGTTCAATCAGAGATGATGTGCCTAACCTTCAAGAGAATGGAGGCCCTATGGAGTTTAGAGGTCAGGAGGGGGGGCTGGGCAATGAGGACGTCTGCATGGAGTAGGGACTTTGGGGGGAGGTACAGGATGTGGAACAGTCAGAGGGTGGACTGGGGTGGGGGGAATAAAATCTGGAGTGCAAAAAAAAAATAATGTATAAAAAAATAAAAATAAATTTTATGTGAATAAAGTCCAAAAAAAAATACTAAATATAAAAAGAAGTCAGAAAATACTGACCATAGATCAAGATGAATTCATAGAAATTAGGTCTCCCATTTCTAAATCCAGCACTTGTAGGCTTAGTTTGACCCCAGCCTGTGAATTTTACTCCAATCTAGAATTACAGAGTGAGACTTATTGTCTTATCAATAAATAAATGGTCTTTATATGTTAACCACATTTTGGTCTTGATTAATTGCCATCTACTACAGATAGAAATTATTTTTTGGATGAGGGTTGAGAGATGCACTAATATAATGAAAATTCTTTAGGAACTAGCTTATAATACTATATTTACTTAGTAAAATGATAGTAATTGTTTCTCTCTTAAGACCCATGATTTTTCTAACTGCAGGTTCTTGGCTCTGTAATGGTCTCCTATGGAAAGTGACCCAAATCTACACTGAATGAGATTGGGTTCTCCTACAGTATTCATGACGCTGTAGTGTCAGTGGACATATGTTTCCACACAGATCATTGTTGTCCATCCCAGGATCAGAGCTGTGTAATATAGGTGTTTATTTTCCTCCTTTAATAGCATGCATAGTACCTTCCAACATCCTGATATCTATCCCTTAGCAATGAAGCTTTCAGGGTAGTACCGGATTGGTTTCTTCATGTTCCAAGATACAAGTATATAGATGGTAAATAACAGAGTCTTACAAGTGGACAATATGCATACAATAATAATTGTATGCATGTAAGTCCTAAATAGGAGATATATATATATATATCACGTCCTTCTCCAAAGATAACTTAGAGTTACTATTCCTGTGTTGAAAACCATCACCAAAAAGCAAGTTGGGGAAGAAAGAGTTTATTCAGCTTACACTTCCATATTGCTGTTCATCATTAAAGGAAGTCATCATGCAGCAGAAAGAGGTTAGGAACTGGGAGGCAGGAATTAATACAGAGGAGAGGAAGAGTTGCTGCTTCCTGGACTGCTTCCAATGGCTTCTTCAAACTGCTTTCTTACAGAACCCAGGACTTTCTGCCCAAGGATGGCACCATGTACCATGGGCTGAGCCCTTCTCTATCAATCACTAATTAAGATGGTTTGCAAAGATTTTCAAAGGTTCTAGAACATTTAATGGATAAAGCGAAACATTTTTACTGAATACAATATAGTGGTTACATGTATCCTCTGACATGTTAAAACAAAGTTATAATACAAAGAAACCAAGAGAGGGAAACATAAAAGATAACAGAAAGAGTAAATGTGCAAAACTGAAAGTCTCTGTTACTTTCATTTAAAAGTAGTATTTTTTATTGAAAATAGATTCTTCTTTCATATAATAGAACTCAAGATTGTGTCCCCTCCTCCAGTTCTTCTAGCTACCTTCAACCTCTCCTTTCCCTCATGTCCATTCCCCCACCATTTCCTCTTCAGAAAACAGCAAGCCTCCAAGAGGTGACAACCAAAGAGGTAAAAACAAGATACAGTGAGACAAGGCAAAAACTATTATATCAAGGCTGGACCAGACAATCCAATAGGAGAAGAACAGTCTCATGATCAGGCAAAAGAGCAAGAGATATACCTGCTTCGACTGACTATTAGGAGTATAATAAAAAATACCAAGCTGACTACCATAATATATATGCTGAGGACCTAGTGAAGACACAAGCAGTTCATGTGCTTGCCTTTTCAGTCTCTGTGAGCTGATATGAGCCCTGCTTAGTTAATTTGGTGGTCAATGTTCTTCTGGTGTCCTCCATTCACTCTATCTCCTAAAACTCTTCCTTCTCCACTTCTGTGTGGTCCCCACAGGACCTAATGAAGAATTCCAGTTTAGACTATCTTTCTACATAATGTCTAGCTGTGAGTCTCTTTTCATGCTCCCATTTGCTACTGAGGAAGCCTCTCTGATGACAACTGGACAAGGCCCCAATCTATAAGTATAGCAGAATATCATTAGGAATCATTTAGCTGATTTTTCCCCAGTTGTCTTTAGTTTTACTCTAGGTCTCTGATCTACCCAGTTTCTAGTTCTTGTGTCTCTGGATTGTGGCTTGGTTGTCATTTATTTAACAGATAATGAATATATAAATATATAGTGTATTTGTATTTCAGAATCTGAGTTGTCTCATTCAGGATGATTTTTTTTTTGTAGTTACATCTATTTGTCTACAAATTTTATTATGCCTTTTTTTTAACAGATGAGGAGTATTTCATTGTGCAAATGTACCATATTTTTCTTCATCCATTATTCTGTTGAGAGACAACTACATTGTTTCTAGTTCTTACTATTATGAATAGAACAGCAACTAACATGATTGACCAAGTGACTCTGTGGGATGAAGCAAGGTTTGAGTATATACTTAAGAGTGGTATAGCTCAATTTTTGATTTTGAGGTAGATCAATTTCCATGTTTCTAAAAAATGGCAATACCAATTTCAATAGTGAATACACAAATTTGAATTCCCTTTAGCAATGGCTGGATGTTCCCACATGTTTGCCAGTAGATGCTTTCAATTATATTATTCATCTTAGCCATTCTGACAGCTGTAAGAAACGATCTCAAAGTATTTTGATTTGCATTTCACTGATGGCTAAGGATGTTAGGCATTTTTAAGTGTTTCACAGCCATTTGAGTTTCTTCTACTAAAAATTCTCTGTTTAGATCTGTACCTAATTTTTAAAATTAGGTTATTTTATTTTTGAAATCAAGTTTTTTCAGTTCTTCCTATATTTTGGATATTAGTCATCTGTTGCCTGTGCTGTAAGAATCTTTGTGTACTGCCACTTTCTGTGAATGATGTTGTCCTTTGTCTTACAGAAGCATCCCATGGTTCATTCACCATAATCATGTAGGCTTTACCTCAGAGTTGGAGGTATGGTTCAATATATGAAAATCAACAAATTTAATGCACTATATAAACAAACTGAATGAAAAAAATCCACATGGTAATCTCATTAGATGCAGAAAAGTCCTTTCAGGAAATCCAACAATACTTCATTATAAAAGTCCTGGAGAGATTAGGGATACAGGGCTATACCTAATAGCATATACATTGTATGTATGTATATATGTGTGTACACACACACACACACACATACACACATACGAGATAATGTAATAAAGGCAGTCTACAGAAAGTCTATAGCAGACATTAACTTAAATGGAGAGAAATTAAAAACAATTCCATTAAAATCAGGAACAAGACAAGGCTGCCCACTCTTTTCATACATATTCAATATAAATAGTTGTTAGTCTTAAGTAGAGCAATAGGCAACTGAAATGTATTAACAGTATTAGAAATGGAAAGAGAGATGTCAAAACATCTTTATTTGAAGATGATATGATATTATGCACAAGTGACCACAAAATTCTACCAGGGAACTCATACAGCTGACAAACAGTTTCGGCAAAGTATTTGAATACAAAATTAAATCACAATAATCAGTAGCCCTCCCATATACAAAAAATGAATAGACTGAGAAAGAAATCAGGGAAAGCATACCTTTGACAATAGCCTCAAGTATTATAAATTATCTTGTGTTAATTCTAACTAAGCAATTGAAAGACTTGTATGATAAAAACATTAAGACATTTAAGAAATATATTGAAGACAATATCAGAAGATGGAAGGTTTCCCATGATCATTGATCAGGAGATTAACATAGTAAAAATTGTTATCTTAACAAAGGCATTCTGTAGATTCAATATAATCCTCATCAAAATTTTAACAAAATACTTCCAAGCTCATGGACATACAATACTCAATTTCATATGGAAGCACAAAAATTCAGAACTGCTGGAACCATCTTGAACAATAACAAACTGTGTTAGGTCTCATCATTTGTGATCCCAAGTATACAACAAAGCTACAGTAATAACACAGCATGTTATTACAATAATAAGATAGGTTGATCAATGGAATCATAAATACACACACACACTCTCACACATACACACTTATAGAAACTCAATTTTTTGACAAAGAAACCAGAAATTAGTACTCAAAGCAGAAATCATCTTCAACAACTGTTGCTATTCAAACTGGATATGTGCATATAGAAGAATGCAAATGGAGCCATATCTATCACTCTACACCAAACTCAGTTCCAAATGAATCAAAGACTTTGACATAAAACCAGGTACATTGAATGTGATGGAAGAGAAAGTAAGGAAAGAAGAAGAGTTCCTGAACAGGACACTGGTATCATATGCTGAACACACTATGCTTAACAGTAGTTAGGACTTCGTGAAACTGTAATATTTCTATAATCCATCCATTTTATAAAGGCTCTCTTTGTACAGCAATGAAGTGGAATCAGACTCCATGTCCACAACTTGATGAGTGAATAATAAAAATATTTTACATTTACCCAATGGAACATTATTCAGTGGTCAAGAAGAATGAATTGATGAAATTTCCAGGAATCTTATGAATCTGGTCAATATTATACTCACTGAGGCCCAGAAAGATAAATGCTGCATGGTCTCAGTCACATGTATATGCTATGTATAATTGCTTACATTAGTATACTTAAAGTTGTATTCAGGGAAAGGCAAAAAAGACCTAAGAGGAACATTAGAGAGAAAGATCAGGGCTAGTCTAGCATTTGAAAATGAAAGTGGAGAAGATATATTAAGGTAGAAAGATCTAATCAAGAAGAGAACAAGATAATTGGGTACAGAAAGTGGGGAAGGAAGGAAGTTAACCAAAACTAATGATATATGAAAAACTATATGAAAGCCTACTATTGTTTAGATGTATTAAAAATACAGTTAATATCTGGGCATAGTTAAGAGAACTGTTTGTATTTTCAGTTGTGTTAGTGAAATTATTACATCTTCGAATGAATAGATGAATGAATCTCATTCATAGGAAAATAACAATGAAGCTAATGTGTACTAAGAAAAATATACTATTCACTTTGCTAAATGCAGAAGACCTTCATAACACAGAGTCTATCTACATAGGGAAGATGTCCTTAAAGCCCATTACTTCATGAAATACTGTTGTCTACTGAAAGTTGTTGGATAAGGGGTAATATTTTCTTCAATAGTATAATCACCATTAAATTGCCTTTACAATTTATCAGTGACTATAAGATAAATTGCTTCTATCCATGACTGAGCAAGAAATTCTTGGTAAACCCAGTGGGCCACATGATACAAAAAGGCATTATAATAGAAACAGGGTTCTTGTGAAGGACGATGCCTCTCAGAGAAGCTTTCTTTTGCAGTAGATGAGAACAAGTACAGAGACTTTCACCCAGATAGTATGCAGAGAGTGAGAGACTTTGGAGCACTTAGCTGTAAATAGATGTCTTCACCAAATCCCCTCTCCCCATAGGGACTCTTTGAGAAGAAGAGGCAAAAAGTATTTAAGGTCCAGATAGGTTGGAGGACACCAGGAAAACAAGACCCACTAAATCAACAGGAATGATGTCCATATGTACTTACAGAGACTGAAGCAACATGCACAGGGCCTGGCTAGGTCTGTACAATGTTGGGACCCAGAGCTGAAAGAAGTGGGCACATGCCACTACACCTAACCCAGAGGCTATCTCCTATGTATAAACACTTGCAAATGAAAATTTATTTTCCTTCAAGGGTGACTCAATGGGGAAACAAACTACACTTAAGGGTAGGCTGCATGCCCAGAAGTAGATGCCAACACAAAATGAACTCAACTGCATTTTTGGAGGTTCCTTGTCTCATAATGTCAGGGCTCTTTCTTTTTTTTAAATCTTAATTTTTATTTTATTTATATATGTTTATTGTCTTTTGTTTACCCCACAGGTCCTTTGCATATATATCATGACATTAGATTAGTGTTTTTATGGCATTCTCCAGTGAGTAATTAGTGCATCTCCGTTTTTCTGTGCCTTCTCTTTTTCTCTTTCCTTATGTTTTTTTCCCTCTCATTTGTTTTCTTTTGTATAATTCCAATATGTTAGTTTGTTTTATCTTACTTTATCTTATTCCATAGAAGGCTGCTTGTTTTCTAGTGAGAAAGAAAACAATGCCCTTTTTATGGTAGCAGAAGTGGAGAGGATGTGGGAGGAATTAGAGGAAGGAAAACAATATTCAGAATAAATTACTTGAGAAAAAGTATTTTCAATAAAAGGGATAAAAGAATAATGTCAGCAGGTTAAGGAGACACATGGCATGAGGGAATGAAATTGGCTAAAATTCATCATACAAATATGTGAAACTGTCAAACGATAAGATAAATATTATGTATAGCTGGCTTTCTCTATCTGTGGTTTTTATTTATATGACTTCAATAACTATGAAATAAAATATTTGAGAAAATATTGGAGCTTATAATAAATGGCCTTCAGGCCCAAATTTCATATATACACAATATAGTTAATTTGATATATATAGATGCATTATTAATTTAAATCAATTGGATGTCATAAGAACATGTATTTCAATCTAAAAAAATTGTTTTGTGGACAAAAAGAAACAAATATAAAAGAATATCATGAAAATCCAGAGCCATCTTAACAGGAAAGTGTCATCAGGTGTTTACTTTAGAATTCACATGCGTAATAAATGGCTTTCAGAAAGTTCAATAAATTGTGTGTTGCCTTCAACTGTGTGATTGCTGTCAAAATGGAGTGATTTTATGTTTATAGTACATTAATGAATTTCAGTCAAGGGAAAAGTACATAGTGAGGCTAATGCTATAGTCACCAAAACACCTTTTACTTTTTTAGTCAGAAAAGAGTAGTTCTGCCATATAACCTTTTACAATACCCGTCTCCAATTTTCTGGTTAGACTTGCTTCATGAGATATCTTTGAAACATGTTTTTTAACTGAAAGAGAATTACAATACTTTCTTTTTTTTCCTCATTCCAATCCCTCTTATATACCCTCCCTAAAATTCTTTCCATGTTTTATACTCATTCATAAACACACACACAAACACACACACACACACACACACACACACACACACACACACGAGGGAGGGAGGGAGGGAGGGAGAGAAAGAAGGAGAGAAAGGGGAAAGAGAAAATGAGAGAGAGAGACATAGAGACAGAGAGAGATGAAGACACAGAGAGACACAGAGACAGAGAAACAGAAAGACAGAGAGAAACAGATCGAGATGCAAAGTCTATTGGTTTTGCCATTATTTTGGTCTTGTCTTTGCAACTATTTCTAATAAGGAGTGTTTCATAGAAGACTTTCTGGTATTCTGGCTTTTCTAATCTTTCTGTCCTCTCTTCTGCAATGTTCCCTGAGTCACAGATGCAGAGCTGTGGTATAGATGCACTAGTTAGTGTGGGGCTCCTCATGATCTTATGATACCTGCCTTATGGCCACTTAGGTTCATAAGATGTCATTGCTATAAAGAGAACCTTTTAAAATGAGAAGTCATAATGACACTTACTTATGATTATAAAAATAAAATTTTGAATGTAGTAAAAAATTATTTTGGTTTAGCAAAGTGGCAGTAGCAAATTCTTCTCTAAAGTATACTGACCTAGCTAGCCTAAGAAAGATGTCAAGGTGTTCAGGACTAGGCACCAGTTCTCTCCTGTTGAGTGGGGGCTTTAAGTCCTATTAGACTGCTGTTGATTGTCACTGACATGCGACACTTACTACACTTTTATGTATACCTTGCCATGCTGAGAAATTTTGTGGTTTATAGGCGTTGCAGATGAGCTGGACAGTTTAATTGCTTTCCTCCTTTGGCAACTTGCATAATATTTTCTGGAGTCAGAAAAGCTAGACTTGCAGGTCATATCCAGCTCCAACAATCTGAGTTCTGTAGCTAAATGTTCAGGGACACCTTTTTACTGAACTGCCTCATACTCCCTACTGCTATGTCTGACAAATGATGTTCTGTGAAACGTTTCATTGCTATTGTTCAAAAAGTTGACTTCAGATAGTATCTTTTATGGCCAGGTAAATTCCACAGAATACCAACGCTGTCTTCCTGGCCAGCTAATTGCTAATTGTCAGGAATTTCTAGGCAAATACAAGCTATAAAAATGTCTAGAAATGCTACAATTATATAGTAAATTAGACATAAGAATAAAATATATTTCCAGGGATAGAAAAAAAATCAAATAATATGAAAGCAATTCATGGGGAAGATAAAATAATTCCAAAAGTACATGCAGAAACAGATTAAAATCATATCACACAAAACTTGATAGTGATAATGGAGAAATAGACTCTTAGTTAAAAGTTAGACATTTAATGCTCTTTACTGTGTAAATGACACTAAACAAAAGGCTTTAAAAACATCTTCCAGTAGACATTATTGATAATTTTAGTACATAATAAGTGACTAAACACAATTTCTTTTCAAATTGATAAGACAAACCAACCACATATTTGTTACATTGCAAAATGCCAGTATATTTAAGAGTTGAAATTATTAAACATCTAATCTCCAGCCACAAAGACCTAAGTAGTAATCAGTTGAAAAGTGGATACCTAGACATCCCTAATTATTTGGAGATAAAGCAATATACTTCAAAGAAGTATCAGGAGGCCATTTTGAAAGTATTCACAGGTCATGTTATGACATCATCTTTAGATGCAACAGTAACTGTAATGTTGACATTAGAACAAAATATTTTAAGTTGATTTAAGTAGTTAACTTATAATATAAAACTTTGAAGAAATTAATTCCAAGTTCAAACATGTATAATAATGGATATAATAAAAACAGAAATAAAATACAAAATATAAAGAAACAAAGATAATATAACTAAAGAAGACTGTGACAGTGTTGATCTACTTAACACAAATTTATGCCCTCCTGGGAAGCAGAAATTACCACTAAGAATTGCTTCTATCAGATTAGCCTGTGATTATATCTGTATGGTATTTTTTTTAATTGCTGATTGATATGGAAGAGTCCAGCTAACAGTGACTAGGACCATCCCTGTGCAGCTGTATACTGGGCTTGATTCTTCCTCTTCTTTGAAGCAAAGGGGAAGTATAATGAGGGAAGGAATTGGTGAAGGTAGGACTGGGGGGAGAAGAGGGAAGCCACAACCATGCTGCAAAGTGAATAAATAAATAAATAAATAAATAAATAAATAAATAAATACTGAAACAAATAAGGGGGAGCAAAAAGGTTCATTTGTTGTTCTTCTCTCCTTCATTTAAATATAAAGACTCCCATCCTCAAAGGGGGGAGGGATTGTTACAAGCTGATGAATTATTTACTAGCAAGCAGTTCCAGTCAATGAACAGGGAACAAAAGAGAAAATACAAATTACTAATAAAATAAATTAAGGGTACATGTTAACAAAACTAATATTCAGGAAGAATTCACAATAGAACTAACTAGGAAGTCTTAGAACTGAATGAACAGGTGAAAACAACTACTAAACAACAACAGCAACAACAATAAACATCAAAACCTGCACATGGTTGATAGCAACGAGAAGAGGCAGAATTCAAACTCATCAGGGAATGTTTGTTGAATGACAGGTTTGGCCAGTAGAGTAGTAAAGCTTAGAACTGTTCTGCTCCTATCTGCAGTTAAGTAGGACCTTTGAATATACTTCAATTATATGACAACCTCATAGAGGATCTGTGAATATCCTTAAGGTCTCTTTAATCTGTTTCTTGAGAGGAAGATATTCTTGGATAATATTAATTAAGTGATACCTGTAAAAGAGTATCAGGGCTTAATCAAAGATTTAAAGAAATAGAGATTATGTTTATTGCCAGCACTCAACAAGCAAGCTCTTGTGAACACAGTTGTACATCAGGAAATGAATTCAGCCAACAATCCAGGGTATAGCGATATGGCTGCTTGCCAAATCAGTCTTCTGCTTTAGAATACATTAACACCATTTGGATTCCAGCTTGTACAACTTTGAGCTGAGAACCCAGCCACCCACGGAAACCATGCAACAACAAATTGGTGTTCTTATAAGTTATAAAATTGTATAATGTGTTACACATCAATGGGGAAGAAAAGCAACAGATTCATGCAGCACTTTCCTAATGTAAAGTACTTGCAAATATGTCTAGAAACACCAGTAAAATTCAAAATTCATTTCTAAATTTTTATATGATTTGCACATATATTGTGCCTTTCAATAGATATTTTTGCTTTTCTTAACTATTTTGTTACATACTTTTGTTGATATAATAGGCAATATTAGGAATTATTAATGATTTTGGGAGATTAGAGCAAAATATGGAATTTAATAATCACTTATGAACATTTCAGTTATATGTATTAAAGAGATATACATTTTTACTTTGAGTGTTTGTGACACAAGATATGCTCAGGTAGGGAACGTGTCTCAAAATTAAAGTGCAAGCAATTTTCATTGATCCTCACATTTGTATTTATTGATGAATATGTAATAAAATTTATAATTAATAACTGCATAAAATGTCTCCATGCATATAATAAGCTCATACCAAGTTTGAAAATTAGTCTTCTATAACCATACTTATTTTTATTATAATCTTTTATTGAGTTGTTATGTACATTTTTGAGAGAGAGAGTGCCACATTTAACTCACTGTGGTCTAGAACTCCTCGGTACCTCAGAATGTAGCCTATTTTTTTTTTTTTTAATTTTCTTCAATCCTCTTGCCTCAGTTCTCTGAATTCTGAACTTACAAACAAGAGTTACAAAGCCTGGTCTAGTAATATAATTCCAGTTGAAAGTTTGATTAATAAATATTTGCTTGTTTCTGGTAAAAAAAAAAAAAAAAAACACTAGCCATACCTTGATATTTCAATCTGATTCATACTTGTGTATATATTTAAGGAGTTAATTTTCAACTTTTTCACATACATCTACTTGCAGACCTCTTAGCATATTAAAGATATGTTGATTATGGAAAAGATTTCAAGCTAGATTCAGGTTTTCCTGGTGATTACAGAGGAAATCATAGGGTAGCAAAAGCCCTACTTCATTTCCCTAACACAATTGCCTAATTTATTGGTTTGCCTACAGTATTAATTATCTCTGCTTTCATTTATGCTGGAACTGTATTGATCTAATCTTCACATCTCTCTCAGGACTCCTGAACTCATTCTGGATTCTGTCAAGCCAGCCTCGATCTGTGTAATTGGTCCCTGTGTGCTTGTAGGTGAATAAACCCACTGCAGGATGTTCGCCATATTTTTGTTCTTCTGCAGGGATCTGTACTTATGTAAGCCTTTCTTGTGTTTTGTCACTTTCATGCTGTGGGAAATAAATTTTATTTTTCCAGTCAATTTTTGAAAGAAATACATGTTTTATAGTGATAAAATAAAACGGACAGCTGTTTTATGTCTGTTGTTATCAATTTATATAGAAAGGGAAATAGCAAGATAATGAACATGCTACTAATATTGGAAATAGACAAAATGCAAATTACAAAAAATTATAAACATATGTAAAATACAATCCACATGAATGTATGTATATAGTCAGTGGACAATACTTATTTGGTGGAATACATTGGAATCTGACCATAAATCAACTTATACTTTGGGCAGATTAATTCTCTTATGGATAAAAATCTGAACTCACAAACTGGGTGACTGTTTTTACAGCAGTTAATAAAGTTGAGTGCCAGAAATAAATAACATCCTTTTATTAAATCACTGGAGCAGGTTCTTCCACAGGGTCCTTCAATTGATGCTCCTCAGGCTCAGACATGCTAGAAAGACACCATCTGAACTAGACATCACAGCTTTTGTCCCATGCAATGATAACTTGCTATACTTACAGACCATATCTTAATGATCTTAATGTTATCTTCTTGATTGTGTCTTACTAGAAAATTATTTTGTAAATTGAAATAAACCAGACTTAGAGCAGATTAATGTAACACTAACACTTTTCATTGTGTTTTGAAGTGTCCTATTGTCACAAGGTAGCTGAAAATTTATATTCAGAGCCTTCCCACACATTTATTTCCCAGGATTTTTAATGCAGATTCCAAGGAGCTTATTTACAACTTTCTGATAACTTGAATTCTCTTAATTAGGGTCTGGCTTGGTGTGAACTTGGTGCAGAAATGCTGATCTGTGTCTGGGAATGTGTGCGCATTTCTGTGTGGAGGAGGTAGTATTCAAATAATTATAATTTGCTTCTACCTGCTGGAGACCACTGATCCCATGGTAAACCATTCATTTCTTTTCAGTTTAATTTTATTTTTTCTTCAAATATTTTTTCAAAGTACTGTTCTTTAACATAGTTTCCTTCTAGATTTGGAAATCAATTAAAAGTACTGTTATAGAACAATTGATAATAGCCCATATTTGAGCACTGTAGTATTAAGATATTTGGATTCCATCTATAGAACATTGCTCCCCATGAGTTTTGCTTACTCTCCCCACTCTGTCCTAACTTCATGTCGGACACATTTTTATTACTGATATTTCCTCCCATGAGGCCAATTAGTTGTGCCTATGTTATGATGTTTCATCTTGGATGGATCATCTATATTATTTTTAAAAATGACACAATGAAATATGATAAAGCAAAACAAACAAACAAACAACAACAATAACAAAAAACCATCACATTGAGACTGGACAGGCCAAGCTAAGAGAAAATTAAAAGAGCCCCAAAAGAAGGTACAAGCAACAGAGATCCAGTTGTTCAAACATTCCAGAGTCCCATAAAAGTATTAAACTGAAGGCTATAGTACATATGTATATAACTTCTTACATACCAGTGCAGGCCCTATAGTTACTTTTTTAGTCTCTGTGAATTCATATGAGCTTTGAACAGCTGTTTTGGAGGGATTTTTTTTCTGGCATTCTCTGTTTTTCTCTCTCCCCAATGTTTTCTTCTTTCTCTTCTGCAGGGTTTCCTGGGCTCTGAGGGCAAGGAACTAATGGGTAGATCTCATTAAGAGCTGTGTGTTTCATCTCTCTCTCTCTCTCTCTCTCTCTCTCTCTCTCTCTCTCTCTCTCTCTCTCTCAAATAAGGACCACCTAGGTTCACCCCCTATAAGAACATCCAGGTAATAAAACATCCAGATGGCTAAAGGCCCTCAAAAGAACACCATCAACAAAAGCCAGCGCAATATGACACCTCCAAAGTATAGCTACCTCAAGACAGCAAGGCCTGGATATCCTAATACAACCAAAACAAAAGTAAATGACATTAAATACAATCTTATAAAGATGATAGAGGACTTTAAGAAGATATAAATAAATCTCTTAAAGAAATACATGAAAATATAAACAAACAGATAGAGGTCTTTAAAGAGGACACAAATAAATCCCTGGTGCAAGTGGCCCCAGTAAAAGGGAATGTCAAGGTGGGAATATGGGAATGGGTGGGCGGGTAGGTGGGAGGAGGAATTCCCTCACAGAGGCGGGGAGGGGGAGGGGACACGGGGTTTCCAAAGAAAAGGGGAATCATCGGAAATGTAAATAAAAAAAAAAAAGGAAATAAATAAAACTGCGAGACATGAAAGTGAAATTAGAATCAGTAGAGAAAACACAAACAGAAAAACCTGGAGATGTAAAACCTAGGAAAGAGAATAGGAACAACAGATTCAAGCATCACTAACAGAATACAGGAGATGCAAGAGAAAATCTCAAGTTTAGAAGATACAATAGAAGAAATTAATACATCAGTTAAAGAAAATGTTAACTCTAAAAAATTCCTGGAAACAAAACAACCAGTAAATCTGGGATATCATAAAAAGACTTAAGAATAATAGGAATAAAGGAAGGTGAAGAGTCCTAGCTCCAAGGCCAACAAAATATTCTCAGCAAAATCATAGAAAAAAAACTTTCCCAACTAAAAAAAAGCTAAAGAAAGAGATGCTTATAAAGCTTTTATCATACCAATGATATAGCACAAGAAATGAAAATCCTTCTACCACATAATAATCAAAACACAAATCTATAGAACAAGAAAAGAATATTAAAAGGTGTAATGGGAAAGGCCAGGTAACATACAAGGCAGACCTATCAGAATTACATCCTACCTCTCAACAGAGACTCTAAAAGCTAAATAGGCCTGGACAAATATCTTATAACCTCTAAAAAACCACAAGTGCCAACCCAGACTACCATATCCCATAAAACTCTCAGTCATCATACACGGAAAATACAAGATATTTCAAGACAAATCCGAAGTCACACAAAATATGGTTACAAAGCCAGCCATATAGAAAATGCTTGGAGGAGAACTCCAACCCAAGAAGGCTGTGTGTGCACACAAACACACACTAACACCAGCAACATCAAAATAACAGGAAATTACAATCACTGGTCATTAATATCTCTCAGCATCAATAGATTCAATTTCTAAAATAGGAAGACAAAGACTAACAGAATGTATGCTATTAAAAGGATAAATCCCTTCTGTGGCATACAAGAAATACACCTAAGCAATAAAGACACACATTACTTCAGAATAAAGGGCTGAAAAATAGTTTTCCAAGCCAATGGACTCAAGAAGCAAGCTGGAGTAGACTTTATAATATCCAATAAAACAGACATTCAACAAAATTAATTGAAAGAGACAGGGAGGGCCACTTTATACTCATCAAGGAAAAATCTACCAAGATGATATCTCAATTCTGAATCTATTTGTAAACAAAATATTGATAAAACTTAAATCATACATGGAACCTCATATATTAATAGTGGGAGACTTCAAAACCCCACTCTCACCAATTAACAGGACATCCAGACAAAACTAAACAAAGAAATAATGAAACTAACAAACATTATGAATCAAAAGGGTCTAATAGATATCTTATAATATTTCATCCAAACACAAAAGAATATTAACTTCTTCTCAGCACCTCATGGATCCTCCTCCCATTGACCATAAAGTTGGTCACAAAACAAACCTTAACAGAGACAAGACAATTGATATAATGCCTTGTATCTTATCAGACCATCATAGATTAAAGCTGGATTTCAACAATAGAAACCCTCGAGAGCCTAAGCCCTGATGGAAATGGAGCAACTCTCTACTCAATGATCTCTGTGTCAGGGAAGAAATAAATAAATAAATTAATGAATTAAAGACTTTCTAGAATTCAATGAAAATGGAGGCAAAGCAAACCCAAATTATGGGACACCATGAAATCAGTGCTAAGAGGAAAGTTTATAACACTAAATGCCTCTATAAAGAAATTAGAAAGTTTTTATACCAGCAATTAAAAAGTACACCTGAAAGCTCTAGAAAAAGAAGAAAGAAGGAGGAGGAGGAGGAGGAGGAGGAGGAAGAGGAAGAGGAGGAGGAGGAAGAGGAGGAGGAGGAAGAGGAGGAGGAGGAAGAGGAGGAGGAAGAGGAGGAGGAAGAGGAGGAAGAGGAGGAGGAAGAGGAGGAAGAGGAGGAGAAAGAGAAAGAAAAGGAGAAGCAGAAGGAAGAGAAGAAGCAAGCATGCATACCAAAGTAGAGTAGAAGGGAGAAAATAATCAAAAGCTGTGTTAAAATCAACCTAGAAGAAAGAAACAATCAACAAAACCAAGAGCTGGCTTTTAGAAAATCAACAAGGTAGACAAACCCTTAGCAAAATTAACCAAGAGACAGAGAAACAGTGTACAGATGAAGCACATCAGTTAAGAAAATGGTAACATAACAACTGATACGGAGGAAATTCAAGAGATCATTAGGTTTTACTTCAAAAGCCTGTGCTTCATGAAATTAGAAAATACTAATGAAATGAAAAATTTTCTAGACAAATATCTTTTACCAAAGTCAAATCAAGATTGGGTAAGCTATTTAAACAGCCCAATAACCGCTAAAGAAATAGAAGCAGGTATTAAAAGTCTCCCAAGCAAAGAAAGACCAAGGCCATAAGGTTTTAATGCAGATTTCTACCAGACTTTCAGTGAAGAGCTAATATCAATACTCTTCAAACTATTCCACAAAATAAAAACAAAGAAACATTGTCAATATCATTCTATGAGGCCATAATTGCCCTGATATCTAAAGCACACAAAGACTCAACAAACTAAGAGAACTTCAGAACAATTTCTCTTATATAAAAAAAAAAAAACACAACTAAATTAAATACTTGCAAATTGAACCCAGAAATACATCAAACATCTTCCATCAAGATCAAGTAGGTTTCATTCCAGGCATGCAGGGATGGTTTAATATATGAAAATCCATCAAAATAATCCACCATATAAACAAACTGAAAGAAAAACATCACACAATTACTTCGTTAGATGGTGAAAAAGCCTTTGATAAAATCCAGCACATCTTCATGTTAAAGGTATTAAAGAAATCAAGGATACAGGAACATAAGTAAACATAATCAAAACTATATAGAGCAAGTCAATAGTTAACAAACTCAGTGGAGAGAAATTTAAAGTAATTCCCCTAAAGTCATGGACAACACAAAGCTGCCCACTCTCTTGCAATGTATTCAATATTGTACTTGAAGTCCTAGCAAGAACAAGAAGACAACTAAAGAAGATCAAGCAAACACAAATTGGAAAGGAAGAATTAAATATGACTATTTGTGATGATATGATAGTATACATAAGCAACCCCAAAAATTTTGCCAGTGAACACCTACAGCTGGTAAACACCTTCAGCAAAATTGCTGCATACATACAAAATTAACTCAAAGAAGTCAGTAGCCCTCCTTTATACAAATAATAAAAAGGCTGAGAATGGATTTAGGGAAACAACACCTTCTATAATAACCACAAACAATATAAAATATTTTGGTGTAACTCTAAGCAAGCAAATGTAAGATCTTCATGAAGAAATATCATGTCCCTGAAGAAACTGAAGAAGATATCAGAAGATGGAATAATCTTCCATGCTCATGGAAAGTAGGATTAACATGGTGAAAATATGTATTACACCAAAAGCAACTTACCATTCTATGCAATCCCCATTAAAATTCCAAAACAATTTTTATATATCCTGAAATTTATGGACAAACAAAATTCCCAGGATTGCTAAAACAATCCTGAACAGGCCATCAGGGAGAAAGGAGAGGACTTTGGGCCTTAGGGTGCTAGAGGCCCCAGTAAAGGGGAATGTCAAGGTAGGAATATGGGAATGAGTGGGCGGGTAGGTGGGAGGAGGAATTCCCTCACAGGGGGGGGAGGGGGAGGGGATAGGGGGTTTCCAAAGAGGAGACCCAGAAAAGGGGAAACATTGGAAATGTAAATAAAGTATCAAAAAAAAAAAAAATAAAGAACTTCAGTAGGGATTACTATCCCTGACCTCAAGTTGTACTACAGAGCAATAGTGATAAAAACTTCATAGTATTGGTACAGAAACAGACAAGTTGATCAATGGAATCAAATTGAAGTCCCAGAAATAAAGCCACACACCTATGGTCACTTAATTTTTTATAAAGACGCCAAAACCATACAATGGAAAAATGAAAACATCTTCAAGAAATGGTGCTGGACTAACTAGATGCCTACATGACAAACACAAATAGATCCTTATTTAACATCCTGCACAAAACTCAAGTCCAAGTGGATCAAGGACCTCAACATTAAACCATAAACACTAAATATCATAGAAGAGAAAGTGGGAAATACTCTTGAATTCACAGGTATGACACAATTTTCGGAGCAGGACACCAATGCCTCAGACTGTAAGACCAACAATTGATAAATGAGATCTCAGGAAACAGCAAAGCTTCTGTAAAGCAAAGGACACTGACAATAGGACCAATCAGCAGTCTACAGATTGAGAAAGGCTCTTCACCACCAGTATATCTGACAGAGGTCTAATATCTAAAATTTACAAAGAACTCAAGAAATTAGACAATAATAACCCGAATGACATGATTACAGAATGGGGTACAGAACAAAGCAGAGAATTCTTATCAGAGGAATATCAAGTGACTGAGAAGCAATTAAAGAAATGTTCAAATGCAAATCAAAAAACCTCTCAGATTCCACAAAATGGCTAAGATCAAAAACTCAAGAGATATTACATGCTGGTCAGGATATGGAGCAAGGGGAACACTTTGTCATTGCTGACGGGAGTGCAAACTTTGGAATCAATTGTGCAGTTTACCAGAATATTGGGAATAGTTCTACCTCACGACATAGCTATAACACTCCTGGGCATATATCCAAAAGATGCTCCAACATGTCATAGACACTTGGACAACTACCTTCATAGCAGCTTTCTTCATAACAGCCAGAAACTAGAAACAACCTAGTGTCCCTCAACTAAAGAATGGATAAAGAAAATGTGGCACACCTAAATAATGGAATACCATTCAGCTATTAAAAACAAAGACATCATGGATTTTGTAGACAAATGGGAGGAGCCTTGAAAATATCTTCCTGAGTGATGTAAGCCAGTCCCAAAGGACAAACACGATATGTACTCATTTATAAGTAGATATTAGACATATAATATAGATACAATGTTACACTCCACAGATCCAAAGAGGCTAAAGAAGAAGGAAGTGTGAATCTCACTTAGAAGAGAGAATAAAATAGTAATAAGAGGCAGCCGGAGGGAGGGTCCTGGGAGGAAGGGGGATGGAGAGGGAAATGAGGGGTTCAGGATCATATGTAGGTAAGTACAGGAGAGATGCCTAGATGACCATGAAAATGAATGGAAATCTGCAACTGACAGAGGTGCTGAGGTAGACGGGATCTCTAGGAGGAGATAGAGACCTGGGATAAGGAAGGCACCCAAGAGTCAATGGTGGGACCTTAGCTGTCACTCACAGCATTAGTGATATGGAACCTGTAGCTAGGTAGGAACCACAGTGGAGCCATAAAGACACCAACCCCTCCACAAAACTTTCAACCCAAAATTTTTCCTGTCTACAAGGAATGCATGCATGGGGGAGGAACGCAGACTTGAGGGAATCGCTAACCAATAACAGGCCAACCCATTACATGGGCAAGCACCAACCCCTAACACTACTAATGATACTCTATTATGTTTGCAGACAGGCACTGGGAATTGGTTCTAATGCTTCTTCTTAATTTGGCTCCCAAAAGCCCTGTTTTCAGATGCTGAGGGTCCCTGCCCCCAGCTGCCTTCAATTGGCAACAAAGAGTGGCTGTATACATTGGGTAGGGAGATGGAGGTGGGACTTTTAGATTGGGGGGCAAGGGACTGAGGGAGAGAGAGAAAGAGAGGAAAATTGGCTTGACTTGGAGGGAGAGGGATCAGATTTAAGAGCTGCATGAGAGAAAGCATGCAATAGTGAATGTGGAAAGAGAATGTGACCCTATTGGGGGAGATGCCCAGAAGATAACAGGGCAGCAAAGATCAAATATAGATTTAGAAGATGTTAAGCTAGGAATACTGGAGGGGAGTGTGTGCCAGCCATGGGGAGGTTTAGAAGTGACCAGCCATTCAGCTAGTCAAGGCATATCAAAATTAGCTGGTGTGTGTGTGTCTTTCATTCGTGAATCCAGGACTCTTGGGTGGGTACAGCCCACTCATGACCCACCAGGAGCCAAAGCAGATTAACTAATTCACTGCTAGAGACAAGAGCATATTGTCCTCTGAGAGGCTCAACCCAGTAGCCTACACAGACAGATCCAGACATCCACAGTCAAACAGTAGATGGAGCTTGGGACTCTTATAGAAGAACAGGAATAAGGATTGTGGCTCCCAAAGGCAATAGAAAGTACCAGGAAGACCAACAGAATCAACTAAGCTGGACTCTTGGGGCTCCCAAAATCTGAAACACCAAGCAAAGAACACACACGGGCTGGAGCTGGGCCTTCCTGCATATAGGTAGCATATATGCAGCTTGATCTTTTTTTTTTTTTTTTTTTTTTTGATATTTTCTTTATTTACATTTCAAATGTTTTCCCCTGAACAACTAGAGCAGGGGATATTCCAAGAGCTGCTGCCTATAAATAGGATATATTCTTTTAGCTGAACTGCCTTGTCTGGCCTCAGTGGGAGAAGAAGCATATTGCCTTGCAGACTTGAACTGCCCTCATGGGGTACACCCAGGGGGGAACACCCTCTCATAGGAGAAAGGGACAGGACAGGCATGGAGGAAGGATTGTGGTGGAGGTGATTAGGATAGGGACAGTGAGCAGAAGGTAAAGTGAATAAGTAAAAAAAATAAATAAATAAAAATAATTCAACATCATATAAGACAACAAAACTACAGCAATTAATATACTTAAGTTGTAATTCTAAATTCTAACATTCTGATTTTAACAAATCAAAAGACAAACTACCTGATGTTGTATAAAAGAAACACCTGCGTCTTAGTCAGGATTTCTATTCCTGCACAAACATCATGACCAAAAAGCAAGTTGGGGAAGAAAGGGTTTATTCAGCTTACACTTCCATGCTGCTGTTCATCACCAAAGGAAGTCAGGGCTGGAACTCAAGCAGGTCCAGAAGCAGGAGCTGATGCAGAGGCCAAGAAGGGATGTTACTTTCTGGCTTGCTTCCCCTAGCTTGCTCCGCTTGCTCTCTTATAGAACACAAGACTACCAGCCCACAGATGGCACCACCCACAAGGGCCGTCCCCTTGATCACTAATTGAGAAAATGTCTTACAGCTGGATGTCATGGAGGCATTTCCTCACCTGAAGCTCCTTTCTCTATGATAACTCCAACTTGTGTTAAGTTGACACAAAACCAGCCAGTACAACCTCTGGTGAGATTGCAAGCTGCTTACAACTACTCTGAAAATCAGTCTGGCAGTTCCCCAGAAAACTGGACATAATACTACCTGAGGACTAAGCTATACCAATCCTGGGCATATACCCAGAAGATGCTCCAACATGTAATAAGGCCACATGCTCCACTATGTTCATAACAGCCATATTTATAATAGCCAGAAGCTGGAAACAGCCTAGATGTCCCTCAACAGAGGAATGAATACAGAAAATGTGGTACATTTACACAATGGAATACTACTCAGCTATTAAAAACAATGACTTAATGAAATTTGCAGGCAAATGGATGGAGCTTGAAAATATCATCCTGAGTGAGGTAACCCAGTCACAAAAAAAGCACACATGGTATGTGTTCACTGATAAGTTGATATTAGCCCAAAAGCTCAGAATACCCAAGATACAATTCACAGACAATATGAAGCTCAAGAAGAAGGAAGACCAGAGCATGGATGATTTAGTGCTTCTTGGAAAATGGAACAAAATACTCACAGGAGGAAATATGGAGACAAATTATGGAGCAGAGTCTGAAGGAAATATCATCCAGAGACTGCCCCACGTGAGGATCCATCCCATATACAGACACCAAACCCTGTCGCTATCGTGGATGCCAAGAAGTGCTTACTGACAGAAGCCTGATATAGCTGTCTCCTGAGAGGCTCTGCCAGAACCTGACAAATACAGAGTTCAATGCTCTCAACCAACCATCGAACTGAACATGGCATCCCGATGGAGGAGTTGGAGAAGGGACTGAAGGAGCTGAGGGGGATTGCAGCTCTGTGCATGTGGGGATCTACAGTGTCAACCAGCCAGACCCTCCGGAGCTTCTGGGGACTGCACCACTAACCAAAAGAGTACACATGGAGGAACCCATGGCTCTGGCCACATATATGGCAAGGATGGCCTTGTTGGCTATCAGTGGGAGGAGAGACCCTTGGTTCTGAGGGTGTTTGATACCTGATTGTAGGGGAATGCCAGGACAGGAAGGCAGGTGTACAAGGGTAGGTGGGGGATTACTCTCATAGAGGCAGGGAGATAGAGGATGGGATAGGGGATTTCCAAATGGGAGACCTTGAAAGGGGAAAACATTTGCAATGTAAATAAAGAAAATAGCCAATAAAAGAAAAAAAATAAAAATACTTTAGAAAAAAAATGGATAGAAAAAATATTCCAAAAAAATGAGAACAGGAAAGAAATAGGTGACAATGTTCTAGTGTCTCAGTGCAAAGCCCAATCTTGGCTTTCAACTTGGCTGAATCTGAAGTAACTTGGGACACACTCATGTGAAGGATTTTCTTGGACAGATTATTTGGAACAGCAAGGCCCACCCGAAATGTGGAAAACCCCTAGTCACTCTGACAAAGGGAATGGAAAAAAAAATCATTTGTTCTTTTTGCCTGCCATATTTCTTTGCCAATATTAGAAGCAACTTCTTTTAGCTGGTAATGTGATGTAAATATTAGCAATTCTGTAGGAATACTCAAGGCAATTGGCATAGATTGGGACTGATAGTATCTCCAGCTTCATAAATTGAATAATTTATTACCAGGTTCATATCCTTTCTAATGTGACACAGCCACTGTTATCCTGCCTGAACTATAACATGTAAGCCAATTTAGTAAATTACCCTTTAATATCTATCTATCTATCTATCTATCTATCATCCATTCAAATTCATTCTGTCATTTTTACTTATTTAGACACACCCAGACAAAATATATTTCAAGCTAAAAATAATCTTAAGAGACAAATGATCATGTAATTATAGAGAGAGACCAATGCTTCAAAAGCACATTAAAAATTTAAACATATGTAGACCAAACTTGTCTGTCACCAATCTCATAAAAATATATTGTTAGAAATTAAGCCACAGACAAATCTCAATAGATAAAAGTAGTTCACTTCAATAATAAATTCACACAAAGGGACAAGTCATCATGATATGACAGGCTCCCAGAGTTGTCTCTCTTTGAGTTTTCTTTAACAATTTTATTTCCTTTTTTAGATCCTGGACAGTTTTGTTCAATTCCTTTACCTGTTTGATTGTGTTCTGTGTTTCTTCCTTTCTTTTTTTAAATTTATTCATTTTTTTTTTTACACTCCAGATTTTATTCTCCCTTCTCCTGTTTACTCTCTGACTGTTCCACATCCCATACCTCCTTCCCACAACCCTGTCTCCACAAGGATGTCCCCACCTTCAAGCCCCCCCCCCCCCAACCTGACCTCTAAACTCCCTGGGGCCTCCAGTCTCTTGATGGTTAGGAGCTTCATCTCTGATAGAACCCAGATCCAGAAGTCCTCTGCTGTACATGTTTTGGGGCCCTCATATCAGCTGGTGTATGCTGCCTGTTTGGTGGTCCAGTGTTTGAGAGATCTCTGGGGTCCAGGTTAATTGAGACTGCTGGTCCTCCTACAGGGTTACCCTACTCCTCATCTTCTTTCAGCCTTTCCCTAATTTACAGCCTTTCTCCTGTATTCCTTTAAGGGAATTATTTATGTCCTTCTCAAAGTCCTTTATCAGCTTCATGAAGTGAGAATGTAGATCTGAATCTCGTTTTATAGGTGTGGTGGGATATCCAGGACTTGCTGTGGTGGTAGAACTGGGTTCTGATGATGCCAAGTAAATTGGTTTCTGTTGCTTATGTTCTTATGCTTGCCTGCCTCTTGCCATTTGGTTACCTCTGATATTATCTGGCCTCCCTGTCTCTGACTGGAGCCTGTTCTACCTGTGAGCCTGTGATCCCGTGATCCTGTGTTCCTGGATGTGTCAGAATTCCTGGGGAGTCAAGCTGCAACTGGAGTGTGGGCTATGTGGATTCAGATTCAGAGCCGAGGCTCTGCTCCCAGCAAACTTGGAATCCAGAAGGTTCATGGGTCTCTGGCTGGGGTGGGGGATCTGTGTCGTGGGGGATCTGTGTCCCGGGGGTGGTAGGGGTCCTGGTATACCAGGTATTGGGGCGGGGTTGACTTTAGCAGAAATGCACAGAGAGTGGGGAGATAGAACCTGTAGAGACCACCTCCAACAGATAGGCATGACCCCCAGTCGAGGGTTGGGGACACCTACCCATCTCAAAGTTTTTAACCCAGAAATGTTCCTGTCCAAAGGAAGAAAAGAGACAAAAAATTGGAGCATAGACTGAAGGAAGGGCCATCTGAGGACTGTCCCACTTTGGGATCCATCCTGTCTGGAGACACCAAACCCTACACTATTGCTGTGGTCAAAAGGAGCTTGCTGACAGGAACCTGGTGTGGCTGCTCTTTGGGAAGTCCATCCAGTAATTGACCAATGCAGATGTGGATGCTTAGAGCCAACCATCAGATTAAGCTCGGGGACCCCGTGGGAGAGCTGGCAGAAGGACTAGAGGAGCAGAAGGGTATTGCAATCCCATAGGAAGAACAACCTCTCCTGGCCGGACCACCCAGTGCTTCTAGAGAATAGACCACCAACCAAGGAGTGTACAGGGAGGGATCCATGACTCCAGAAAATATGTAGCAGGGGATGACCTTGCCTTATAGCAGTGTGAGGGGAGGCCCTTGATCCTGTGGGTTTGATGCCCTGTGTAGGGGGATGCTGGAGCGGTGGGGCAGGAGAGGGTTGGTAGGGGAGCACCCGTATGGAGCCAAAGGGGAGGGGCAAGAGAGTAGATGTGGGAAGGAGGGCTTGTGGAAGGGTAACCTGGAAGTGGGCTATCATTTGAGATGTCAACGAATGGAATGATTAATTAAAAAAAAGAAAGAAAGAAAGAAAGAAAGAAAGAAAGAAAGAAAGAAAGAGAAAAAGAAACCTTGAAGTTAAATATTACCATAGAATTAATAGATTTAACAGACATCCACAGAACATTGAAACACTGGAGCATAAGATACATTCTTTTTCTCAAAATTCATTGAACATACATTTAAAATGTTGACACAATAACACACATGGAAAATGTCAATAATTACAAGACAAGAGAAAATAAATACTTGCATTTTCTATGGCCTCAATGGAATGAGTCTAGAAAGCAACAGTATGAGGAATCACAAAAATATACAAACTCATGGAGAGTTTATGACCATTGAGAAAAATTGGTCTATCATTTTTTTTCATTTTATTGCAATCTGATTATGCTAACAGTATAATGCTTTCTTTGTGGAATTTGAAATTGTTCTTTAGTTTTGTAATTTATGCAAAAGTGTGAGAAACATTGGTTTTGACTCTATTAAGGACTGAGAACATAGTACTGAAAAGTAAATAAGACACTGAAAAAATAACAGAAATAAAAACATTTACAGAGTTGAAAAAAATTAAAACTTCAAAACCTATAGAATATGAGGATTAGAGCCTAAGAGGGCGCTCTAAATATCTAACTTTACAAAATCACAGATATCTCAAATTTATATTTTAATGTTAAGGCATTGGGGGAAAAAAAAAACAAGATCAAACTGAAGGAGGAGATGGCAAAAAGTAATGGTGGGACAGAAACCAGAGAAACAGAAACAAAGCAAGCAAACTAGAGACAGGAAACAGAAAAAATTAACAAAATAGTCAGTTTTTTGAAAAGTTAAGACTGGATTGACATACCCTTAGGGAAATTAACCAAAAGAAAGAGAGTGAAAAGCCAAATTGATAAGATTGGATATGAAAATGAAGATATTACTAAAAGCATAATTCAAATTCAGGAAATTATAGGGTAATGCCTTAAAAAACATTTTTCCACAAAATGGGAATATCAAGAAGAAACATATCAGTTTCTAGATGCATATGTTCTACAGAACTTGAAACTGAAATGAGACAAATTAAGTAGATATATATCAAGTAATATTAAAGTGGTAATAAAATAAACTTCTTGTTAACTAAAGCTCTGTCCCAGGTAAATTTACAAAAATATTTCCAGCCCTAAATTGAGACAAAACCAATGCTTCTCAATCTTTTTCATAAAATACCAAACCAAAATATTGCAAACTCCATGAAGCAAGCATTATATTGAGCAAAGTCAAGTAGCTACAAAATGAAAAAATAAAGTAATAGACTAATTTTGTTAATGGTCATTGATATAAAAATTCTCAATAAAACATGTACACATCTAATTTGAAAAAAAAAAAAAAACACATTGAAAGGTTTTTGTCATGAACATCTTAGCTTCATTCCAGAAATTCTGTGATGGTTCAACATACATAAAAGAATAAATTAACTTCATAAATTGCTACAAGCCTAAAAAACAGAATCATTTTAATAGATGTAGAAAAGACCTCTTCATAGAAAACATCTCTTTATAAAAAGAATTTAGAGGATACAGGATGGTGGGAACTTATATTAGCACAATAAAGGTTATATGTGATGAACCTATAGCTAACATCATGGTTAATAGAGAAAAACTTGAAGGTGTCCATCCGATAGAGATCAGGAAGAAGATAAAGTTATCCTTCCTTCCACATGTTTTAAATTCAGACTTAGCCAGAGACACAAGAAGGAATAAAAGGAATACAAATAGGAAAGGAAGAAGTCAAGGAATCTCTATTTGCAGATGTTAAAATTTTATACATAAGAGTCCCTAAAGACAATTATAAAATTCACGCTTTTAACCATGTGACCAGATACAAAATTAACATACAGAAAATCAGTAGCCTTCCTATATAACAATGACAATGATACAGAGAGAAAAACAAAGGGTAACAATGACTTTCACAAAAGCCTCAAAACAAATAAAGTAAGTGAACAAAGAAGCAAGCAAACAAAATCCTTGGAATAAACCTTAATGAGAAATAGATAACTTCTGAACTGAAAGCCTTCTGAACTGGTAGATCAGTAGAGTTAATAATGTGCAATGCTTATCTTATCAAGCAATCTATAGTCTCAATGAAAGCCAAGTCACAATACCAATACACCTTTTTCACGGAGCAGAAATCTAAAATTCATATAAAAAAGAAAACAAACAACCAAAAATAACCAAAGCATTCCAAAGGGCTGAAGGCACATGCTAGGAGTATTCTAGCACAAACAAACACAAAGATCAATAGAATATAACCAAGGGACCAGATACAAGGCCACATAGCACCATTCTTCATTGTTTGAAAATGGTGCCAAAAGTACACTTAGAGAAAATACAGCATGAAAAAAATTGGATTTCTACATGTATAAAATGAAAATAAATGCTTATCTCTCAATGTGCACAAAACCCTAACCCAAATGCATCTTAAATTTTATATAAATAAAACACTGAATGCTAAAATTGCTAGAGGGAAAGGTTGGAAAACTCTGAGATATACTATACAGGAAATGATTTTTCAAACACAACTCTGAACTCATGGATAAGGCACAAATTACAAGAAAAATTATGAAATTTAAAAGTTTCTATAGAGCAAAGAGACCCATGAAGTGTGAGTTCTGCAGAATGAGAGAAGAGTCTTTGCTCTCTGTATATCCAACAGACTATTAATATCTGGAATACACAAAGAAATAAAAAATTCTAAACTTTTAGAAAGTAAACACCCAATTAAACTATAGCCTTGAGTCTGAATAGAGAATTCTCACAAGAAGAAATACAAATATCTAATGAACACTTTTAAAAGTATTCAACATCAGTAGCCATCAGGGAAATGCTAATTAAAATGAATTTGAGATTTTATTTTATTCCAGTCAGAGTGGTTATTCTCATAAAATCAAATAATAAATTTTGGGGGAATATATGAAAGAGGAGGTTTTGTTTGCATTGGTGGGATATAAACTTATGAGACCACCATGGAAATCAGTTTAGAGCTTCCTAAAATAGCTAAAGATCAAATTACCTTAAGTCCCAGCTATACCATTGCTGGGTATATGTCCAAAGGGCAAACTGTTCAATGATAGAGCTATTTGAGTACCTATTATTATTGCCAGCATCACAATAGCCAGGAAATAGATTCAGCTTAGTTGTCTATTAACAAGTGAGTGGAAAATATGATATATATGAATTATATTCAACAATAAGGAATAATGAAATTTGCAGGCAAAAGAGTTAACTAGAAAAATTATAGTTTATGGCAATCCAGATCCAGAAAGACAAATGTTATGTTTTCTCTCATTTGTGAAGGAAAGCTTTGCGTCTTTAAATTTTTGTTTACCTTGGTGCCTCTGCAAGACCCTGGAAACTAGAAAGAGTTGAGTGGGGAGGAGGATGCTTTTAGTGTGGTAATTGGGGATAGCAGAGCAGAGTTGACAAGAAAATAGAGAAAAAGAATGCTGATAGCAGAAAGATAAGAGCAGCATAGGGAGAGAAGACAAAGGAACAAGGGAGAGAGGGCTAATGAAAATAAAGTGTGTATAACATGCCATATAGGAAGCCTCTACACTGTAAGGCAGTTAGAAAATTAGAAGAGTGATAGCCTGCATGGTAGAAAATGCTGTTCCTAAAAGCCACAGGTACCTAAATAAAAGTGTCAGTAGCAGCGGTGAGACACATCTTGCATAGATTAAATTTAGTGGGGCATAAAATAAAACAAAAAGAACTGAATGTGGGACAGGAACTTGTAATCAAGGGGGAAGAGCGATGTTGAAATTCTAGTCAGCTCGGTTTGTCTCACAATATCTCTTAACAGTCTTTACAGATTTTATACTCCTGGAACAGGTCTAGTCAATTTGGTTGATTTTGTAGATTTCTTAAATCCTTTGACTTATTTTTTTCTCTGTAGTTACTGAGCTTTTGAGCATGATGGTATATTTCACTTTCCATTAGAACATCCTGTGTCTTATCTAGCTTTCCTTCAAGATAGAAGTTTTCACCTCAGTGAGAATCCCTACATAATACAAATTTACTGCTTAATATATATATTTACTCCCTTTGTGCTGCCTATATTTAAGGATATTTTAAAGTTACTATTAATTATTTCTTATTTATTTATTTATTTATTTATTTATTTATTTATTTTTATTCACTTTATATCCTGATTGCTAACCCCCCTCCCTATAACCCCTTCTGGCAATTATTTCCCCCATTTTACCCTCCCCTTCTCCTAAGAGCATTGAAGCCCTCCCTGGGCATTCTTCTAGCCTAGGCTCATCCTCTCCCACTGAGGCCAGACAAGGCAGCCCAGCTAGAAGTACATATCCAAAAGGCAGACAGCAGCTTTTGGAATAGCCCCGGCTCCAGTTGTTCTGGGCCTACATGAAGACAAAGCTGTACTTCTGCTACATCTGTGCGTGGGGCCTTGGTCAAGTCTATGTATGCTGGTTGTTTGGTGGTTCAGATTTTGAGAACTCCAAGGGTCCAAGTTGGTTGACAATGTTGGTTTTCCTGTGGAGTTCCTGTCCCATTCAGGGCCCTCAATCCTTCTCCCAACTCTTCCATAAGAGTCTCCAAGCTCCATCAGCTGCTTGGTTGTGGGTATTTGCGTCCATCTGAATCAGCTGCTGGCTGTAGCCTCTCAGAGGATAGCCATGTCTGCCAGTATCATTAATAGTGTCAAGGAATGATGCTTACTCATGGGATGGGTCTCTAGTTGGGCCAGTTAACACTTGACCATCTGCTCAGTTTCTGCTTCCCCTGTCCCTGCATTTCTTGTAGACACGATAAATTTGGGGTAGAGAGATTTGTGGTGGGTTAGTGTCTTTTTTGTTCCAATGGAGTTCCTGCCTTGCTAACCGGTCTCTTCAGGTTTCATATCCCCATTGCTGTGGGGCACAGCAAAGGTTATCCCCATTGATTCTTGGGCGCCTACCTTTTCTCAGGTCTCTGGCATGTCCTTGAGATGACCCCACCTTCCTCCATTCATTCTCAAGGCCATCTAGGCATCTCTCCTTTCCCTCCACACACCTGATCCTGAACCCCCTTATTCTACTCCTCACCCCTGCTCCCACCGACTTCCCCCCACCCATCTGCCTCCTATGACTATTTTATTCTACATTCCTGGTTGCCTGCATCAGTGTTCCCCACCGTAATGGCCAGGCATCTAATAGGCCACATTATTTCAATCTGTCAGACAAAATTACAATCCTGTCCTTCTTGGTAACAAAAATTTCAGAGATGACAAAAAGTGTTGCTGAATCTTTTAAAAATAATTCTGTGACCTTAATGCTTAAAGCAGGCTCATAGAAAATATTAAATGACAGATCCCATTTGACATTTGCCCCATATATGGTTGTCTCTTGTCATTAACAGCATCCCTTTCTGAAGGAGGCTATAGTTTATATTCAATGAACCAACAGTGAAGTGGCATCAGCACCTAAAACCCTTGATTCTTATTAGGACTCACTCTTGGCATTGTATATTTAGACACAATAAATGTCTCCCATTCTAGAATATCTCACTGACCTTAAAAAAGGCTTTTTACCCTGTTCTGTTTGGCCTGTTCATCATCTTCTAATTCCAAGTACCACTGTGGTATTGCTCCGTAGTTATTTATTCCTTTTTTTGCCAAAATGATATATTATTGAATACTTGGAGTATAGATTTTCTTCAGACTGTGTTATAATTTGAAAAAGAATAGTCCCCATAGGTATACTTGGTTCCCAGTTAGTGGGATTGTTTAGGAAGGATTAGGAAATATGGTCTTTCTGGAAGGGGGTTGTCACTGGGTGCTTGGCTTTGAGGCTACAAACACCTATGCCTTTCCCAGTTAGATCTTTCTCTGCTGTGTGCTTGCTTGTGGATCAGATGTAAACTCTCAGCTACTGTGACTGTGCTGTGCCTGCCATTGTGCTGTCATGGGCTCTGACTCACCCCCCTGACTGTAGGTAGGTCCTAATATATTTTTCTTTCTATCAGTTGCTTTGATCATGGTGTCTGTACAGCAACGGAAAGTTAACTAAGACAGATGTGTTCTCATGGCTTACAGTGCACTCCTTATCAGTGCCAAATTGTGTTCCACTGTCTGCATGTGCCCCAATTGTTTTATTCAGATGCCTACTAAAGGACACTCTGGTGAATCTCAGTGGGGTCTTTAAGAAGAAAGTTGCTGTGATCATCTGTGCACAAAATTTTATGTGAATGTTTATTTTTACTTTTTTGAGATAATTGCTGTGGAGTGTTCCTAGAAAGTTCCAAAGTTCTAGGCTCCAAGATAGCATTGTGTGTGGTCTTAAAAAAAATAGCTATAATTCAGAGGCCTTTTTCACACCTTTCTGCAATGAGAGACATTACTGTAACCCTTAGTCCCTGGAATAGTTCAGTGTCCCCAAGTTTTTTTTCGCTTTGGCCCTTCTAACAGGTAGATCATGATTATCTGTGGCTGTTTTAATAAGAAATTACCTGATCAGCACATTGAGTATCTTTTCACATGCTTAATGCACATCTTCTGTGAGGTGTCTCTTTCAGTTTTTTGCACAGTTTTATAATAAATTTAATTTTCACCTAGTAGAGTGTATTTCATTTTGTAATATTTTCCTGAATCTATTTCAACTTCTCTTTAATGTGGTAAATGAACTCAATCCATTTCCTTTTTATCCCCGTTTTGTCTTTATAGGTTTTCTGTTAAGAGATGCAGTAACTCTAAACTCCTCTCTCTATACCCATACATTAGTACAGCTCTCAGAGCTGATTAAAGAAATTTCTATGTAATTCGTTGCAGAAACTCATAAACTGCTCAAATTGCCTAGGAAACGGAACTGTGAACTGCTCAGCCAGAAACGAGACATTTATATAACACCCTCTTCTTAATGCTCAATTACCATCAACAGAAGAGGAGGAACGAAGATTGTATGAGCCATAGGTCAAGGGGGGGGGGAGAGAAGCAAAACAGCATTTTCTGTATATGTCACAATTTCTACATTCATGAATTGACAGCAGCTGTGGTCCTCTCCACAGGATCTGGCAGGATCAAGACAGTCAGCATTCTAGCTTGTAGTTAGAAAAGGATTACTAGCTCCCATCCTTAACCGAAGAGCTATGGACATTAATGGCTTCTTCCGAAAGGATGAAGAATCAGTTGTGTTATGCTATTTGTAACTATGTGTGAAGGATGTTGTTTCCCTGATTTCTTTCTCAGATCATTGTATGTATATAGGGGGGCTATTCTTTTGTTTTGTTTTGTTTTGTTTTTAGTTACTTTTGTATCCTGCCACTCTGCTAAAGGTGTTTATCAGCTATAGGAGTGCCCTGTCAGAATTTTTTGTGGTCCCATATGTATACTATCATATCATATGCAAATAATGTTACTTTTTTTTCTTTCCAATTTATACCCCCTTGATCTCCTTTAGTTGTCTTATTGCTAAATCTTCAAGTGCTATATTGAGTAGATAGGAAAAGAGAGGACAGCCTATCTTGTCCCTGATTTTACTGGGATTCCTTTCAGTTTCTCTCCATTTAGTTTAATGTTGGCTATTGACTTCATATATTTATTGTTCTATTATGTTTAGATGTGTGCCTTTTATTCCTGATGTCTCCAAGCCTTATTTCATGAAGTGGTGCTGGATTTTGTCAATGTCGTTTTTAGTTTCTAATGAGATAATCATGTTTTTTTTTTTTTTTCTCTAAGTTTATTTATATGGTGGATTACATTGATTTTTGTATGTTGAACCATACCTGCACCTCTGGAATGAAGCCTACTTGACATGGTGTGAGATTTATTTGATGTGTTCTTGTATTTTATTTGTTATTATTTTATTTATGATATTTGCATCAATGTTTGTGACAGAAATTTATCATAAACTCTCTTTCATTTTTTGAGTCTTTCTGTGGTTTAAGTATCAGAGTGACTGTGTCCTCAAACAATGAATTTATCAGTATTTCTTCTGATTCTATTTTGTGGCATAATTTGAGGATTATTGGTATGGGCTCTTTCTTGAAAGTCTGCACTAAAATCATTTGGCCTTGGACTTTGTTGTTGTTGTTGTTGTTGTTGTTGAGAGACTTTAATATATGCTTCTATTTCCTTAGGGAGTTTAAGTCTATTTAGATTGCTTATCTGATACTGAATTAACTTTGGTAAGTGATATCTATCAAGAAAACTGTCAATTTCATTTAGAGTTTCCAATTTTGTGCAGTAAGGGTTATTGAAATAAGACCTAATGTTTCTTTTAGTTGGTTTGGCTAAGGGTTTGTCTATCTTGTTCTTGGTTTGGTTCATTCTTTGTATTATTTTCTTTGTTTCTAATTTATTGATTTTTGCCTTAAGTTTGATATTTACTGCTGTCTACTTCTCTTGGATGTATTTGCTTCTTTTTGTTCTTGAGGCTTCAGGTTTGCTGTTAAGTTGCTAGTATGAAATCTCACTAACTTTTTACGAAGACACTGCTAGAACTTTCTTTATACAACTGTTTCAATTGTGTCCCATAAGTTTGGGTATATTTTTAATTCATTTCCACTGAATTCTAGAAAGTCTTTATTTACTTCCTCTTTGACCCAGGGTTCATGCAGTAGAGAGTTATTTTGGTTACATGAGATAGTAAGTTTTTTGTAGTTTCTCTTGTTATTGACACCAAGCTTTAATTCATTGTGGTCTGATGAGATACAGGCAGTTATGATTATTTTCTTGTATTTGTTGAGACTTGTTTTGTGACTGGGTATATGACTGATTTTGGAAAAGTTTCCATGAATTGCTAAGAAAATGGTATATTCTTTTGTGTTTTGGTATCATGCTCTGTAGATATCTGTGAAGCCTATTTGAGTCATGATGTCTGTTAGTTGCATTATTTATATGTTTATTTTCTGTCTAATGACCTGTCCATTAGTGAGAGAGAGGTATTGAAACTTCTGACCATTAATATTTGTGGTTCGATGTGTGATTTCACCATAAGTACTGGTTCCTTTATTATTATCATCATCATCATCATCATTATTATTAATTTATTTTTTCTTTTACTTTTATGCTCCAGATTTTATTCACCCCTGGTCCACCATCTGACTGTTCCACATCCCATACCTCCTCCCTGCCCCTCTGTCTTCATGAGGATGTCCTCACCCCCAACCCCCACCCCACCTAACCTCTAAACTCCCTGGGGCCTCCAGTCACTTGAGGGTTAGGTGCATCATCTCTGATTGAACACACACCCAGCAGTCCTCTGCTGTATATGTGTTGGGGGCCTCAGATCATCTGGTGTACACTTGCTGGTTGATGGCTCAGTGTCTAAGAGATCTCGGAGGTCCAGGTTAATTGAGACTGTTGGTCCTCCTACACCCAGCAGAGAACGCTGTAACTGGGAAAGGCACCTGTGTTTGAAGCATCAAAGTCAACCCCTCAGTGACAACCCCCTCCCAGAAAGACCATACCTCCTAATTCTTCCTAAACAATCCTTCCAACTGGGGACCAAGTATTCCTATGGGGACCATTGCTATTCAAACTACAACGCAGTCTGAAGAAAATCTCTACTCCAAGAACTCAATAATATATCATTTTGGCAAATAATTAAACAAAAAAAGAAAGAAGTAACTACAGAGCTGTACCCAAATGGTACTTGTTGCTGTTTCATTTGCGAATAATTTCAGAATTGATAAGTCATCTTTGTGGCTTTTTCCTTTGATGAGTATGAAGTATCTTTTTATCTCTTTTGATTAATTTTTGTTGAAAGTTCATTTTGTTAGATATTATTATTTCTACACAAGCTTGCTTTTTGAGTCAGTTTACGTGAAAATCTTTTTTTAAGCCCTTTAATCTGAGGTAATGTTTATTTTTGATGTTTAAGTACATTTCTTGTCTGCAGCAGAATGATGGATCCTGTTTTCACATCTGTTCAGTTAGTCTCTGTCTTTTTATTAGAAAATCAAAGTTGTGGAAATATATTAATCACCAATGTTTGTTAATTCCTTTTACTTTGATGTTGGTGGTAGTAGTATATGTGTGTGTGTGTGTGTGTGTGTGTGTGTGTGTGTATGTGAGTGTGTATGTGTGAGTGTGTGTGTGTGTAAGTGTGTGTGTGTGAGTGTATGTGTGTGAGTGTGTGTGTGTGAGTGTGTGTGTGTGTGAGTGTATGTGTGTGAGTGTGTGTGAGTGTGTGAGTGTGTGTGAGTGTGTGAGTGTGTGTGTGTGCACACGCGCGTGCGTGCCTCTCTTCTTTTGTCCTTTTCTGTGTGAAATTATTTATTTTTTTGAGTTTTCTTGGGTGTACTTAGCCCCCTTGATTTGGAATTTTCCTTCTACTATCTTCTGTAGGGATGGATTTATGGATAGATATTGTGTAAATTTTGTTTGTCATGTAATCTCTTGTTTCTCCATCTATGGTAAATGAAAGTTTTTTTCTAAACTGTAGGCTGGGCTGGCATCTGTGGTCTTTTAGAAACTGTAAGATGTATGTTGACGGCCTTCCAGTTTTTAGAGCCTCTGTTGAGTAGCCAGATGCAATTCTAGTAGACTTTTTTCCACCTTGCAGCTTTTAGTGTTTTTCTTTGTTCTGTACATTTAGTGTTTTGATTATTATGTGGCAGGAAGATTTTCTTTCCTTGTCAAATGTATTTGGTATTTTGTAATCTCTTTGTACATTTATAGGCACCTCTGTCTTTAGGTTAGAGACATTTTTCTTCTATGATTTTGTTGAAAGTATTTTCTTGGCCTTTGAGGTAGAAGTCATCCCATTCTTATTCTTATGCTTAAGTATGATCCTATTATTCTTAGGTATGATCCTTTTGTAGTGTTTCCTATTTCTTGGATGTTTTAGAAAGGGAACCTTTTAAATTTAACATTTACTTTGATTGCTGAATCTATTTCTTCTAATGGATCTTGAACCCTGAGATTCTTTCTTTCATTTTTTTGTACTCTGTTGGTGATGCCTACATCAGTAGTTCCTGTTCCTTTACATAGATTTTCTATTTCCATTACCTGTTATACAGATATGTCTAGGTTTGTGTCAAGGTGACATATGCTAACTGACACATGTAAAGTAGGAAGAAAAACACTACCTAAGACCCCAGTGTATTCATCCAAGCAAGCCATAGATGTCTGCCCAGATAATGTTTCATCAGAATACAAATCTCATGATAAATCAGGAAGTAATAGAAGCATTTAATGAAAGAAAGTTTCTCTAATTGTTAAGTACTACTACGGCATAGAAACTGAACTATTTGCCTTCAGAACTCATGATGCCCTGGAAAGAACTTCAGAGATAAAAATGGAGAAGACCCTGAGGAGAAGAAGGTCCAGCTCAAGAGGAGGCCACTAAGCTATTACTATTACTGATGCTATAGTGTGTTCACAAAAAGGGACCTATAATGACTACCTGTCAAAAGACCTGAAAAGCAACTGAAAGAATCAGATGCATATATTTACATCCAACCAATGGACAGAAGCTGGTGACCCCTGTGGTCGAATTAGGGAAAAGCTGGAAGAAGCTAAGGAGCAGGATGACCCTATAGGAAGACCAGCAGTCTCATCTAACCTGGACGCCTGAGACATCTCAGACATTGGGCCACCAACCAGGTAGCATACACCAGCTGAGATGAAGCCCCCAACACATTTACAGTAGAGGACTGCTGGGTCATGATTCAGTCAGAGAAGATGTACCTAACCCTCAAGAGACTTGAGGCCCCAGGGAGTGGGGATGTCTGGTGGGGTGCAGGTTGAGGGGGGGTAGGAACATCCTCTTGGAGATGCGTAGAGGGGGGATAAGGTATGAGATGTGGAACAGTCAGAGGGTGGACTGGGAGGAGGATAAAGTCTGGACTGTAAAAAAAGAGATTAAAAAATACATTAAAAAAAAAAAAGAAAAAGAAAGAACCTGAACTATTGTGATAAAAGAAGCTAATAAATAAAGGTGAGGACAACCTGAGATGTTCATGTCCTGCCTTTTGTATGCAGCCATGGCATGTGAAGAAAAGAATACATA
>CM052702.1:76336627-76350544 GCA_028551405.1 Uromys caudimaculatus | reverse complement strand
CATAGCAGCCATATTTATAATAGCCAGAAGCTGGAAACAACCCAGATGTCCCTCATCAGAGGAATGAATACAGAAAATGTGGTACATTTATACAATGGAGTACTACTCAGCTATTAAAAACAATGACTTAATGAAATTTGCAGGCAAATGGATGAAACTTGAAAATATCATCCTGAATGAGGTAACTCAGTCACAAAAGAATGAACAGGTAATATCACTGATAAGTGGATATTAGCCAAAACGTTTGGAATACCCAAGTTTCACTTTACAGTAACAGCTGGACTGAGAGTGAGGTCCCAGATGGAGGAGTTGGAGAAGGGACTGAAGGAGCTGAGGGAGTCTGCAGCCCTATGGAGGGAACAACAATGTCAACTGGCCAGACCCATCCCCCACCTCCCACCCCCAGTCTTCATGAAGGCTGGACCACCAACCAAAGAATATGCATGGAGGGACCCATGGTTCGGACCACATATGTAGCAGAGGAGGGCCTTGTTGGCCATCAGGGGGAGGAGAGGCCCCAGTAAATGGAAATGTCAAGGTGGGAATATGGGAGTGGGCTGGTGGGTGGGTGGGAGGTGGAATTCCCTCATAGAGATGGGGGAGGGGGAGGGGTTAGGTGGTCTCCAAAGAGGAGACCTAGAAAGGGGAAAACATTGGAAATGTAAATAAAGTATCAAAAAAAAAAAAAAAAAGAAATTTAAGATCTGAAACAATTTCAGAGACTGCCATTAAATAAGAGTCTAATTTCAATATATATATATGTAGTTTAGCCCAACTGAGTAGCTTAAAATTATAAGACTTCAGTTAATATATTTTAAAACTAGAATAATCGGAACTGTCTCTTCTTTGAAATACTATTGGGATTAAAATGTACTCACTCTCTAATGCTCATGCTATATTGTCTGGCATTTGTAAACCCCCAGGGCAGAGTGATACAGCATAAGCATCATAGTAATCACACAGCCATTTGAATAAAAATCTACAAGAAGATTTTGCTACAGTGGTTCACTTCTTTATGCATGCTTCTGTGGTCTATGTTCGTTCCGAATACTAACTAAAAGAACACTACTATGCACCTCTGAAACATTTCTTATTTTCCTCAGCTGAGAATGACATTTATTTGACATATTCAGAGCATCTCTGCATATATTTGATGCTCCAACATCTTTTTACATTTTCCTGCCATTTATTTTCTTCGGAAGGAGATAAATTGATTATGTTCTTTTGCACAAATTGAACCAGGGACACTTTCATTTAGTTCAGAGAGTACATTATATTTTGGAATTGAAGAAGACCCAGAGGTTTTCCTGCTTGTTATGTTTCCCATTCATTATATTATGCTCATCAGATATCTCAGAGCACATGTGCACATTGATTAAAACAACAAAATGATTAAAGCAATATCTCAAGTGCCAACACAAAATTTTCATTGAACTTCCTTTTGAGGACCAGCAAGAACAGGCATTTAATTCTCATGGCTCACCTTTGGCAAGGGAATTTCCAAAAGTAGAAAGCAGTCACAAAAGACCAAGGATACTTTATAATTAGCAATTTGAAATCATTAGCCCTATTGTCTCCTTTTTCTAAAGAGTGATGTTCACATAAATCAGTCTTAGCGTCTGCCAGTTTCAAAATTCTTATTATGAAAATAATTCCATTATCATATGTGCTGATGAATGGCTACATTAATTCACATCTCATTTTAGTGAAAAAAGTAACAGGTTTTGCCCAAATATTTAATAGTTATGACAGCACAGGTGTACCTCCATTGTTACTGGAGGCTGTTATAATTACATTTTTAGACAGCATGCACTCAGTGATGATTGCACTTTAATACTCTTAGCATATAATCAAACATGTGCAAGTAGATTTTACATATGTAAAGATTTTGAGATCAAGGCAAATGATAAGAGCTCAGTTTTTCTTTATGCTTATTTTCATCTATATATACATTAAAATTAAAACACTAATGTAATAATTTACAATGTGCAATATATATTTATACATATATAATTTATGTATATATATATGTTTGTATATGTGTATATACATATAAGTATATATACACACACGCACGTGCTTGCATAAGCTCAGACATGTCACACTGAGGGAAGAACAAGAAATGAAAGTCACTGTAGCAAGGAACTTACTAGTTAGATGCTTCATTAGCAATTGGCCATTTACCCAAGGCTTTGGCACTATTCAGTAGTAATAATTGGGAGATGGTGCAGCATTAGAGAAGTTGAGGATGGCAGAGGGCAGGCTTGACAATAGGGGCTATTGAAAGGAAGATTTGGTAGTCCTATTGAATCCTTCTTTGCACCCTGGCTGGTATGAAGTGAGTAGCTTCCTCCTGCTACTCTGCATTTTGCCAAACAAGCCCAAAGTAACATGCCCACATGACCACTCACTGTAACCTTTATCAACTTTTATTTGGTTAATTTGCTAGCTGTGTGTTTTGATGCAATGCAATGGTGTGAAATTTACTAGTACATTACTGATGTGTCAAAATCAATCAAACTGAAATTGAGTTTTGAGAAGAAAGGAAGACTACTTTTTGAAATGGTTCAAAATGAACAATTTTCAGAAAGATTCATTTATGATAATTGCTCAAGTGCATGAAAACATCCCTTGAGATAATCATAATCTAGTGCTGAATAAATTTTCCTTTAAACATAATAATTTATGAGCTCTTGGACTGTCATGTAATTTTAGTGAATTATCACAAGTTGACGCGTAATACTAGACAGGAAAGGCATAACCAAAAGAGACGAAGTTGCTGTTTGTTGGGCATCTGTAGATGAGCAGGTGAATGTTTTGTGACTAGGGAAGAACTGCAGTAGCTCCTCAGCAAATATGAATAAAAATGACCTAGTGATTTTTATGTTTCACATGACATAAAAGCAGACAAAAAGTGGAAGAAAATGCAAATATAATCTTGTGAAGTAAGTAAGTGATGTTCTGATTCCGATAATAGACCTTGGGTGTCTGTCTGCAGTGTCATAGGGACTTAACGTTCCTGTTTGCATTGCTGCCTCCCTAACTGAGGACCTCTTCAGTGAATTTGCTTATGGTCTCCAGGTCTTTGTTTGGCTGGCTTTGTTTTACCAATCTCAAATTCTAGGTTTCTTTTTTTTTTTTTTTTTCATTTTTTTTTCATTTTTGATACTTTATTTACATTTCTAATGTCTCCTCTTTGGAAACCCCGTATCCCTTCCCCCTCCCCGCCTCTATAAGCTCTATAAGGGAATTCCACCTCCCACCCACCCGCCCACCCATCCCATATTCCCACCTTGACATTCCCCTTGACTGGGGCCTCTGACACCCTCAGGCCCAAGGGCTTCTCCTCTCTCCCTGATGGACAACGAGGCCATCCTCTGCCACATATGTGGTCAGAACCATGGGTCCATAGATGTGTATTCTTTGGTTGGTGGTCCTAACTCCAGGGCGACGGGGGTGGGGGAGTCAGGCCCATTGATGCTGTTGCTCCATCCTTGGGACTGCAAATTCCCTCAGCTCCTTCAGACCTTTCTCCAACTCCTCCATCTGGGACCTCACTGTCAGTCCAGCGGTTTCTGTAAAGTGAAACTTGGGCATTCTGAACTTTTGGGCTAATTTCCTTGTTTGTTTACTAATGTTTTAATTTCCCTCCCACATAAGATCACCGCAAGGACAGTCTAAGCACATTTCTTTTACAAGTTCTCAAAATAGTATTCTGCACTATTCAGGTGTTTGAACTATGTAATATCTCGTGTGTGTGTGTGTGTGTGTGTGTGTGTGTGTGTGTGTGTGTGTGTGTGTGTGTGTGTTTGTGCGTGCACGCGCCAAATTTTGTGAATGGCTTGGTTCCCTTGGGGAGGGTAATACTGATTGGAAAGCTGACAGAATTATTGTTTTACATAGGTTAGAGCATTTATGTTTATACCTGGAATAATAAAGGCATCTTTTCTTACATGCCCTCAGTCTATAATAAAAGTAAATCTTCCTATAATGACGCTTGATTACTTTCTGAAAACACCATATACTTTTATGTCTTCATGATTTGCTTTAATATGTTCTGTTCCTCCAGAATGTTTTCCAATCTTTCTTCCACTTGGCTGTATCTTCTTTCTCATTTAAATCTCAACACTATTGGTAATGACATGAAATCTTATGGGGTAGTCCACCAAGAATTAATGGCATGTTGACATTCACCCCGCTGTAGTGTAGTAATAATCTACTTGCATTTTAAATGTCAAAGAATTCATTCTGTTTTATATATAAATCACATAAATAGTTTAGAGGGGTATCTTCTTTAATAAAGGAAAACTAGTTAAAAGTAGAAATGATAATTTTTTTGTGTTATTAACAGCAACTAGGAAAGTTGCTGACTTACTATGCTCTGAATTAATAAAATAAAGTTATTAAACTGAAATTAATTTAAGCTTTTCTTAAAATACACTAAAGCAAGCAGAAATTGGTGATTTATAATTTCCATGTAGTGTATTCTGTATAATAAATAAATAATGTAGTATTTATAATGTATGCCATGTGGATCTAAATTTTAAAATTTAGTAAAGTTACAGGGGACAATTAAAACCAATATCCTGTTAGAATGCAGAAATTAAGAGATATTTTGCAGTATAAATAGGAATAAAATTGTAACAAAACATGTAAATGGCAATGTGATAAGAGACAGTGATATATTTTAAATCGATGTGATCATTGACGAGGCACCTCTTCATGAAATCTAACCCAAGTAATATTTAGAAAAGCTTACATAGATTTTAGCTATAAGCTTGTAATTAAAGCATAAGTAATAGCGAAAACACATATGTAAAACAATTTCTCAAAATAAAGGTTTGAGTATAGAGAGTACATGTAATCTGCTTTATATTACAAGATAAAAACAGAATTAGATATTATATACAAATATGGAAATATATTTTTTAAATTATTATAGTTTATTAAACTATGTTGTGGATTATAGTTTTTTTAGATGCTTTATCTTTGCTTTTTTGCTTCATTAATTTTTGTTAATGTGTGGCATTTTTACTTAATAAGAAAATGATCTCAACTTTTTTTTTAGTAAATATCTTCATATCAGTTTCCTCAATGCTCTATGGCAAGTTAAGAAAGGAAGAATCTACACATGAATATTTATCAATGACAATTCGTTGTGATTCGTTTTCTGCAAACTGCTATGACTTTGTAGCAGTATCCAGAAGTGACCTTTCTCTTCCAGTGGTTGTTAATTCTTGGAATCTTTTCTATAATTCTTCAGTCTGCTTGGCTTTGCTGAAAACAGATAGCTGAGTGTGGGGACACTGTTGGGTTTATTCATCACTGGCACTAAGAAGTAGTTCCTCACATTCTTCTCACATAATTTTTGATGTGTTTTGACAGAAGGAATGATGAGTCTTTCTAGGTTAGACAGAAAACCACAACACACTCAGGAGGGTGGCTCTATATTTTGACATTTGTACAATATTGTAGAGGATTACTTCCTTTTTGTTATTTATTTTTCTATATGTGTCTAAGAAAAATATGGCCACTGTATCTTTGAGTATGTATACTTTCGATCTGAGCATCTCAGCAAGAACTTGTGCTGTCCAGACACATCATAATTTCTCAGGAAATGCTTAACATAATATGTAATGTCTAACATTTAATGAACATATTTTCCACTAGCTTCTAACGAATTTTAAGGTTCTTATTGATTTCTTTGTCATATTCTTTCTCATTTTCTTTTACATATTAAAGCATTTCATAAAGAAAGTTTTGGGCATTAAAATTTTAGTTAATAATGTCAAGCATAATTGTACCAAGGAAAAAATTAAATAGCCAAAAATCTCTTTTCAAATATGTATAAGGCAAAAACTGCATGAACCAGAATTTAGTCTGATAAGTTTCTCATATCTTCATGGAAATTTGTAGCTTTTTAAGGTGTCCTCTAAACCTTCTGACATAGAGTGAAGGTCGGCAGTATATGCCTTGGTGATTATATTACATAAGGATGCTCCCAAGTCATTGAAAATGACATTTCTGAATGGCAAAACTGATAAGCCATTTTAAAAGTTTTATATCTCTAAGAAATAGAGAAACAATGTTCAATGACAATTCTGTAGAAACTGTTTGAAAATGGACATCCGATTTCTAGAGTAGGAAAAATACCTGCTTAATGTTTGGTGCAATTCTAGAAACACAAGAAAGTCTTTGGTATCTTTTAATGATATGTACTTTCATAGATCATCCAAAAAGACATGAAGTGAGAAAGTTAAAGATAAGTATTGCTATTTGTTTTAAAGTATATTTTATATAAACTACACATAGAAGTCTCCTTTTATGCACTGTAGTATACTGCTAACCTTTAGTTTTAACTTACAATTAATTATTGTTAGGAGAAAAGTGAAGGAAGGCTTCTGTACCTCAAACATGACACAAATGGGAATTAAGTTCAGATGCCCTAGCCCTGAGTACTGTTTGTCATTAATCATTTACACATGTAGAAATCATGCCTCAAAGAAGTCATTCTCTCAGGCTTGATTGGTAAATAAGGATAAGAGTCCTCACTACTTATGAGAATATTCTTAATTTTCTTGCCTTTTATACAGAAGTTATTTATGCTCCTTAAAATGACTCTGTGACTGATAATTTTGAAAATATTTCTCTAAACTCTTTTTGGAGAAAGAATATGACTTCTCCTTATTTTATCTTATGACTTAATATCTTAAAAATCTTAATAACTTTGAAAAAGGAAGAGAAGAGAAATTACCAGAGTAAGATGCTGGTAGGATGCATCTCTTACAATTAGTTCTACCCCATAGGACAGGATGCTTAAAAGTCAATTTAATCTTCAATGTTGTTTCACATAACAGGGTAGAGAGTACTTCTTCACACATTGGAGATGATGCAAGATTAAGTGGAAGTTTTCCTTTGGACGTTAACATTATATTGATTAAGTAGTATTTTTCTAGACAAGGGCCATTTCTCAAGAATGAAGCAGCTCACTGATCAGTGTCATTCAGCAGTAGTTTCTGAAATGTAAATTTTGTTCAGGAATATAGAATAGGAGTAAGTGGATGGAAGATTACTACATAATTATTTGCTGTATATATAAACAGTAATAAACATTTGTAAAGAAAAAATGTTCTACTAAAATATGAACAATCTGTTGTTTCAACTTTTGAGTTCACTTTGAACTTCAGAATGCTCCTGAAATTTTAAGAATGTTTATTTCAGGGTCTGAAAGGTGGTTTAGTAGGTAAGATAAATGGATGTTCTTTCAGAGAACCAAAGTGTGATTATCAGCACCCACAAAGTGGATTACAACCTTCTGTAATTCCACTTCCAGGATATCTGATGCTCTGTTCTAAAATCTGTGAACACAAGACACATGGATACATGCAGACAAACTTACATACACATTAAAAACTTAAACATAAAAACTGAAGAAACACAACCATATACCCATAGAGGGATTATTGCTTTCATACCAAAACCAAGTAAAGATACAACAAAAATGCAAACGTTAGCACAGCATTCCTAATAAATATAGATGCTAAAATCCTCAATAAAATACAATCTCAAGAGGAAGTAACAAACAAAACACTAGATTTGTGAGAGATGTCTTCAGAGGACATTTGGGTTTTCAGTTAGAGAGGCACTGGAATTATTAATTAATGGTTATTTATGGATAGTTGGACAAAATGCTGTTTGAAAGTTACTGGGAGGAACTTTGTTGCCATTTTGATGTGAAGGCAACTTCAGAGAAGTTTCACATATAGGAAGATAGATACCATAATAAAATACTGGACAGTTACTTAAGGTGACATTATTAAAGATTATAAATGACAGTCTAAGTTGGTTAGGTTTAATGGAGAATTTTTAAAAAAAGCCTTTGACGATTTGTGACCAGGTGAAAGGTATTTAAAATAGTAATTCAGAATGATAAAAGCAGAAATGTGTTAACAAGAAATCTTAAGACTATAAATCAAGAGACTTGGGTGGTATTTTGGAGGAGAGTAATTGAATGTGAAATAGTGAGTAGAATAATTAAAGTGGAATAATGACAACAAATTCTCATTCTCTCCACACCTCTTTCTGCCCTTCCTTAATAATTACCACTTAGTGTTACATGTATACTAAACAAGACTTACAACTATGATGACAATTCAGGAATTAGTTACTAGTTTAATAAGTTACAGTAACTTATAATAGTAACATGAATAAAAAGGAAAATGCACTATAATCCATATAGAATGGAAACAATACTGTATAAGAGTATATTTTTAATCTTCTACATTATAGAATAATTTTAATAGTAAAATGTTTATAAAGGCAAATGGAAATAGGAAAAGAGGAGAGGGTAAAATGTATATAAACTGAAAAAGTGAAAAAGAGAATGAAGGTGACATGAAGTAGGATTTCAAGGTTGTTATTTCTCACTTGTCAGGACTATATAGCATCCCCCATAAGTGACATTATTCCCACTGTTTTGTAAATATAAAATAATGCTTATAGCACTGTGATCATCCAGACATATTTCTCCTTTAACGAAGAAGAAACTGGTTCAAGGAAAGGTTGAGTCATAGCATCATTAGACAGCAAGAAAAAGAGCTGACATATCAACTAAGACCAACTTGGCCTTTAATTCATGTACCTAAAGTCTGTTCTCAGTTGATAAAATAGATGTATGGCTTTTATAGAATTTATCTGTTGCATAAACCCTTTCACAGTGGAGAGTTTTCAGCCTTTTATACCTTATTAAGGCTTTTCTTACAACCAATAACTTTCTCCCATTTAAAATCTACATTTTTTATTGGATATTTTATTTATTTACATTTCAAATGTTACCCTCTTTCCCAGTTTCCTCTCCGGAAACTCCCTATTCCATTCCCCTCCCCTGCACCTATGAGGGTGCTCCCCAAACCCAACCCACTCCTACCTCCTTGCCCTGGCATTTCCTGAATTCTACATTTTTTAACCAGGAAAGTGGAGAGGAAGTACACAGAGGTGAAATGTGATTGATCATCAAGAATGATTCCATGTGGCACACGTTAACATTAGAGAGCAGATGATATGTGTGAAGGGGTTGCTTGGATCTATGAACCTTGTGTGAAGGGGGTTGCTTGAATCTACGAACCTGGTTAGCAACTCAGATCCAACTGTGGAGCATTACCAGAGAGTCCCTCATGATCTCCATGCCTCTGTGTTACTGGTTGGTTACAAGGCTTATATTTTCCTCCAGATCAGAGTAGTGCTTTTGTATTGTCTTGGAAATTTTCTGAGTCCTCTTCACATCTCCCAGTTTTTGCTTTTTGGCACATTCAACTGGATTATACAGATCTTGTCTCCCACAGCCTCCAATGCTTTGTAAAGGACTTCCATCTGGGTTTAATTTTGGCTGTTTTCTGCTCCTGTTTCCACAATACACTAAGGTTTAGGAATTAAGTCCTAAATTGTCAATTTCAACTCTGAACATACAATGTGGGTTTATATTATATTTCACATCCTTAATTAATTGACTCAAGTGGTTGTAACATAAGACACAGATAAGGAATGCAGTAGTCTAATTGTTTTAGTATACCCCTTAGTATACCCCTTTAGTATACCTCTATAGTTCTGATACTTGTGTCAGGTCCAAGTCAATTTGATTTACAGACTTTTGCCTGGGTTTGTTTGTTTGTTTATTTATTTATTTATTTATTTATTTCCTAAATACCTTGGAATTGTCATAATTTCATGCTTGACATTTTAGCTAGCCATTTTCTTCAATAATTAGTTTCTTAAGCTACTTTACTTGGAAATAATTTCACCTTTTCTGATCTTTTGTTTCAGTTTGGTTAAGTGACATTATACCATTTAGCCAAGACCTACTTTTGTCATAATCCTAAGGCTAACGACCTCTTTATGTTTATTCCACATAATATTCTATCTACATCCCTAGAATTAGGCAACTGTAATGTTACTGTTGTTATACAGGTGATAGGAGTTATTACTGGGCCTGTATGAGCTCAGTTTGCAGTTTGCTTCACTGTGCTATCACTATAAAGTGCATGCAATATTTTTGCTTTCTCACAGGTCTCCGATGAATGTTTGATTAATACTTAATAGAAAACTTGGGTGTCCTAGGCGCAGCCCCTTAGTTTTGTAGGTGTGACTCTTTTCATCTCTGTTCTTTGTCATCTATAAATTTTTCTTGAATCTCTATCACAAAAAACATTTTGTATCTTAAATTAGTGGAGATATGAGTGTATACATTTGTAGCAAATTTCAAACTGATTTTGATGCTGTTAATCTATTCACACCCTGAGAAAATCTATCCAGTGTTTTTTTCTCTCTTGATTTCCTAGAGTTAATATGTTGATGGAGGGTGCATAACACATGTCTGTGTATTTTGCAATGCTAAATAATTATTATGATTTTTAGACCACTATTTCTATTCAGATCATTGCTCTTTTAGTGTTACAGGAGAGGAAAAGGTTGAAAATGTTTCTGTTTATGCCAAATATTAATAATTAAACTCATAATGGAGAAATAGGTTAAGATGGAGTCATTTTGTTTATAACCAATATTCTTTATAATGTCTGTCTTCAATTTTTATTTTTATGTCTTCAACTTACTATTCTCTATTTTAGTAGGAAAAACATTATGAATCAAATTTGCTTGAAATCACAGATCCGTGTAACTCTTCTGTGGTGGAGTTACTACATAGTTCTCAGCAGAGCACACCAGGTGTACACTTCCAAACACAGAACTTATTTTTGTTTTCTTACTCTATCATTGTAATTATAGAATATTGACTGAATTTGAAAGAATATTTGTTTCAGAAAGTTATACACTAACAATGGAGTCTGACTAATTTCTGACTATACTCTTTATCGAAGTAAACTTCTGAAATAGAAACCTGACACTTGAAGTTTGATCAGGCTTTTTGAATTGAATTTAGAATTAACTTTGTTATTTTTCACTGAGATTTTCTCCTTTACTATTTTCTGGCCAGTTTTCGGTCTTGTTATAAAACTCATTTTTATGACCCTTTGTCAACGTTTTTTCAAATATATCTGTAAAAAGTACACAACAAAGCAAAATGAAGAAAGGGCTTCAGTAAGAGTGTGAAGGCACACCATCACCTGAAAAACAGCCCTGTATTTCACAAAACTTTCAAAAATAACTTCTAAAATATTGTGTTTCTTAAGTATGTTCTCAACTCTGTTGTTTATGACATTCATTTCTTAGGCAGAAAAAATAATACATTGCTATAAAAGTACATTAAAGGCTATGAAGAAGCAATAAAAATGAAGCCCTGTGGACTCCTCATTCAGGCAAGAGTAGCAGCAGAAAGTGCTAAGGTGTTTCAAGTCCTCCTGCATTTTGTTCAGGAATGGAAGCATACGGCATGAAAGAAGTCTTTCTGTCTGAGATAAAGGGTGTTCCAAATCCCTTCTTACAAGAAAACTTTTGGCAACAAGTGAAACTATGGTGTTAAGTTTTCTAATGAGAGTAAATTACAGATGGTTAAAGATCATGTACCACTTTCAGAAAGCTTGTGAGAAGGAATTGCAATGTTCTCCATGTGTCTGTTTTAGAATTGAGTTACTCAGTATCTTTTGATGTACTTTTCTCCATCATTGACTAAAACTTCAGGAAAGTATTAATTGTTCATTCATCCATATGAAACAAACACAGAACATTGTAGTCCATTAATTCAGGATTTTTTTTTTTTTAAGAAATATTAACACTCAGGAGGAAAGGACAAACACATCCTTTTTGCTAGCTCTAGAAGTTTTAGGAAAGAATTCAAACAAAACACAACAAAGCAAAATATTGTGTAAAGACCCATACTTAGAGACATCTACACCTTTGGTTGACATTTCATAAAATTAAAAGCATTTTGTGTATGGAAAACAGGGGAGCATTTAGAGTATGACTAGAAAAGCAAAGTGTCTCAAAGCTTTTTACGCAAAAACTAGGTTAGTGTGGAGATAGTCAATACCTGCCAACACATAGGGACAAGACCATACTACAAGGGGTAAAAGTCTCACTCCTCAGAAGTGAAAGTTTTGTTTTTGTTATAAACTTCCTTTCACTTAATATAAAACTACAGGCAATCCTTTTTATATGTTGAATGTTCAATATTGACAGAAGCATAGTGTAATTTTTTTCCTATATAAAGTTATAAATTTTTACTCCATGTAGACAGTTGACCTGTCTAGAGTTAAATATTAAGCTATTGTTTCATGTTTAGTTGGAAACCATTAAAAATGTCTCATCCCTGTGTCCTTCTGCCTATATTCCAATGATCTTATCCCTCTATAGTTCTTGTTGGGAGGGGATGTTTACAATGTGAAAGTAGTTCAGTTAAATAAGGATCAGACAAGCTAAGGATGATGATGCATACCCTCTATCCAAGGTCTCAGGAGACAGAAGAAGGTGGATTTTTGTGAGTTTGAGAAAATCTGATCTACCTACATGGCACCTTCCAGGCCAGACAGATATACATAGTGAGAACCTTTTTACAAATAAAACAACTCACATATATCTTTTTGCCAGGTATAAACCCAAATAGTCAATAAATATATGAGTAAATACTCAATATTACTTTATCACTATGAGCATGCAAATGATCGAGAATGAGTGCCACCTCATATCAGGATAAAAATTACTATCAAAATCATGAATAAGTGTTGGTAGGTGTGGGGACTTGAATAAGAATGGCCACATAGGTTCTTAGGGTATGGCACTATTGAGAAGTGTCATCTTTGTGGAGAAACCATGTTACTGGAAGTGGGCTTGGAGGTTTCCGTGCTTAAGCCAGGCCCAGTGTCACTCTCTTTTCCTGCCACTTGTGGATTTAGATGTTGACCTCTAGCTGTGTCTCCATCACCATGTCTCCCTGCATGCTGCCATACTTCCCTCCATGACAATGGACTAAGCCACTGAACTGTAAGATGGCACCAACTAATTTTTATTCTTTTATAATGGTTGTCATGTTATGGTGTTTCTTCACAGTAATAGAAACTCTAAGGCAGTAGGCATATGGAAAAAAGGTAACTCCAACAAATTGGTGAGAGGAATCTAAATTAGTACAGCAATTCTGGAACATAGTGTGGAAACCCTTCAAAACACTGAAAGGTTAGAGAGATGGCTTAGCAATTGCATGAATTGATTCTGAAGAGATGAAAGTTCTTTTCCAGTCCCTGTTTCTAGCATCTCACATTTTCTATACCTTCAGATTCAAGAGCACCCAATGCCCACTCAGGGAACTAATTAGATTTACATATACCTAAACACAGACACAAGCATACAAACATACAATTAAAATAAAATAAATTGTACAAGGTGGAATGTAGTAAGATCCAGGCATCCCAGTAATCTGTATATGTAAGATGGAAATGAAATCAGTATGTTGAATAGAGATCATCATATCTGTGGCTTTGGTAGCAATATTTACCATAGTCAAGATATAAAATAAAATCTACATTTAGTCAACTAACGAATAAAGAATAATTTAAATGTATAGCCAATGGAAAATAATCCAACATAAATAATAATCATTGGCAAAAACTTGATTGTGAAATTCTGAGCAATACTTGAATTTCATATTCATCTTCTTACTACACAGATTTCCACATAAGAAAACATAGAATTAACCAGTAACACCTAGCTAACAATGAGTAAGAAAATGGACCTAAAATATATGAGTTGATTTCAACAAAAATGGAAGAATTTCTGTATCCCATATTATATTCAAATGTATTTAAAGGGCTTTTGTTCAGAAATTGAAAGTATAATTCTTTTTTTTTTTTATTTTTGATACTTTATTTACATTTCCGATGATTCCCCTTTTCTTTGGAAACCCCGTGTCCCCTCCCCCTCCCCGCCTCTGTGAGGGAATTCCTCCTCCCACCTACCCACCCACCCATTCCCATATTC
>CM052702.1:76276874-76336127 GCA_028551405.1 Uromys caudimaculatus | reverse complement strand
TCAGTAGCCTTCCTATACTCAAAGGATAAACAGGCTGAGAAAGAAATCAGGGAAATGACACCCTTCACAATTGTCACAAACAATATAAAGTATCTTGGTGTGACTCTAACCAAGCAAGTGAAAGATCTGTATGACAAGAAAGTATAATTCTTAATAATTGTACTATAAAACATTGGTATTTAATCAAGTAGTCTATCACAAATTTGCTACATTTTACTCCACTCTACACTATTTAATACAGAATTTCTTTAGTTTCTGATTCCAATGTTTTCTTAATTTGAACTACATATTTAAACTTATTATGATGCTTGTGACCCTGTCCCAAGACCCTTGGGGACAGGTGTGGGAGTAAGAAGGCACAGAGTCAATGACATAGACTCTGGGTGTTGGACAAGTGACAAAAGTAGTAGACTCGTTTAATGCAGGAACTGGGCAAACATTTATACCCCATTCCCAGCATCTCAATGGCTCTCTAGTAGCCAGTTGTGACTATGTTTTTCTCTATGGCTTGATTTATTGCCTGATCCAGCCCCAGTGGTCTCTAACTGTGCTGAGCAGATTCTAGGTTGACTTAGGAAGAAAGTACCAGTTTCACATATGCCAGCATTAAGGCTGAACTGGTTTGGCTAAGTTCCTCCTACATTTACACCCTTTTGTTTTTATTTTTGATAGGCCAGTGGGAGTCGGAGTTCTTTGCTCAGGCTTTGTTGACTCCACCCCAGGTAGCCTTCAGTATTGTAGACCATGCCTGTCTCGGGATGACCTACCAAGCAAGTTTTCTCTCTCTCTCTCTCTCTCTCTCTCTCTCTCTCTCTCTCTCTCTCTCTCTCTCTCTCTAAGTCTAAACTTATTGAGTAAAACAAAGATCAGAGATCAAAACATCAGAGATACTACAATTGGCATAATTCCAATGTGACCAATGTCCATTTGCAGCAGGGAAGACTCTGAGTGAAGAAGGTGCATTACGGTGCTGGTGAGGGGATGGCAACAAAACTATCTCCTAGTAATGTAAAAGCAGGTGTCACACTGACAGAGGGAGCCAGTCAGCACAGGCGAAACTCAATGTTTACTGATCAGGACTAACACTAAGTAAGCACAGGACAGTCGGGAAGAGAGAGCCAGGATAGTCTGAGAACCAGGGGCAGCTGGCTGGCTGGAGGGCAGCAGACAGGGCAGGTCCTCTCAATCACTTCGGGGACACTGTGACCACATCATAGCCCTCAGGTGGTGTGACCCACTCCTGGGCATGCTTTTCACAGTAAATCTGATCCTCTACAAAGAAATGGCCCTTCTGTTTCAGGTTGATGCCACAATCAGTGAACACATAACTGTACTGGCTGGTTTTGTGTCAACTTGACACAAGCTGGAGTTATCACAAAGAAAGGAGTTTCAGTTGAGAAAATGCCTCCATGAGATCCGGTTGTAAGGCATTTTCTCAATTAGTGATCAAGGGGGGAGGGCCCCTTGTGGGTGGTACCATCCGTGGGCTGGTAGTCTTGGGCTCTATAAGAAAGCCAGCTGAGCAAGCCAGGAGAACAAGCAAGTCAGTAAGCAGTATCCCTTCATGTCTTCTGCATCTTCTTCTGCTTCCGGCCTGCTTGAGTTCCAGTCCTGACTTCCTTGGGTGATGAACAGCAGAGTGGAAGTGTAAGCTGAATAAACCCTTTCCTCCACAACTTGCTTCTTGATCATGATGTTTGTGCAGGAATAGAAACCCTGACTAAGACAATAACATTCAGGGTAGTGGTGATGGTCCCTCAGTTTCACAAACACACCAACAATGCTGGTTCCACATTTGTCACAGATGGGCAGCTTCTGAACATTTCAAATGGATGCAGCTACTTTGGTGACTGGAGCTTTAACAGTTCTAAATCCTGATGGCTTGTTGGGATCCCCTTTCTCATCTAACTCCAGGATCTCCTGCAGAATCAGGAAGGATGTGGACTGTTTGGGGGGCTCGTTTAACTCTTGCTTCTTCTGAAGCATCCTGTAAACTTCAGATTCCTTGTCAATGATAAGGCTGCAGGAAAGATGAGGCAGGGCCAAGGGCCTGCTGTTTGCCTCCTCACCACTGCCTGAGGTCTTCGACTCCACAGCATTGTTGAAGTTAGAGATGTTTTCAGATGAGTGGAAGCCAGTTGGGTTGTTGTACTGGTTTGTGATGACCAGGGTGCTGGGAGCAGGTGAGGCAGTAAATAGCATGGCACTTCGGTTGTGGGCACTTACTATGTGCAGGACTTCTTGGGGTTCCAATGCTAAATTCATCTTGTAGGGATGACGTTTCCCCTCCTTGGTCACTCGAGGAGACCAAATCTTCTGTTCAGACCTGGATACTTTGAGCATCATGTTGTCTGCGCAGCCCTCGAATTTTTTCTAAGCTTCCAAGTGTGTCATCCTGCTTGTATCTTCCCCATCGATGGCTATGATTAAATCTCCAATACATAAATTAGCTATAGCAGTCTTGCTTCCGGAAGTGACCCGGGAAATGGCCAGAGGTTGCTCAAAGTCCTTGTCACCTACGAGGCAGAAACCCCAGGGTCCTGGGCCCTGTAGAACAATCTGCTGGATGGTCATCGCTAGGCACAATCGGAGGGGACAGATGGGCAAGGCACAGAACAGTGTGGCACACGGGACTCCTGGAGTAGCTGTTGACAAGCAGGTTCTTACTCATCATTTGCTACTGGCCCTCAAAGGTCAGCCACTCTGGAAGGCATATCAGGATATAAGTAGGTTGTCTAAACAGAGGCTTCTCAAATTTCTATGAGTCAAGCTCTACTCACCTCTCTGACTCTCTGAAAACATTTTGACAGGCTTAGCCTGGCAGAGTTCAAAGATCCTCAAGAGCTTCGACAACTTCCCTAATTGGACTGATTTTCAGGGTTTGGAAGGTTGTGAGTAGCATTCTTCAAGCCTGGCCTCCTTAAAACAAACAAACAAACAAACAACAACAACAACAACAAAACCCCCTATCTTTGTTTTCTGACATTCAAGAAGGGGCTAGAACTGGGTAGGCTGTAGAGCTGAATTTCAGTAGGTAAATGGGGAAGAGCACTTATCTGGGGGTGGGAGGATATCAAGAGTACCTGGGAAGCCTGTTATCACATCTTGAAAACTAAGGGAATCTGCCCATAAAGATTGAGAGTGCTTAAGAGAAAAGGGCAGTATTATCTTATCCAGGTTCCTTATTATAAGTTCTACTTGCCAAGTCCCCTACCTTAAGAGCAAATTTGAAGGTGATTTCATATTTTGGAGGTTATCTTACATAGATCTGAGTGAGCTTGGTGCAGCCACTTGAGGGGCCCTCTTTGCCACAGGGTTCCTAGGATCCCCCTCTGTGGTCCACATAATTATTGCCAGCAAAGGCCTCAAAGAGTCATTTCTATTAAGGCTTGTTTTGGACAAGCAGGTCAATATATTCTGCAGGAGTCTCTTAGCATCCTGGGTAAGGATGATCTTAGTAGAGGGGCTATCAGGGCCCTCCAATAGGGAGAATAGATTTCTCATATCTTGGTTGGGGAATGAAAGAAATGGCATTAAACAGTCCCACACAATTGTTGAAACTCCACAAGGAAGTAGGTCTCTTTGAGAGAAATAGAGAAGGCCAAGGGTCTAATCTGCTTGGAAATAGAGGAACCCAGAAAGACAAACAGGGTGAAGGACTAAATTTTGGGGAGGATAACTTACAGATTAAGGTTTTCTAAACCTTTAAAATGCTGTGTGGTAGCTCCTTGTAAAAGAGGATTTGAATTAGGATGTGTCAGCATAATGTTATCACTATAGTGGGTGATCAAAATATGTTTTTTTTAAATTAATCATTCCATTTGTTTACATCTCAAATGATATCCCACTTCCTGATTAGCCCCTCCACCAACCCCTCACTCTCCTACCCACCTCTGCAGCATCTCCCTACTCTGGGGCATCACACCTCCCCAGGACCAAAGGCCTCCCCTTCCATTGCTGTCAGGCAAGGCCATCCTCAGCCACATTTGTATATGGAGCCATGGATTCCTTTAGGCACACTCCTTAATTGGTCTAGACTCTGGGAGAACTGCGTGGTCAAGCCAGCCTATGTTGTTCTTCCAATGGGGTTGCAATCCCCTTCCACTCCTCCAGTTCTTCTGCCAGCTCTCCCACCAGGTTCCCTGAGCTCAGTCTGTTAGTTGGCCCCAAGCATCACATCTTCAGTGATGAAAATATCTTTAGGGACTGCCTGTAGTGCCTCAGCCACATATAGCTGGAAGATAGTGGGGCTATTTTTCATTCTCTGTAGGAGGACCATCCATTGGTATATCTTAGCTGGATTTTTCATATCAGGTTCCTACACTGTAGCAGCAAATTAGCATGTGTCCTGTACTGCAAGGGGGTGAGGGTTGGAAAAAACAGTCCTTAATATCTGTCACTAGTATGTGATAGGAGGGAGAAAGGGTACCAGGATGATGCAATATCACCTCAGTAGTCCCCATTTATTCCATTTCTTCATTGATAACTCTCACATCTTGTAAGAATCTATATATTCCTGACTACCTTTTTATGACAAAGATGGAGGCCTACCGGTCGAGGATTCTAAGTTAAGCAGTTTAAGTTGCTCCTCAACCAGTTCTTTGAGTGCTGACAATTTGGTTCAATGATTGACTAGTGAGCCACCCAAATATTGGCATCTGACAACCAGGCCACCAGTGTGGGTCAGGTACCACGATAGAAGGAGACCTGGGTAGACTTTGGCCCTTAGAATTGGGGGTGATCCATGTTTAGATGGCCTGTTAGGCCCAGTTGTTCATGTTCCATGATGTCTTCAAAGAAAGTCTGATTGTCTGTTGTAAGGATGACACAAATGTACTCTAATATGTCCCTGCCCTAAAGTATGTGAGGGATGTTGGTAACAATGTATGTGAAAGAATCATGGTTGCCATCTAAATCCCTCCAATGCATGGGGCACAATGTCATTCTAGTGTTTCACTGGCCTCCAGCACCTGTAATGGTGTGGCCGGGTTTGAACTTCCAGTTAGAGAACCTCAAAGCCTTATTTTCAGTGATAATGGTATCATCCACACCTGTATCTACCAGTACTTTAACAGGAACCCCATCTAGGCATATAGTCATCATGGGGAAATGTGCAAACCCTGGGAGAGTCCAATATACAATAGACTTGGAGAGGTTTCTTATTGATAGGGCTGAGCGGTACCCCTTTTGGAGTTTAAATCATCCAAAGCTTACAAAAAAATGAGATTTGCATTCTCATGCCCAGTGAAATCCTTAATTACAGTGAAGGTACTTTGTTCTTGGCCTAGTGTTAGGGCAGTCCCTATGGAGATGTCCTGTCTTTCTCCAACCTCAGCATGAATGATCAGGCAGGCCTCCCTGTGAGAATCTGTTGTTGGATCTTTGCATGTCAGGCAACAGGGCATCAAGAGCATCAGGACACTGTGGACTGGAACATTAAAACTCTCCCAAGCCAATTGTTTAACAAGCTTGTCTCCAGTGGGTCCCAAATTGATCCTTCTCTCCACTGACTCAGTAACCCTAGTGAGAAAGTCCATAAAGGACTTGAGTGATTGTCTTATAAGGTTGTAGAAGTAATCAGAGGGATCTCTGGGAGTGCAGGCCTTAAGGGACTTGAAAGAGAGATCAGTCACCTAGTAGAAGTAGGCATGTTAGTCAATAGTACCTTGGGTAACTAGACTAGTGTATGTGTGGCCAGTGAGCATGTCTAGTGTGAGGTTAAGGTTATATTCAAGATTTAAGCTTGCCTAACTGTCTGCCTGGTCCTGATATACTGACCGCCATTTGAAACACTTGGCAGACTCCAGGACTGCTTTAAGAAGATTGCACCAGTCATAGGGGGTGTGTAAGTGCATGGCCCACTGTCTTTTAAGACCTTTTCAAGATATGGAGACTCAGTCACCAATAATTGGCAGCCTTTCTTATTAAAGCGAGGTAAGCCAAGGGCATAGGTACCCAAGGGCGGTTGGCCATATCAGGGCCAAAATGGGAAGGATAAGCCTTGGATCTTCTGGCCCTATGGGCCAAGGACAATAGCTGCACAGCAGGGAGTTGTAGGATCCCAACTACAGGAGGCTATAAGTGTGGGAGAGGTGGTGGTAGCATTCATGACACAAAGTTCACACCACGGATACTGTGATGGGGTGCTTGCATCTGGCAGATTAGGCACTTTTGAAAGGCAAAGTGGTTTTGCTGCTGCCCCTTGCTCCTCCACCTCATCCAAGGAGTCTGTCACAGCCAAGAGAGCAAGAGAAGCAAAAGTTATACAGAAGTTCACACTTGTTTGTTCGTGACTATGTTTATGTTGGAGTCAATAATTTCCTCTAGGGAAGATTTAGATTAGCAATAATGACAAGAAGAATCAGAACAAAAGAGGTCGGGGCAGACTGTCTCTGAAATCACCAGAAACAAACAAACAAACAAACAAACAAACAAACCTCATCCATAAATAAGGGTACCACATGTTCTCAGGAGAGATCCATGGGACTAGAACTGGTGCCTCAGTCAAGGTGGTTTGTAGATCTGAGAACTTGACCTTCATGCCCCTGGGGACAAGAGAGAACTTAAGGGCTCTTATTTGGTACACCTTGTAGTGGAGAAAGGTAAACTTACAAGAAAGAGAAAAAATGAGGAGGCAGGAATGCATGTCAGAGTCATGATGTCTTGTGCTTAGTGGAGTTCTTATGTAGTTTGTTAGAACACAGCCATATGCCCACATGGCATCTCCAGTTGAGGAGTGGTTGTACCAGCTTGCAATACCACCAGCAATGGAAGAGTGTTCCTCTTTCTCCACATCCTCAACAGCATCTGCTGTCACCTGAGTTTTTGATCTTAGTCATTCTGACTGGTATGAGGTAGAATCTCAGGGTTGTTTTTATTTGCATTTCCCTGAAAACTAAGGATGTTGAACATTTCTTTAGGTGCTTCTTGGCCATTCAGTATTCCTCCATTGAGAATTCTTTGTTTAGTTCTGTACTCCACTTTTAATAAGATTATTTGTTTCTCTAGAGTCTAACTTCTTGAGTTCTTTGTATATATTGGATATTAGCCCTCTATCAGATGGAGGATTGGTAAAGATCTTTTCCCAAGATGTTGGTTGCGTTTTTGTCCTATTGACAGTGTCCTTTACCTTATAGAAGCTTTGCAATTTTATAAGGTCTCATTTATAGATTGTTAATCTTAGAGCATAAGCCATTGGTGTTCTGTTCAGGAAGTTTTCCCACGTGATCATGTGTTCGAGGCTGTTCCCCACTTTTTCTTCTATTATATTCAGTGTATCTGGTTTTGTGTGGTGGTCCTTGATCCACTTGGACTTGAGCTTTGTACAAAGGGATAAGTATAGATTGATTTATGTTCTTCTACATGCTGACCTCCAGTTGAACCAGCACCATTTTTTGAAATTCTGTCTTTTTTCCAATGGATGGTTTTAGCTCCTTTGTCAAAGTTCAAGTTACCATAGGTGTATGGGTTCATTTCTGAGTCTTCAATTCTACTCCATTGATCTACCTGCCTGTCCCTGTACCAATACCATGCAGTTTTTATCACTACTGCTCTGTAGTACAGCTTGAGGTCAGGGATGCTGATTCCCCAGAAGTTCTTTTATTATTGAAAATTGATTTTGCTATCCTGAGTGTTTGTTATTACAAATGAATTTGCAAATTGATCTATCTAACTCTGTGAAGAATTGAGTTGGAATTTTGATGGGGATTGCATTGAATCTGTAGATTGCTTTCGGCAAGATGGCAGTTTTTACTATATTAATCATTCTAATCCATGGGCATTGGAGATCTTTCCAACTTTTGAGATCTTCTTCAATTTCTCTCTTCAGATACTTTAAGTTCTTGTCACACAGATCTTTTACTTGCTTTGTTAGAGTCATCCTGTGTAAGGTAACCCAGTCACAAAAGAACAGACATTGTATGCACTTACTGATAATTGGATATTAGCCTGTAAGCTCAGAATACCCAAGATACAATTCATAGACCACATGAAGCTCAAAAAGAAGGAAGACCAATGTGTGGATGCTTCAGCCCTCCTTAGAAGGGTGAACAAAATACTCAAGGGAGGAAATACAGAGACAAAGTGTGGAGCAGAGACTGAAGGAAAAGCAATCCACAGAGTGCCCCACCTGGGAATCCATCCCATAAACAGACAACAAACCCAGACACTTTTGCAGATATCAAGAAGTGCTTGTTGACAGGAGCCTGATATAGCTATCTCCTGAGAGGCTCTCCCAGAGCCTGACAAATACAGAGATGGATGCTTGCAGCCAACCATTGGACTGAGCACTGGGTCCTCAATGGAGTAGTTAGAGAAAGGACTGAAGGAGCTGAAGGAGTTTGCAACCCATAGGAAGAACAACAATATCTACCACCCAGACCCCCAGTGTTCCCAGGAACTAAACCACCAATGAAGGAATACACATGGAGGGTCCCAGGGCTCCAGCTGCATATATAGCAGAGGATGGACTTGTTGGACATCAATGGGAAAAGAGTCCTTTGGTCCTGGGAAGGCTCTATGCCCCAGTGAGTGGGTGCACACTGATAGCAGCAGCGTGAGGGAGGGTTTAATAGGGGGTTTCCAGAGGCAAAACCGGGAATGGGTATAACATTTGAAATGTAAATAAATAAAATATTCAATGAAAAAACAGATGAAGACTGCAATGAAAAAATAAACCTGGACCTAAGCAGTCTCAATGCCCATGTCCATATGGGTAGAGAGCCCCATGCTGAATAGCAGATATTACTTTTGACCTCAACCAAGACCTTGGGATTTGGAGTAAGAAGGCTCAGAGTCTGAAAGACCTGACCCCCCTTATGAGGAAGGTTAGACCCCTAGCAAACTTAGAGCCGAGACTAGAAATTACATGCCCGGGCAAGAAAAAGGAAAAAAACCCACCCAACTACATTCTTTCCCCTAAGAAATGGGTGACTTTGACCTGACCTCAGGGCCAGAGGCACAATGTTTCAGGAACTAGAAATGTTTGTGCAACTGACTTGTGAATAACTTAGAACAATCTGTACTTCCCCATGATGCAAATTCTTTCCGTTCTCCACCCCTTGCTTTATGGTTTTTCCTTGCTTTATGGTCTTTTTTCTGCTTTGTGGTTCTTTCCTTGCTTTGGGGTTCTTTCTTCCTTTAAATACCCCTGACTTCAGCTACTTGGGGCCGAACCTCTCTGCCTCTGCTTAGGTTACGAGTTCGACCCCAGTGCACTGGTCCTCCCACCGCCCCCGAATAAACCTCATGTGATTGCAGCAAGGATGGTCTTCTGTGGGTTCTTGGGGGGTCGTGCTGTCCCCAGACTTGAGTGAGGGTCTCCCCGGCTCGGGGGTCTTTCAAGTCAACAACAGAGACTCTGGAAGTCAGGCAAGTGGCAAAAGCAGACTCATTCAATGCAGGAACTGGGCAAACCTTTATACCTTCTCATAAAGCATCTCATTTGTTCTCAAGTAGCCAGGTGTGACTCTATGTTTCCCTCAGTGGCTCATTCCATTGCCTCATCCAGGATCAGTGGTCTCTAGCATTGTGTGCAGATACTAGGTTTGCTCAGGGAGGAAGTATCAGAGGTATATATGCCAGTATTGTGGCTGGGACTGCTTGGCTAAGTTCCTCCTATATTATGTGTCTTTCATTCAAATATATGTTGGGAGATTGCAGAATGTATTTACTCTAATTATTTATACTTCTACCAGTACATTTCAAGAAAAAAAGTTAAATTAGTCCAGTCTTAACTAAACTGAGAACATCAAATTCAGGGGTGTTTAAAATTTGTTTACCTCTTATTTAGGAATAATAATGCAAAAATGAATGAAAAATAGGCATGAATATTAGCATATAGGCATTAATCTTTATCTACAGCTAAAATACAGAAGGCAGACATTATATAAAATTTCAAGTCTGTTTGAATGCCATAACTATTACCATTTAATACAAGTTTAGAGAAAGATTAATACAAATGTAGATTGTTGAAATGTGAGTTTTCTTATGAACATAGAAAACTCACATTTTTACAGAGATATTTATAATTTTCTTCTGCCCAATGTGTAAAGATAAGAAGAAAATGGGTTGAACTAAAGATACAGTAATTGCTTTCACAAGGAGATCTTCTGTATTTGTAATGGATTACTTTTCCTTATGAGAAATACTTGTCAGGATGTCATTGAATGCTGTAGCTGAAAGTTAAGGGAGGCAATCTGCTGTCACGTTAGTCTTAAAAATCAGTGATTGAGAGCAAAATTCACATGTACAAGATCATAATTCTAGCTAAGAAGTCCAAGAATAAGAATAGTAACCCAATATATTGTTCTTTTTCTTTTTCAGGATAAACCACAGTACAACTAATTCATGTCAATTGATCTAGCAAGGGAAAGATGGCTTCTAGAAGAGAAACGATGGGTGAAAAAGAAGGAAATTATGAACAAATGGATATTGGTCCTGTGTTAGTTGTTATAGTTTATCTTTGTTACATACCCTCATAGCTAATAACCACAGAAATGCTCTTCAAACTTCACAGATAAGGAGTTTAAAACTCACATATGGTATTTTACACACGTCCCCTTATTATCCCCACAGCTAGTGTCCTCCTGAGGGGCTATGTAAATACCTGTTATAGTTATCTTCACCCTTTGTGTCTTCTCTTGCTTTGTTGATACTCCACATGTCTTGTTCATTTCTCAGATGATTAATCACTCTTCTGGGCCTAGGATTAACTGTCACAAGCTCTTTGCAAACAGACTCCGAAAATGTGTCAGCACATTCACACACAATGAGCTACAGTATAGACACCATGAGACAGAGGCTACATCAGTTATGCAGCAAAGAGACTAAAGTGTTTATCAAGGCTGAGCCTTTCCAGGATATTAGAATCTTAAAAGCATCATAGAAGATATTCCATTGCATAGAGACTAAAGTGACTAATGTTAAAAAATACACCATTCATAAGGATCTATGTAAATTTTGAAAATCATACCTTAGATTGGAAAAGGCAAAAGGCATCAGGGGAATGCTGATAGGGATGGATATTGAGGAGCTGCTGAGTACTCTGTCATAAAGGCCTTGCTTGCTGATATAGCAATTTGAGTTCAGTGAATAGATACATGAAAATACTGCAGAGAATTTTATTACTACTCCAACACTGATCAGGACACATCTTCCAAAAGATGACTTTGTGATTAATATACAGTGTAAATCCGAGGAGAGAAACTGTCTGGGGAAAAGACTAATGAAAAGGTAAATTCAAGCTGTGAGCAGTTGAACAGACATGGAAGTCAGGCACATCCCATCTTTTATGTAAAGCACACCCTTATCTTTTGAAGACAAGCCCATGCTGTGAGCTAGTCCATTTGCTGTGACCTTCTGAAATGACAGAGGCTGCTCTATGAGATCCCATGAGTGACAGGTTATTCTCTACATCTTTTGCTTCATGCTAGTACATTGCTTTCTCCTTCTGATCTGACCTCTAATCCCCTAGTCAATAGAGCATGAGATAGTGACATGATTCTTTGACTCTTCAGTCAATAAGTAGGTGGTTTAGCAAAGATTAATAACGATGGCCACGAGCCTTTATAAGGCTGACATTTTCATCTAGACAGGTAAAAAGATGGATAATTAGATTGCAGAAGCATTCAAAGTAGTGACACTAGGCCCTTCATGAAAAATACAATATTAATAGAAATCTGTGATTGTGCTAAAAGATTTGTATTTCACAATTTATGAAGTACAACTTTTGAGCTGTAAATTCAATTGTACTTTCAAGGTTTCAGACTGTTTCCTTATTGACCAGCCAGAAATTAAAACAAAACAAAACAAAAACCAAAAACCAGTATTTTGGCTAGAGAGATGGCTTATTTGTTAAGAGCATTAACTACTCTTCCAAGGGACGTAGGTTTGATTCCTAGCATCAATGCGACAGCTCACAACAGTCTATATCTCCATTTCCATGGGATGCTACTCTTCCTATATTCCAAAGGAATTACACCAATCTGGTGCACAGACATATATGAAGGCAAAACACCCACACATATAAAAATACTTAAAAATCAAAATAAAATTTTCTTTCTATAAAAAGTTCTTTTGAGCTACTGTGTTAAAGGGAAGTCAATTGAAAATTTGTATTTTAGCCAGGAATGTAGATTTACAGAAATTTGTCTTCAATAAATGAAATAATAAATACAAGATTTATAAAACTAATGTTTAGATTGTCAAACTGTGCCTTTATGTGGCTTCTCTGTTATGCCTTCTCTATTATAACAATCCAGGAAGAAATATTTTAGAAAGATAACAATGACAACAATCATACAAGTAATTCTCCTAGTTTTAGGAGCAAGAAAGGGAAAACAATGAATTCAGGAATGATTGAGAGAAAAATCACACTTTTGGAATTCTAATAATGATGGCTAAGAAAGGCATATATCTGGTCCGAGATAATGCCAAGTTGGTTTGTTTTCTGAGCTCAGAGCAAGAATTCTACGGGTTAGAGGAGATATTTGAGAGAACAATAAAAGGCATAGAAACCCAAGTTTTTCGTAAAGTTTTATTTGAAGGTCTAGAGTCATGACTTAGTAAAACAGTGCATGCCTAGCAAGCAAAAGGCCCTAGTCCAATCTCTAATACTGAAAATTAAAATACGGAATGTCAAGTCAAAGTCTTCCTTGAAAACACCAAACTGAGCATCTATGCAGTAGTTTTCCTAAACAGAAACAAAACCTAAGTTCTGTGTTCAAAGACAAAGGTGGTCTGGGTTCATTAGAAATACGTTTTGTAGCAATGAATTCTTTAATTTATTGGTGTTTTTGAGACATGTTCCTATCTTGCAGTCCAGGAAAGCTTCAATTCAGGATCTTCCTGCTTCAGTTTCCCAAGTGCTGAGAATACAAAAATGTTATCTCACCAAGTATCACAATGGTATTTATACAATTAAATATCTGAAAATAGCTTTAATCAAAGTACTCATCTTAATTAGGGTTTCCACTGCTGTAAAGATACACCATAACCAAGTCAACTTAAAGGTAAACATTTATTTGTGGCAGAGGTTAAAGATTCAGAGGTTCAGTTCACTATCATCCTATCAGAGAGTATGGCAGCAGGCAGGCCGAAATGGTGCTGCAGAAGGAGTTGGGAGTTCTGCCTTTTGATCTGAAGGCACCCAGAAGAGACTGTCTCCCAGGCAGCTAAGAGGAGGGTTTCAAAGCCCACTCTCATAATGACACATTTCTTCCATCAAGGCCACGCCTACTCCAAGAAGACTGCATCTACACCAACATTGTCACACCACCTAATAGTGCCACACCCTCCTTGAAAGCGTATTCAAACCACCACAGTACTTTTTAGAAAATTTGTAAAATCTATATTCATATGTACTTTAACATTGCTTTCCAAAATGACTAATTTGAAATGATTTTCTTTCATATTATTCATATTGGAATGCATTAGGACATAATTTAGTAGTATATTCATACTATCTTACTTGAGATTTTACATTATTTAGAATGTCTTAGAAGTTTGGTTCTCATTTAATTTCCTCATTGTGCTTGTATTTGCTACCCTCTTGCCCTACCCAATGTTTGTTGCTGTTGTTATTGTTGTTTTTATTTTTGTTTGTTTGTTTTATAACAGAGTCTTTCTCTGCATACAGCCCCAGCTGTCCTAGAATGCATTAGGTAGACCATCGTGACCTCAAGATGTAGAGATCCACATGCCTTAGCTTATTAAGTTTTATTTTCTTTTTACTAAAGGTATGTGACACCATGCCTAGTTTATCATACCCAATTTTATCAAATATAACAGCATTTTAAATATATTATGGATAACTTAAAGTGAACATTCATGAGATATCACAATTAGTCTTTCTTGTAAAATATGTAGCTTCCATAATTATGGAGAGAAATAATTCACATATCTAAGAATCCCTTTTTCTAAATTTAAATTAAAATCCATGCATTATTTTATTTGTAATTATACATTGACAAGGACTACTTAAAAAATATTGCAGTCCCTTAAAAATATTATAATACAATTCACAGATCACATGAAGCTCAAGAAGGAAGACCAAAGTGTAGATGCTTCAGTCCTTCTTAGAAGGGGGAACAAAATACTCAAGGTAGGAAATACGGGGGCAAAGTGTAGAGCAGAGACTGAAGGAATGGCCATTCAGATACTGCTCCACCAGGGGATGCATCCCATATACAGTCACCAAACCCAGACACTATTGTGGATGCCAAGAAATGCTTGCTGACAGGAGCCTGATATAGCTGTCACCTAAGAGGTTCTGCCAGAGCCTACAGAGGCAGGTGCTCACAGCCAACTATTGTACTGAACACAGGGTCCTCAATGGAGGAGTTAGAGAAAGGACTGAAGGAGCTGAAGGGGTTTGCAACCCATAGGAAGAACAACAGTATCAATCAACCAGACGTCCCAAGGCTTCCAAGAACTAAACCACCAATCAAAGAGTACACATGGAGGGACCCATGGCTCCAGTCACATATGTAGCAGAGGATGGCCTTGTTGGATGTCAATGGGAAAAGAAGCCCTTGGTCCTGTGAAGGTCTGATGCCCCAGTGTAGGGGAACGCCAGGGCAGGGAGGTGGGAGTGGGTGGGTGGTTGGAGGAACTCCCTCATAGAAGCAGGGGAGGGGGATGGTATAAGGGCTTTTGGGGGGGCAGGAAAAGGGATAACATTTGAAATGTAAATTAAGAAATTATCCAATAACAAATGAAACTAAACAATATTATATTACTAATTATAAAATTAAATATCTAGTTAGTGTTAAGATGTTGATTGACTCATAAATATGTATTAAATCCAAGTAAAATCCACACATTTGATGAAGAAACTCTGAACAAAATTTAATCTTTTTCACTGTTCTCTAATGGAACATTTACTGATGAAAGAGAAAATATGTTTCCATACCAATACCAAGCAGTTTTATTACTGTTGCTCTATAGTACAGCTTTAGGTCTGGCACGGTGATACCTCCGGAAGTTTTTTCACTATTGAGGATCATTTTGACTATCCTGGTTTTGTTTTGTTGTTTTGTTTTGATTTTTCTTTCTTTCTATCCCATTTATTGCTTAGAAGAAGAGGGCTACTGGTTTCTTTGAGTTAATTTTGTATCTACCCACTTTGCTGAAGGTGTTTATCAGCTGTAGGAGTTCTCTGGTAGAATATTTGTGGTCATTTATGTGTACTATCACATCATCTGCAAATTGTGATATTTTGACTTCTTTTTTTCTTCCAGTTTGTATCCTCTTGATCCCCTTTAGTTGTCTTATTGCACTAGCCAGAACTTCAAGGACTACACTGAAGAGATATTGGGACAGTGGACAGCTCTATCTCGTCTCTGGTTTTAGTGCAAATGCTTTAAGTTTCTCCACAGTAGAGGAATGGGGACATTAACCCACTTACAAAACTTATGACCTCAATTTGGTTTTGTCTAAAAGAAATGCAGGGACTACGATGGAGCAGAGACTGAAGGAATGGCTGACCAGTGACTGGCCCATTTTGAAACACATCCCATGGACAGGCAATAATCCCTCACACTATTAATGATGTTATGTTATGGTTGAAAACAGGAGTCTAGCATAGCAGCCCTCTGAGAGACTCTACCCAGCTGCTGACTAAAACAGATGCAGATACCCACAGACAAACATTGGACAGAAGTTAGGGACCCTTGTGGAAGAGTTAGGGAAAGAATTGAAGGTCCTTAAGGAGATAGCAAGACCACAGGAAGACCAACAGTGTCAACTAACTTGGCCCCCTGAGAGCTCCCAGAGACTGAGCCACCAACCAAAGAGCATACAGGGACAGGGAGGGTGGGGGAGGATAGTTCAACCATCCCCAAAACATAAGTAGCAGAAGGCTGCAGTGTTTGACCTAAGTGGGAGAGGATGCACCTAATCCTTAAGAAACTTGATGAACCATGGTAAATGGAATGGGGGAAAACTCTGCAAGGGGGAATAGGTGGGGATGCAACAATTGAGATGAAATTAATTAATTTATTAATTAAAAACAGAAAAAGACAGACAGAAAGAAAGAACAAAATAAATAAATAAATTCTGGATCTGTGCTCTCTACAACTTTTATCATGCATATGACATGTGGCTAGTTGATTTTATATTTTATTTACTTTTACTAATTTATTAAAATATATTTTGTGTTAGGTATACATGTACATATGCATGTGTTATGTTTGACTGTGGAATGGTGCTCACAAATATAATTGCTATTGAAGGCCAGACGTCAACACTGAGTATAAATTTTATTGCTTGTCACCTTTCTTTTTTTCTCTCCTTACTTATTAATTAATAAATTAATTAACTTGAGACAAGGGTTTCCAAGGAACCTAGAGAGAGCTCATTTTGTCTAGAATCACCAGCCATCAAGACTTTGAGCTCCACCTCTCTCTCTAAAACAGCTCAGAGATTACATATTCCATAGGTGTCATGGGGGCCCAGCTATTTATATGTCTCGATGATAGTCTACTAAACCTCTGAACCAGTAAGCCAGCCTCAATTAAATGCTGTCCTAATAAGAGTTGCCTTGCTCATCATTTCTGATCACAGACCCAAGAGTGGTAGCTGGGTCTTCAGGTAAAACTATTTCCAATTTTCTGAGGAACCATCAGATTGATATCCAGAGTGGTGTACCCATTTGCAATCCCACCAGCAAAGAGAAGTGTTTCCCTTTCTCCACATCCTCAGCAGCATGTGCTGTCACCTGAGTTTTTGATCTTAGGTATTCTTATTATTATGAGGCGGAATCTCAGAGTAGTTTGATTTGCATCTCCCTGATGACTAAGCACTTTGAACATTTTTTAAAATGCTTCTACCTATGCCATTTGAGATTCTTCTGTTGTGAATTCTTGTTTAGGTCTGTACCCCAGTTTTTAACTAGATTATTTGTTTTGGGGGGATTAACTTCTGGAGTTATTTATATATTTTGGCTATTAGCCCTCTATCAGATGTGGATTTGGCAAAGATCTTTTTCCCAGTCTATGGGTGGCCAATTTGTCCTGTTGACTGTGTCTTTTGCCTTACAGAAGCTTTTCAGTTTCATGAAGTCCCATTTATCAGTTGTTGATCTTAAAGCCTGAGCCATTGGAGTTCTATTTCCTTTTTGGCCCATATATCATTTATATAAAGTCAGGCTACTGATTTCTTTGAGTTAATTTTTTATCCAGCTACTTTGCTGAAGGTATTTATCAGCTATGGAAATTCTGTGGAAGAAGTTTTGGGGTTGTTTATGTATACTATCATGTCATCTGTAAATAGGAATACTTTGACTTTCTTTCCAATTTGTATCTCTTTGATCTCCTTTGTCTTATTTGTCTGTATAGACCTTCAAGTACAATATTGAGTAGATAGTGAAAGGAAGGTCACCCTTGTCTTGTCCCTGACATTAGTGGAAATGCTATATGGTTTTCTCCATTTAGTTTGATGTTGGCTATTGGCTTGCTGCATATTTTTTTGATTATGTGTAGGTATGTGCCAAGTAAATATGATTTCTCCAATACTTTTAACATGAGTTGGAGTTGAATTTTATCAAAGGCTTTTTCAACATCTAATGAGATGATAATTTGATTTTTTTGTCAGTTTCTTTATATAGTGGATTCTGTTGATGGATTTACATATATTGTCCCATCCCTGCATCCCTGGGAAGAAGTCCACTTGATCATGGTGGATAATGTTTTCACATGTTCCTCGATTTTGTTTATGAGTATTATATTGAATATTTTTGCATCAATGTTCATAAGATAATTCAGTCTAAAGTTCTCTTACTTTTTTGAGCCTTTGTATAGTTGAGATATCAATGTGTCTATGGTGTCAGAGAATTAATTTGCATAATATTCATTCTTTTTCCATTTGTGGCATAGTTTGAAGAGGATTGGTATTAGCTTTTCTTCAAAAGTTGGGTAGAAAAGAGGGCACATGGAGGGACATATGATTCCAGTTGCTTATGTATCAAAGGATTGCCTTATCTGGCATCAATGGGAGGGGATGCCCTTGCTCCTGTGGAGACTCAATGTTCCAACATAGGGGAATGCTAGGGTGGGGTGGTGGGAGTGGATAGGTGGGTGGGGGAACTCTCTCATAGAAGCAGGGGTGAAGGCAGTGGAATAGGGGGTTTATAGAGGGAAAACTGGAAAGAGGATAACATTTGAAATGTAAATAAATAAAATAACCAATAAAACAAACAAACAAACATTCAGACAAACAAAAGTCTGGTAGAATTCTACACTAAAATCTTCTGGTCCTGGGCATTTTTTTGTTGGGAGACTTTTCATAACTGTTTCTATATCTTTAGGTATTAGAGGGCTGTTAAAATAGTTTATCTGATCTTCATTTAACTTTAGTTAGTGATATCTATCTAGAAAACCATCTATTAAGATTTTCCAGTTTGTGGAATAAAAGCTGTTGAAGTCAGATCTAACGAACCTTTAAATTTCCTCAGTGTCTGTTGTTATGTCTCCCTTTTCTCTTCTGATTTTGTTTATATGGATACTGTCTCTCTTGTCTTTTGTGTTTTTGCTCCTTTTTTCCCTAGAGCTTTGGGGTGGACTTTTAAACTGCTGGTATGAGTGCTTTTTAATTTCTTCATGAAGGCACTTAGTGCCTTGAACTTCACTCTTATCACTGCTTTCAGTGTATCTCTTACATTTGGTCATGTTGTCCCTTCATTCTTATTGAATTCCAGAAGGTCATTAATTTCTTTCTTATATCTTCCCTGACCCAGACATCATTGGGTAGAGAGTTGTTCAATTTCTAAGAGTGTGTAAGCTTTCTGGTGTTTCTGTTGTTCTGGAAGTCCAGCTGTAATCCATGGTGGTCTGAAAAGAAACAATGTGTTATTTCACTTTTCTTATATCTTTTCAGTCTTGCTTTGTGACAAACTATATGGTCAATTTTAGGGAAGGATCCATGAGGTGCTGAGAAGAAGATATATTCATTTGTGTTAGGGTCAAAATTTTTTATACATATCTGTTAGATAAATTTAATTCATAATGTTTGTAAGTTTTGTTATTTCTTGGTTTAGTTTTTGTCTGGATGACATGTTGATTGATAAGAGTGGGGTTTTAATGTGTGGAGTTCAATGTGAGGTTTAAGCTTTAGCAAGGTTTCTTTTATAAATGTGGTGCCCTTGTGTTTGGATGTTCATAAATGAGATATCATTTTGATAGAGTTTTCATTTGATGACTATGAAGTTTCCTTCCCTGTCTCTTTTGATTAATTTTGGTTGAATGTCTGTTTTATTAGGTATTCAAATGACTATTCCAGTTTGCTTCTTGGATCCATTTGCTTTGAAAAATTTTTTCCAGCTCTTTACTCTGAAGTAATGTCTATCTATATAGCTGAGGTGTTTCTTGTATGCAGAAGAATGATGGATTCTGTTTTTTGTATCAATTCTGTTAAGGGATGTCTTTTTATTGGGGAATTGAGTCCATTGATGTTGAGAGACATTAATGACCAGTGATTGTGTTTCCTGTTATTTTGATGTTGGTTGTGTTCATTTGTGGGTGTGTTTCCCTTGTTTTTGATACCATGGAATACTTACTTTCTGTATTTTCTTGGATATAATTACCCTACTTGGGTTGGAGTTTTCCTTCTAGTATTTTCTGTCGGGCTGGATTTGTGGATAGATATTGTTTGATTTTGGAATGAACTTGACATATCTTGTTTTCTCCATATATATTGATTGAGTGTTTTGCTGGGTATAGTAGTCTAGGTTGGTATCTGTGTTCTTTCGAGGCTCTAAGATATTTGTCCAAGCCTTTCTAGATTTCAGACTCTCTTTTTTGAAGTCCAGTGTAATTCTAATGGATGTCCCTTTGTGTATTACCTGGACTTTTTCTTGCAGCTTTTAATATTATTTATTCTGTCGATTTTGTGCTTTATTATGCAGTTTGAGGATTTTATTTTTGTGTCAAGTCTAATTGATGTTCTATAAGCTGCATGTATATTTATAGGCATCTCTTTCTTTAGGTTGGAAAAGTTTTCTTCTATGATTTTGTTGAGAATATTTTCTGGGCCTTAGAGTTGAGACTCTTCTATTCCTATTATTCTTTTGTTAGTTCTTTTCATACTATTCCAGATTTCCTGGATGTTTTGTGTCAGGAATTTTTTAGATTTAACATTTTCTTTGACTGATTTATCAATTCTTCTATGGTAACTTCTATGCTTGTGATTATCTCTTCCATCTCCTGTATTTTATTGGTGACCCTTACAACTCTTACTCCAATTCTCTTCCTTAGGTTTTCCATCTCCAGAATTTCCACAGTCTTTTTTTTTTTTTTTTTTTTTTATTGAATAGCTTTATTCATTTCCTTGACCCATTTAAATGTATCTTCCTGTATATCTTTAAGGGATTTATCTCTTTCTCTTTAAAGACCTCTATTTGTTTGATTGTATTTTCCTGTATTTCTTTAAGGGACTTATTCATATCCTCTGTCATCTTTATAAGATTCAATTTATGATCATTTTCTTGTGCTTTTGTTAGAATATGCAGGGTTAGTTATAGTGTGATAGCTAGGTTCTGAATGTGTCATATTGTCCTGGCCTTTATTTGTTATGTTTTTAAGTGCCTTTATCCATCTTGATGCCTTTTATTTCTGGATGTTCCTGTTGTAGTAGGTATTGGGAGGTGGATTGTCCACTATGGTCCTGGTATGGCAGGCTTCTGTTGTATATCCTTGGAGTTATGGGTTCAGAATATCAGGTCTGTATGGCTTTGGATCTGTAGTTGTGATGAAAGTGAGTAGAAAGGTAGTGAAAGAATGGATGTCCTCTTCAGATAGCAGGCTTCTCAGGGCAGATAGACATGTACTAGAGGACTCCAGAAGACTCATTCATCAGGAAAGATGGGTGGGGGAAGGAAAGCTAACCTTTATGATTCAGGATGAACAGGTCTGATGAAAGTAGGTGGAGAAGTGTGGGGAGAATGGATGTCCAGAGGGGATAGCAGGCTGCTTAGTTTGATTTTTATTTATAAAATAATGAGAATGTAGTTTTTATTTGAAAATAGTGTTTGTCTGCACAATTGAAAATCAAAATCTCTAAATGCATTTATCCTCCTGAGTCAGTGTGAGCACAGTATTAGGTATAACAAGCTAGCCTCGAGCTCATTGTGCAACGGAGGGTGAACAAGACAGACGGGAAGCATGGTCTTCTCTGTTCGCTGTGAGGTCATTTGACCATACATTACTGTAGATCTCATCGGGTCCCAATTCCCCTATTGTGCGTTATCATTACACAGGAAGCTCTGCATTTGATTATTCTAGTAGCTCTAACAAAACACATTTGGAATCAATAGTTTCAGAGATCTTATAAAGCATGGTTTAATAAAAGTTCTCGAAGAATGTACTGTATTTTGAAATACTAAGTTTTCCATGATTATGTTTTAATTTTCATTTTTAAAACTTTCTTTTTTGTGAACTTTCCATCATAAACCCCAGTTCCACTCATGTACTACTCTCATATTCCCCCTCCACATTTGCAAACCTCCCCCACATCAGAGAAAAAAATCGTGTTGAAGATGCAGTTTGTACAGTATGTCCCACAGTATATACTTTGTCCACACTGCTTAGCTTGTAAATATTCATTTCAATGTCTCAATTTCAGAGGTATGAGGACTCTGGGTTCTGTTATTCTCTCAATATTGAAACCTCACTAGGATTCTTCTCAGATATCCTGTTGTTGCCCCATGTCTCTGTGATCCTGTAGTTTTGGAGCTACATGACTAGCCCCTTCATGTGCTACAGCAGTTTATGGATGGGGTGGATGTTGGAGTAGGCCAATTTCAAAGTCTTCAATATGGGCATAAGAGGTAACTGTCTGGGCATCCTATCAGGTCTCCTGCTCTCACAAACTCAAGGTAGGCTCACCTGCCACCCCAGCAACTATGGCTAGGTCTAACCTACTGCCCAGGCCCACACACCTGAGTGCTGCAGCAGGTAAAGGGTAAAGACAGCTCCTCTGCTCTCATGATTCTGTTGGGGCTAGCACTCCAGCACACCACCAGTGGTAAAGGCAAAAGGGGGGGAGAGGTTCCCTCACAGACACCAGTCCACAGCAGATAAGAGGCAACACTAGCTCTCCTGTATTCACACTCTCAGTTCAGTTCACCTGTAAATCTCACAGCTACAGCCATCTCTACTATGCTGCCCAGGTGAGATACAGGGCCTGCTCTCCTGAGGGCTGCAGAAGTTGAGGGGCAGGAATAGATAGATCTTGCTCTCATGACCTGGTCAGGGTTATGTCTCTTACCTACCAACAGTGGCAAGGGCAAAAGTGAGGAGAAGTGATCTATATAGCTCTGCTCTTAATTCTGTAGTACTCACAGCACACTCTAGCCTCTCTGCAGCTCAAGTTTGGTTCTCCATGTGTATTTTTATCTGTTATGTCTATGACCTCCTGAATTTTCTGGAGCCTCTTAAATCCTTTGACATCACTCTAGTGTGTGTGTGTGTGTGTGTGTGTGTGTGTGTGTGTGTGTGTGTGTGTGTGTACATATACATACTATATGATGTGTGATTTGACAGTCAATATTAGTAATTAATATTGAAAACAAGAACCAGTGTTCATCTTGGGTGGGTTTTTCAAAAAAGTAGAAATATCCGGTAAATTGCTGCTATTGGAAATACTTTGTGGCATCATTAAATAAATTAGGATGTTGTGGGAAGCCACAATTGTATTTATTTGTATTCCAGACATTTTTTTCATGACAAATTATACACTGTATTGCAGCAGTTTAAGAGCCAGAAATGTTGATTTTATTTAATAATCAAAATGTTAAATCTGAAATTTTCTAAGTCAATAAAACAAATCATAATTTCAATATTAGGCACTGGGTTTGCTGACGTCTAAAGGATGTTCATGTTTGCTTTGGCTTCTCTGATTGTAGAACAGTTGGGATGACAGCATGCTTTGCCATGTTGTTTTTGCATTTTTTATATAGAATTACATGGTTGAATGCTACAGGTTTCACTTGTTCATTGTGAAGATGACACAAAAATTGTGTCAGTGTTACTGGACAGTGAGGCATGGTGAGGCTTTTTTGTTTGCTTGTTTGTTTTCCTTTCTTTTCAAGTCATTGGGATGAATGTGTGCAAGCAGCAATAGGTAGATCCTCCTTTCTTCCCCATTGCTTCTTGACAAAGGAAGTGAGCAGATGTTTATCCACAAGCACTGTTGTGCTGTCCTTGTCAGAGATCCACATCATGGTGTTACTAGATCTTAGATTAGAACCTTCCAAACCATGCAAATTTTGTTTTTGAATATTACTTGGGGTATTTTATTACAATAATGGCAAAATGATTAGGGTAGTGTTTGCAACTTTGGAAAGAGATGCCAAAATATGTCTCCAAATAGATTTTTTTTTAATGATTCTAATATTGTGGATTTACCAACATTAATGATATAGGCAAATGATATAGAGTGATAATTTGAGGCTTAAAGAAAAATTATGACATGAGATTAGACAGAATGTCACTTGGCAATTAACTGGTACATAGGAATGGATGGTTCTGAACTAATAATATTAACAGGGTGAACTGACTGAGAGCCAATTAAGCCAAAGATAAATACTGAACTTCAGATAAACCCTTTGCCTGTTATTACTGAAACCACAGCCTTGTTAGAACATAACTGGCTACCATTATCAGATGATCATTTAGCTAGTGTTACTAGAGTTATATAAATCATATCTGACTAATAAGTGAAGGCTCAAAAGCTAAAGGAAAGCTAGCATATTTTGAGCATATGTAAAGATTAAGACAGTAGCAAAACATCTTAATATTCACTTGTACTGACTAGTTTTGTGTGTCAACTTGACACAAGCTGGAGTTATCACAAAGAAAGGAGCTTCAGTTGAGAAAATGCCTCTATGACATCCAGGTGTAAGGCATTTTGTCAATTAGTGATCAAGGGAGGAGGGCCCCTTGTGGGTGGTACCGTCTGTGGACTGGTAGTCTTGGGTTCTATAAGAAAGCAGGCTGAGCAAGCCAGGAGAAGCAAGCCAGTAAGTTACATCCCTCCATGGCCTCTGCATCAGCTCCTGCTTCTTGACCTTCTTAAGTTTCAGTCCTGACTTCCTTTGGTGATGAACAGCAGCATGGAAGTGTAAGCTCAATAAACCCTTTCTTCCCCAACTTGCATCTTGGTCATGATGTTTGTGCAGGAATAGAAACCCTGACTAAGATATCATTTTATCATATTATCTAAATCATTCTGAGGAGTTGGAAACAAATATTTTGAGGACAGAAATCTTAAGAGAAATCTACAATTAATGATAATTTTATTAAATATATACTTTTTATCTATACATTATGTATGTACATTAAATTATCTGAGTTTTTCTAGATATACTTTTCCTTTTTAATGAATTATTTTCTATTTTCTAAATTATTTAAATTAAAATAGTTTCTTCTCTTTCCTCTCTCCAATCCCTTGCTCACTCCCAAAATATGTTCTTTTCCTCTTTATTATCATTGTGCGTGTCTAATACAGCTTACTCTGTTTAGTATTACTTGCATGTATTTAATTTCAGGGCTGACCTCTTAGTACTTGATAACTATTTAATGGCTGCATCGTCCTCTTCAGCATTTCTTAGTAGTCTTGGCATACTTCCCAATAAATCATAAAATTGTTTCTTTGGTTTTTCTCACTGTTAACATTATATTGGATATGTTTGTCCAGTTGATAAAATAATACTGATGAACTAGGAAAATTAGAAGTTACATGATGTTGTTTCATTGCTCTATCATTATAACTTTTTGTGGTGATAATATCATCATCTACTGTGGATATAATATTTTAGAGGCTCATACAGAAGTGAAAGAATTTAGTGAGATAAAAAAGAAATAACAGAAATGATAGATGATATATAAACATAAGAAACAAAAAACAAGAGACAGAGATAAACATAAATAAAAACACATGAAGAGATGACATATGATAGTTGGATCAGTAGAGATAGATAGGTGGAGAAGCATAGATAGACAGGTGATAGGTAGATAGATGATGGCCACATAAATACACAAAACTATACAGCATTGAAGCACATTTTGAAAGTGAAAAGTGTACAGCTCTCTGGCATGGGAAATGGGGACATTTGTGAGTATAATTTAGGTCTATACAATATTAACATTTAGATAATTTATTTTCTATTATATCTCAATCACTTTCATTTGCATAATTTTACCAAGACTGGATAAAAGTTAATAAAATGATGATTTTGATTTCAACTTTCAAAGGAATAATTTCTGTAAAAATACATAAGAATCTCAAACATGAATAGGCATATTTTTCTATGATTTTAATATATACCATAATACACATGTTAGCAATAATATTTATAACTATGGGTATTCAGAGGTTGTGTGGATAACTAGTATTGCCACAACTGCTCACCAAGTGATGTGACAAGAGAGGAGGACCCCTGAAGAGATGTGGCAGTGAAGAACTATAGGTACCAAGAGTTTTGGTCTTCGGCTTTTAAATTAAAACCTGTCTCAGAGCTTGACTTTTGGTTAATGGGCTGCATACCTAAGGGAGCCACAGTATTGAGCAATGGGTGACTTAGTGGCAGTTCTGGTACAGCCCATTTAAGCTTCTTCCTTTCCTTCACTTTCGTCTCTGGGGTTTCCTAAGACTCTAAGATGACTTTTAAAGGATTAATGCTTGAACAGAGAAAGATCTCTTGTGAGATTGAAAGCCAATGTACTTAGATATAACTCAAGATATGAATATGGAGATGCTTTCCTTTGAGTTCCTACATAGGATGCATTGAGTATAACCTGCTATGATGACATAAAAAGACATTAAGAGAAAATGTAGTTTGAAGTCTTTCAAAATGGGAATAATCAAGCATCAGTATGGTAAAATCATTCACTGAAGATCATGAGAAATTTTAAAATATAAATAGTGTTGAAAACAGCTGTATCACTGGTATGAATGGCAAGTGTTTTTTAGATTCTATGTACCATCATAAGGAACGTTTTTAAAAATATTTTACAGTATGAGGTGCAAACAAAATAAGATGGAGACTCAACACTTTCATCCAGTAGTTGATCTTTGCTCAAATAATTCCAGAGATAAACTTCATTTATTATTTATTATTTATTTATTATTTTTCAGCTTTATTTTTAGATAAAGTATACCATTCATCTAATCACTGTAAACAACATAATTCTAGAACATGCACCAAAACTTCATATGAAACCTTGAAAACATATATTCTTTAGATTTCAATAAAAAAGTAAAAACCAGATGCATTTGAATAAGTTTCAATCACAATACTATTTCCCTTTTATTGAATTAACTTTTCTTTCATTCATTTCTATATTTCATACTGCTCTAGAGTGTTAGATATTTATTGTCATAATTCATAAGCTACTCAGCCATAATAGATTTTAAGGTTCCTTTAAATATTGATTACCTATTGATCATCTATTTGTTATTTCTCAGCTACCTATTTGTCATTCTATTTATATTAAGTATCTACCTTTATCTGTCTATCATCTACCTGAATGTCTGTTTGTCTCTCTGTCTACCATCTAACTCTTGTCTATATATATCCCCATAGAAATAATAGAAATAGCTTACACATGTTTTAGTGTAACAGAAACTTTAAGAATCTACAGAGATCCTCTATGAATGCAGGTGCATGTTGGAGAATTAGAAGGTGAGCTGTTATCACACTATATGTAGCTAGTAATATGTCCTGACATTTAGAGGAAAAATATACATTCTCTGTAAAGTAATGTAAATGGAGCGACTGTGGAAATAACCTTTATTAATATTATTTTCTGTATTGTAAGGCATTTGATCCTGCAAAATTTGCAGTTTAGAATGGATTTAATAAATATACTATATATGCTATATATACTATATATACTATTGCTGAATAAAATGAGAATCTAGAGCAAATAGAGAATTACAACACCAATTTGGACTGTCAGTTATAATTTAGACCCTTGACTGCAGCTATTCAAGATTAAGTAGGAATACTGTCGGGCCACTGCAATAGAAAAGCAATTCCAGGAGTGGTAAGTTGCTTGACATACCCCTTCCTGAATATCTGTCTTTTGCTGTTGCTGAGCAATGGTCTACTTTTTACAGCCTAGTTTGTCTGTGTAGAACATCAATACAATTCAGTGTGATAGGCAATTTGTATTGGATCAGTTGCATGCTGGTTTAATAGAGCAGAAGTTTTGACATTATTATTAAGCATTTACATCATAAAAGTTATGAAAAATCCTATCTGTGGCCTAAAATAATTTGACATTTCGCTCTACTGACTTGAAGAGGCCAAATTATAGATTTTCTTTTTAATGTTGAAGGGCTGATTCACTTCCCATTAATTAAATGTCCAGAGTATTTGGAATTAAGCTGTCAGGTTTTATAAATGAAGCCAAAGGCATCCTAATTTCTCATTCTGAGTTTGTTCGAATTTAAACTGCACCTCTTAGAGCAGGGTGTTGCAATTTTATTTTAGCTATTTCTACACCACTACAGAAATCAGCATTCTCGATCTCTATTATTTTGAGATAGACAATCATGAAGTGGGGTTTGGCATCAATGTGGAGAAGCACAGTGAGTCCATGCACTGAGCATAGCCAGAAATGTCTTCACTAAGAATCTGGGCTAAGACAGGGTGCTCTTTTGTAAAATCATTAAGTCTCCCAGAACACAGTATGTTTTCATAAATTACTCTCAAAGCTGAGATGCCAAAAACCTCATGCATGTGTACTGAAACTGTATTCCTAAATTGATCTAAATTAATGACTATTTAGCAAATGCCCAATATCACATAATGTGTCTAGAATAAATGAAGAATAGAATGTGCCACGACTGGAGTTGATGTTGAAAACCGGTAGAAAAGCTGGGTATGATGTAAGATGAAAAATTTGGAGGCACCATGAAAACTAAACACAAAGGTGAAGAATAATCATTAGGTAGGATGATGGAATTTAAGTAGGAATGAATTTAAATAGACCACAAAGAAACTGTAGGAGCCAAAGTAAATAATTTGAAAAGAAGGCGAAGCTGTGATTGGGATTATTCAAGGTCAGCAGCCTATCTACAGTTTTTCAATCTCGACATTCACTTGTAGAAATGTTAAACATAGTATGTCCCTCATTTCTCCAGGAGTCAGACCCCGGAAGATGACCAAGGACGGCATACAGTTTTACTAAAAACAAATAAAGAAAAAATGAAACTACTGTTCTTCTGTCCCCATTTCTGTTTCCTTTTATCATAGATTGCTGAAAGTCCAATCAAATATGCCACCTCAACAAACTCCAGATGACAAAACAATTAGGAACTCCCCATTGTTTTCCTTAGTATCACCTAAGGCAAGGAAGGGCTCTCAGGTAGCTGATTTTGATTCCAGTCACCATCTTTCTTCCCCGTCACCTAATGATGTATTTCCTGACTCAGCTTGTCAGGGGTAAAATCAGGAGTGATTTCTCCTTTAGATTAGAGGACTGACACTTGTGGCCTTCTCCTGTATCACAGGCCACATTGCCTTGGAGTGTTCTTTCTTTATGATGTCACTTAATATATTCTTCAGTTAACCAATCAGCTCGTAGCATCCTTGGCACCCACACTGTTACCCACACCACCAAGAAAGTTGTAGTGCTTTTACTCTGATGGGTCTACATATAACTGTTTGACCCTCTTGATCACATCATTCAGGTCTCTGCAGAGGTGTCAATTCACAGGCTCCATGCATACCATAAACCATGAGTTATCAAAATTTAATGCCTATGTGATGTATTGTCCCCACTATAATTTTATTTTTCCTTATTAATTTTGTCACTAAGTTAATTACATTTACATTTCTCAATATATTTTATAGTGATATAGATTTGATAACATAGGAATAAATGGATAAAAACCTTTATTTATTTTATATTTTTATCTTAACAATTAAAGTGCTATGAATGTAGGCTTACCTTCTCTCTTACCATTCTTATTGTATCTCTAGCATATTTTTAGTGTATTCCTCTGAAACAGGATTTTACTCTGTAGTCCAATCTGGCCTAGAACTATGTAGCTCTGGCTGGCCTCAAACTCACTTGTCTCAGCCTATAAAGTACCAGAATTGCAGGTATGAGCCATCACACTTAAATTTCTAAAATCTGACACTGTTGACAATATAAGATAGTTGAAGTTCAATTGCTACTACTCAGACTATATGTTTGACAATTAATGACAACTATTGGCTCACAAACACGTCTTGTAAATATGATAGGATTAGGGAGATTTCACCAAAGCAAACACTGTCTTGGCCAGTGAAAATTCTAACTTAAAATGTTCTAGGCTTTGAAGAACTGATATTTAATTGTTGAGCTAAAATGTTTGTTTTGCATTGTTGTGACAATATGCCTAATGGGGACATACGTGTGTGTGTGTGTGTGTGTGTGTGTAGCTACCTATAACTTGCCTATGGAGTAGGCCTGTTGGCAGTGGAATCCCTATAGGATGACTTTTGGTCTTGATCTTTGCTTTATGCTTTATTTAAAATAAGGTCTCTTCATTTGTTGCCTCTGTGTCCATCTGGCTAGCTGGCCTGTGATCTTCCAGGTAGTCAATTGCCTCTGCCTTCTATCTCACTGTGGAATAGGCGCTGTGACAGGCTCAGGCTACTGTGCATCAATTTGCATGGGTTCTGGGGATTAGAGTGTGAGTCCTCACCCTTGTGTAGTTTGGGAAGACAGAATTTAAGACCTTACATTACAGTAGATGCTTGTTTCATTGTGCCTATTGATTTGTAACTGTTTCTATGTTTTTAGCCTTTCCTTACATTTTCCTTTTAACATCTCATATTATTAATCTACATTCTCAGAAAAACCCCAGTTATCACTCTAAATGATATTTTCTATGTTTTGTTTTATTCTACTGTGTAAATCTTTGCTTTAAAATATTCTGTCCACTTTCTTAGGCCTTGCAATTTTCTTATCTGAACTTAATATAACATAAACATAAGACATTTATTTTGAATAGTTTCTTTTTGAATAAAAACACCTAAAATTATACATACTTCAATAGTTGTATCTCTCATTTTTTAAAAAACAGTCCAGTTTTCTTCACCCTTAGATTAAGAAGTAGGTGGCAATATTCATAATAATTTTTCTCTTGTATATAGATCATATTATATTTTACATTTAAAAGTTTTAAATTAAGTAATGATTTTCCTGTGTTTCTTCCTGCTGTTATTGCCAAAGCTAAGAATTATATTATTATCTGATATTTAATGTTTACTGATAACAGCTAAATAAGGTAGGTAGTGTGTTTCTATTTTCTAGATGAGAAAATTTTAAATACAGAAGGTAAGAAACCTAATATCACACAAATTAAACACCAACTAGGGCAATCTATCCTTTAAGTTTCTCATAAAGTAAGAATTTAGTTGTAACTTTGCTTCTTTCCTGCATCCATTCAGACATCTGTGCTACTTAGAATTTAAGTTTTACAGGTGATTTTACTGCCTTCCTTTCTTTTGGAGTTAGTTATCCTGCTTGTTGTGTCTGGTAATATTCTTCCATTGTTCTTGGCCTCAGAGATCTTCTATCAGTGCCAAATGTATGTTAAGTTGCATTTCGAGAATAGCCTAAGCATTGTTTTCACATTCAGATCATAAGGAGAAGTTTTGTTTCCAATACTAGTAGGGGTATCTTCTGTGAAGACTTTCTAATTGTTAATACAGGAGTTTCAGTTCTTTCTATAGTAGCATGATCCATAGCTATGTTTCACAGCGTGGCTCATGGATATATGTACTGCTTCTGTCAAGGCACAAATATTTTGATAGTGTAGGTTAATGAATCATTCATTTTTTAATGAATTTATTTATTAAATCAGCTAAACCAACATCTGTTTGTTAATAGTTCATACAGAATCTGATATTTGGAGGTACTTTGTTCCTATTTTGAACTTTAGCCAGATAACAATGTATGAACCTGTTATTTTTATAGAAAAAGGAAAAAACTAGAGTAAAAGATGAACGTAGATCATACTTAGTCAAGTATCTATTATAGTCTTTTCTCTTTTCAGGTGGAGTGATAGTGTCGTTGAAATAAGCCCTTATGTAACCATGCCTTTACATAAAAGGAAAGGAAATGAAGCCAACACCTGGATAATGAACCAAGATATTGGCATGAGACATTTACTAACCAAAGTATTCCAAGACACAGAGATAGGAGAGGCGCCTGGGAAAATAGGAAAGGAGTCTGCGTCAGACTCTCCTTAGAGTCTCAGAGGAATTAACTTTGCTAGAGTTTGGACTTTCAGCCTTAACAACCCTGAGGTAACACATTTCAAATGTGGCAAGCCAACATGTTTTACTCTGCAGAATTACACCACAAAGTAGAGAAGCTAATCTCAGATGTCAAAAGTCAGATTAAAAATTTTCTCCAAATATTACATATTTCTTATCGTATCTTGGAGGAATTCATAAAATCAGAATCATAATCTGTAAATGTACATGATTTTTATTAAATGTTGGAACCCAAGTTTTATAATAAACTTTAATGTGGCCCAAAGGATAATGAAAAGCAATGACTACATGAAGGCTAAAGGGAAATAAAGGGGACCAGGGTGCATACCTACACTGAGTTCCTAATGGGTGCATATTATAATTGGATATGATTTTTACATCATAAAGAATACCAAAAACAGTGGATGAGGAAAATCCTAGGTCACTGAATATGGTCTAAAAGGAGACATTAAGAATGAGGAATATTTCTAAATTCATTCAAAGCTGTGGCTTCATGGGGAAAAATTATATCTCTGAAATATAGCATATTTGGAATAACAGGATAGAAGCAGATTACCCTGCCTAGTGAAATCCCTTTCATCTATTTAACACTAACAGTGAAGAAAAGTAAAAGTGTTCTGTCACCTTGGTACAATAAGAAGAAAACTTGTATCAGTGCAGAAATAACAAAGACTTCCTTTCATCTAAAAATGAGTACTATATAAAACGCAAGATTCACAGCCCTTTTTAAAGAATACAGATTTAGTTATTCTCAATAAATCTGTTATATTTAAAGTGTAGATTTGAGAAATAATTTCATGCATTGTTATATGGAATTTTTGGTAGTAAACAGGTGCAAATTTCCAATTTAGTCTTCATGGTCACAAGATAGGGAACATATACTGATGAAGATATTGATTAGATACTTTGTGCTAGTATTGAAACCAATAAATGTAACATTCTTAAAATGTGTCTATAGGCATAGCAGTACGCCAGGAGAATAAAAACATGGCCAGTGTTTTGTGACTTACCTAATAACTACAGAGATCAGAGTTTTTCAAAGTATTCATTTCTAAGAACTGTGCTTCGCTGGTAGATCTCTCACTTCAGAGTCCTTATTGGTCAGGTAATGTTTCACAATGTACATTTGATTTTCAAATTACACACGTGTTTAGAAATTACAAGCTAAAGTATGAGGGTAAACTTAATAATGGCCAGGATAATCAGGAAATACATAAAAAAAAAAACCCTGTATTTTATTCTAACATTCTAGACTCCCTTCTACATCAAAAGGCGTGAAGGCTTGGAAATGATATTCTTTGCTGGCCTGCCAAGAGGGTTTCAGTTAGAATAAACTTGCATGTGACAGAAAGTATGATTTTAGCAGCCATTATTCTTTGATGAGAGTGCATGGCGATGCACATGCATTTGTGTCTGACATACAGGCAGCTGCACAGGCCTTTCCCTGTGATCCATGAGCTCTTCTGCTCTGAAAATTTTGTCACCTGCCAAGTCTCCCTTCAGATACTGGCTTTGTCCAATTTTCTAAATACAGATACAATCTTGCTGTCCTTTGGCCTCCCAGGGCTTTTCTTCATAGTATGAGTTTCAAAATATTACTGGAAATACATTGAGTGTTGAGTGTTTCTTGTATAAATGAGAAATCAGAAGTAAGACAGGGAAGAACAAAATAACATGGAGGTAAAAAGCCAATGATGAATTAAAATCTATTTAAAATTTCAGATGACATACTGATGAAATGAGCAATAAAGCAGAAAAGGTGTAAAAGACTCTCAAAGCAAGCTGAAAATGGGACAGTTTCCCATTGTGCTCATTTGATTCAGACAGGTGCTGGCCAAGCAGCTGAGGCTGGACCCAAAGTCACACCAGTTCTTTCTCAATGTGCCAGTGCAGGGACTGCCGGAGTCCAGCACTATGCCTATCTCTCCATTACACATTTAAAAATACTTATAATAAGTATATTGACATGAATAAATGTTAAGACTTCAAATATTTATCTGAGGATTTGAGTTGAGAATCAGCTTCAGTGACATCAGTGCTCTCTCTCTCTCTCTCCAATTAATTAATTAATTAGTTAATTAATTAATTAATTTACTTTGCATCCTGATCACTGCCCCCCGCTCCTCCCAGTCCCCCTTGACACAGTCTCTCCCTCCATCCTTCTCCCGTTCTACTCTGAGAGGGTGGAGACCCCTGGATATCCCTCATGCTGGAACCTTTTCAAAGCATTTTAAGAACTCTAGTTTTAGTTGCTGCTGTCTTAGGGTACACCCTTTCCTTTGTAGCCAACATTGTTGGATCTTAGATATCAATTTCTGGATGTATACTCCCATTCTCTGTCTTCACTTCTTTCTATCCTTATCATCAGGTGACCTTATACTGACACGAAATGCATGGAATTCACAGCATTTTACCTTTTTCCACTAGTCACCATCTAATTACAGGCTGGTTAAGGACCAAAAGTACAAATTTTCTCTGAGGTAGTAACCATTGTGTTGAAATTTATTAGTATGATCTATAAAACATGGCTGATAGGGGGACCTCTCTTGGAGCCCCTCCTCACTCTATCTTTTCTAATGGTCTGCCTGCTTCTGCCTTCCCTTCCAAATTCAGTATTCATGTGTAGAGGGATGGCTGTAGATTCAGTATCTGTGGTTCTCTGACCTTAGCCTTCATCTCTTCTCTTGTTTATGGTCATATTATCTATTGTTATATCTGATAACTTGAATATTGAATACTGTCATGAAAATGTGTTATATAATGTAATAGGCACTCTGTGTATGTATAAAATGAGTTCAACAAAGTAGTGTTAAAAATTAACTATAGTTGTCATGTTTCAAACATTTAATAGCCTCACATCATAATGGTTCTTAGCTGCTACTTCTAGTTTCAGTAAAACTTGTTTTGGATGTTTGTTTACATTTGTGGTGGTTTAAATATGAATGGCCTCCAATGGTTCACACATCTGAAGGCTTAGTCACAATAGAGGAAAATATTTGGTAAGATTAGAAGGATTTGATGAGATGTCCTTGTTGAACAAAGCACATATCTGAAGGTGAGCTCTGAGGTCTTTATAATCCCACTGCCTAGCCAGGATTCATTCTCTTTCTCTTCTCCCTCTCTCTTTTCCCTCTCTCTTCTTCCTTTCCTTCTCCCTCTCCCTCTCCCTCTCCCCCTCCCTCCCTCTTCTCCTCCCCTCTCTGTTTCTCTCCCTCTCTGCCTATGTTGCCATGTTCCCAGCCATGAGGACAATGAACAAAACCTCTAAAACTGGAAGCAAGCCCCCAATGAAATGTTCTCTTTTTAAAAAGGTTTCTTGATCATGGTTATTATCACAGCTATTGAGAACTGAATACAATTATATCATTCTAGAATAAAAGTGTATATGTCACCTAAACACATTTTTTTCCTCAATAATGATCCTTTTTAACTTTCTGAATTTATATAATTTCTTGTTATAATTTACTTCTCACATAAGAGTATGAGGAGCCTCAAATATTTACTTGGAATTCTCTCACTTCTTACCTATTTTTTTTTATCATTTTATCATTTTAGTATTAATATGGATGTCTTGCCTCCAGATATGTCTGTAAATCAAGTGTAGTCTGGTGACCAAAGAGGCTGGAAGAGGGTATCAGATTCCCTGAAGCTGGAGTTTCTCATAAACTTATGAGATTCCATATAGGTGTTAGGAATTGAATCTTGGTAATCTAGGAGAGTAGACAGTTAATAAGAGTTTAGATTATTTGAAGCCCAACTGCAGTCTAGAAAGAATCCAGATATTTAGAATTTACTGTGTTGTCTAGTGACCAGCATTCTGTAGCTTTAGAGACATAGTACAGGGTGTGAGAAACCTCTTTCCTTTCCAGGACCTTGACTCTTCTTTGTGTTCACAGTCCTGTAACTGACAAAACTTCAATCCACTTGACCTTTTATTAGTAATACCTTTTAAAAACAGGTCCTGTTGTCCTCTACTGTGGTGTTGAAAAATTAAGGTGTATAACACTTCAAATTGATACATTAGTACATATTTCTGTATATACTGGATAGTGATCAGATCAGGAAAATTTAGCATATTCATTACCTATGTTTGTCATTCCCTGGTGTTGAGTACATTCAAGTTCCTTTCCCCTGTTCTGAGATATATAAGGCATATTTATAATTGTATCCAACCTTCTGTGCCACGGAACTTATTTTACCAAGCCAGAAATAACATTATAAACATTTTAAAATCTCTTTTCTTTCCTATAATTTTCTGTGGTTCAAAGGTTTTTAGATTCACACTATTCCTATAAATAAGCTAGTATCATGGGAAAAAAAACCTGAGGTCTAAAAACTGTACAAATAGAACTTCTATATGGTTCACTAATCCCACCATTGTATTTGTATTTAAGCAAAGCCTGTCGGCCAAAAAAAAAAAAAAAAAAAAAAAACAAAAAACAAAAAACAACAAAAAAAACCATCTGTATTCCTGTGTTCCTGGGGATAAAGAACTAAGATTAGATTTTATGTCCTGAGCCAAATATATCTAAATGTACAAGTAGCACATTATTACTGTGTAGTCTAAATTGGTTGATAGCATATCAATTTAGAGTAGGATCCGAGGCTACCAATAACAGTGAAGATGGGGGGATGGAATAAATGAATATCAGATAAAATGTGCTCTTCTAGGTGTAAGGAGTTCTAATGTGCTATTTTAGAGTAAGGGAATTATAGATAATGATAAATGTAATTTACCTTATGAAAGACTAGAAGAATTGAAGACTTTTACTATAAACAATTAATGGTTAATTGAATAGATATATATACTTAGTCTGATGTGAATATTATGGAATGTATACATCATACTTTATAAGATGTAAAATTGTATATTTTATGTATAAATTAGCAGTATATTTTTAAGTATCAGTTTTCTTTTGCTAGTAACCCTGTCACAAACATGGTGAGCAATCTCCAATTCTTCTGAATTTTCTGCAAGAAACAATATAAGCATCATTTCCACAAAATGAATCAGTACAAGAACAGCAGGGATTCTTTTCCTGATTATAACAGGAAGCACATTCGCTATAGTGGCAGAATAAGATTATATTATATACACACACATACACACACATACACACATATGCACACATACACATACTGCTAAAACTACAAAGCAGATTGTTCTGAGGTTTGAGTGTGTTGAGAAAAAACTAGAGATCTAACTGAATACCAGCTATTAAGGAATGCAAACTTAGTGAATTAAGGTGACAAGAAAGGAAAGGGCCAGTTTTATGCTGATTTGTTTTTGAGGTACATAAAATAAAGAGGATATATTCTAAAGGTATTTAAATAGACAAAATGATACACTGAAATACAGTTTGAAGTTTCTTAAAACTTAATATAGTCATTTCATTAAAAGATTTATATGTAAACAACTTTTAATTAAAATTGAACTCTATGTGGTGGGACACATCTTCAATCTCAGCACTTGGGACGTAGAAGCAGGTGGACTCTGAGTTTGAGATCAGCACAAGAATCTAGAGAACCTTTCTATACGAAATCAGCCAATAGAGAAATGATAAAGCAATAAGTGACTCTTCATTTGAAATAAAAACAAATATTTTTAAAAGAATTTTATACATGAGTATTTATATGATTTATGATGTTCCCTCTCCCACCTCCAACTCCTTCTGTCCTCCCAAATTCCTTCTCAAATTTTTAACTCTTCTTCTTTAACTATGATTGTAATATAGATACACATACTATATTATATATTGTATCCAATATATATATATATATTTATATATATATATAAAATACCATTACATATAATACACACACACACATAAATGTAACCTCTTGAGTCCATTTTTTTTGCTATAGTGTGTGTGTATATTTAAGATTGCCCACTTGGTATTGGATCTCAACCATTGGGAAGACGTATTGTCCCTCTCTCTGCAACCACTAATTAATTGTCTGTAGTTCTTACTGTAGGGATAGGGTCTTAGGAGAGTTCCCCATCATCACATCATCTTTAGTATGTGAGCCAGAGTTGTCATTGTGCAAACTTTGTTTAGATGACAAAATTTTGAGATTTCTTAGGAACAATTTCCCTCTTATATTTAGAAGATACTATCTGCCATAAGACATACTGTCCCTCTAGCATTTTAAATAGGTATGTGTGTGAATGTTTGTGTGAGAGAGAAAAGGGGAAATTTTATTCAGATATTGGTTCAGTGCCTATATCTGGGAATCTGGACCCAACCACCACAGTCAGGAGTTTATAAAGGTAAAAAATATTTTGCAGCTTGTTCTCCAGTAAGCAGAAGAGCCGTTCTTGCAAAACATGTTTGTTACCAAAAGGAAAATAGCATTAAAAATTTTAACCCCTAAAAGCCTTTAACATTTGAAGAGCTGATTTTGCTTTATAATTCTTGTAAGCACAGAGATTCTAAACTTTTAAACATAAAGTTATCCATCAACAGAACATTAGCCCTCACATTTCCACCATTGGGTTACACCCTGAGTCAAATCCTTGACTGTGTGAATGGTGACCCAAACTGTCAAATCTCTGAATGACCCTGATCCACAACACAAGAAATCTGCACACAAATATTTATAGAACACTTATTTATAGAACTGCTAACTCCTGGAATTTACCTAACTACCCTTTTGTGGGAACAAACCTGGCAAGGTGGGAAGAAACCCCACGTGTCTGTCCTGGGCGCTGCAGCTCTGAGTGAGACGGGAGACACGAGGGAAGTGGCCGTGTGTCTTCTCACACAGTCCGAAGGGCAGGTGGGGCCTGTGGGAAGCCTTTTCGGGCCCTGCCCATGGATAGGGGAGGGGGCCATTCTCGGGAAACTTGTGGCAGCGTTCTCCGTAGGTTCTCTAGCCCGGGGCACTGCAGTTGCCGCAAGGTGCCACAGGCAGGCTAGCCAGAGTCCAGCTGGGGTTCCTGCTGGGACCCAATTTTGGTGACTTGGGGTGCTGGGCTAGCTGCTTAGGCTTGGGTGAATGTATACCATCTGGGAGTGCTCAGAAGCCCTTGTTGAGAGATTAGATGCTGCTCCTTAATCGAGGGCTGGATTCTTCGCTTCCCATAGTGGGTCCAGATGACGAGACAGTCCATAATTCTAAGATGTTTATTTTCATTGTGTGGAGTGGCCTGGATGGAATTGTACCCGTCCCCCCCCCCCCCAGCCTTTCTGGGAGAGGCAAGGCAGATATAGTAACTAGGAAGGGGCGTGGCTAAGCCTCTAGGTGTCTCATTAACATGGGGATGGCTTGGGGCTGTGTGGCCACGCCTCTACCTGAGGAGGGGTGGTACATGACCCTGACTGGAGCCAAAAGCCTCCCAGGGAGTGTTGGCATAACGTTTTCCAGTCCCTTGTGGATTGTTCCACTGGGTCGCCCAGATTTTATGCCTGTGCTCAATCGGGTGCCAGATTGCCTGTCACAGATCACTGCCCCACACCCTTTAACACATAACTATCTACCTAAATTGGCATATCCAGAGAAATCACTTCATATTAAAAGGCAATCAATTTTTCAAGCTCAAAAATGATCTGGAGGAATCATTGCTCCTAATGCTAAACCAAAGAAACTAATTGGAAATTCTCTAAGTATACTTTCACCTATGTGGCTTCTTGAAAAGCAACACAACAGTGAAAGCCAATAAATCAAATATTGTTGGTATTTGTTGGCAGAGGCAAGTTGGATGTGATAAGATGAAAATATAGGTCTTTTGGGGGCAACAAAAACTTCTCTATATGACACCATCAATGCAGACTTACATTGTATGTATGTTACTCTTATATAAAATTCCGTAACAAGATTAATCTAACATAACCATTGAGCTCTAAATGATAGGAATGGTGCAATATAGAAATGCCAGATTTATACTGTGACAAAATATCTGTGATATATTAATTTAGAAAGAACAAGACTTTTGGTTTTGCTCAGGTTTACAGTGTTTTTGGTCCATGGTTTCTTAGTCCTGTTACTTTGGGCCTTTAGAAAACAAATATACTCTGAAGGTATGGTAGTGGTGATGGTGGTGGTGTCTTCATGTCAGAGTAACAGGAACCAATAGTGAAGTAGAAACTCAAGGCTTCTTTGGAAAGTCAGTTGTGTTGGATGGTGTTTTGCTGGGGTAAACACAGGAAGGAGTATTTTCACTGAAGCAGACACAAGTGAAAGGATGTTCTGTTAAAGCAAGCATGTGAGGACACATGATGAAGGATTCTTCGCTAATAACACGCATATATTGGTTCACCTTATATTGTGTAGTTGAACTCCATTTGTCAGGTCTCCATTGAGAGAAAAATGCACCAAAAATCTTCTGGAGATATGTGAGGCTTCTTGCTGCTTCTGGAGACTTGAGCTGATTAGCAGAGTGCTGTCAGCTGAGACAGACTCATGTGTAAAGGCAAAAACCACGTAGGGCATAAGATGTTTAGTGGGAGTACAAGTAGGACTCAATGGACAGTGAAGGAGGCTGAGCTAGGCTTGCTTATAGAGCTAGCTGTATAACACTTGTTGGTCTCACATCTTCCATGATCTTTGCTTCACTGAGAGAGGTACTGCCTAGAACTTCTCCTGGATGTCTTGCTAGTCCCTCATGCTGCCTCATGTTGAGGCTGAGGCTGCGGCTGAGGCTGAGGCAGAGGCTGAGGCTGAGGCTGAGGCTGACGCTGATGCTGAGGCTTAGGCCTGGCTATTTCTGTTAGGTAGTGCCACACTGCTGATTCATATTTACTATCTCAACTCTACAGAACTGGACTGTCTGTATAACCGTGAAGTGTTTGTGAGTGGACTGAGCTTGTGCTTCTGACCTGGGAACTGAACTGCTGATTTCCAGACAAAACAGATGGGAGTTGCTCCAAATAACCTTTCCAAACAGTTTCACTTCCTCCCATATCCTTTCTTTTCCACTACCTCTGGTAGGTGGTGGATAAAAGGGAGGTTAAAGTATATAAGAACCATCATTAAAAGTAGGTATTGAAAAAATTAAAGATATACAATAGTAAGAGAATATTGCCACAATGTCAGACTCAAGGTGAGCTGTTTTACTTTAGTGGAACACCACCACCTTCCATTAGGGCTGCAACATCATGAATGACCCTTTAAAATGTGCTGTTGAAGGACATTTAAAAGACAACCAAACAGTAGATTTATATGTAAGTTCTAAAAGCATATTGAGTGAAATATAACTATGGTAGACTAAGCTTATAATAATGAAGGTTCTAAGTGTATCAAGGCATAGGATGGTAAAAATTCTCTTTAAATTGCTCTAAATTTTTTCTTTAACCAAAATAGTGCTCAGAAATATTGAAAGTATAAAAAGTAAATTATTTACAATAAATTTTAGGCATATGTGTATGTTATATGACACTGTCTCAGTCAGTTTCTTCTAATATGCTGTTTCTTATCTGGGGAATCATTTTAAGATGAATAATTTGACTTAATGTAATGCATTATAGTTCCATCCACTTTGTCATAAATGTCAGAATTTCATTCTTTTTTACTGTCCAATAATGGAAAACATTTCATTGTGTGTAGAAGACAGATGGCTCATGGTTTTACTCATGTAGAAGATTTAATAATGATATACAAAGAGAAAGTAGAATAGTATTATAGCTTCCACCTGGAGTATCTTCAAGTCTTCATGTGTTAAATGATAAAGGTTTTGTTACCAGCACAGCGCTATTAGAATATGGTGAAAAGTTTAAAATGTAAGGCCACATAGGAGGTTTGGGGTCATTGCAGTTAGGGTTCTGGCTCTTTTAGTGCCTATCACTTACTCCTATTGTAACGTTAGTAGTATTACTGAATATTGCTACTTTGATTGTGATGTTTTGTCTAGGGCATAAATCAAAATTATAAACCAAACCAGCCAATTTATCGCTATAAGTTTAGTATATGAAGTATTTATTATAACACAATTGTGACTAGCAGGATAGGGAGTAGTTGCAGTTTTGAGTACTTTATTATCCGATTTATAAGACTTTAAGTTTTATTTGGAGAAAGTTACAAGAGGAATTTGGAAGGCCAATCTAAGCAGAAGAAGCTGAAACATTTTTAAGAAGAAATCATCAGTCTGTTCTTGTGCATTCTTGGAACGGAGTATTAATAGGAATTCGGACAGAAAAGACAATGTTGGTGAAGTTTCACACAGAATGAGCATTCTATTGACAAGTAGACTTCAGTCTATTTGCATTTAACTGTACCAAAGAATTTGAACATATTTTGTCTAAACCTTGAATTCATCACAGCTAAATTGAAAAATAATGGGCTAGTTTCAATGCTGGTGAAAATGTCAAAGAAATCACATCAAGGGAATGACATTTGAATTGTATTTGATACTCTTATGTTGTTGGGGTGAAATAACATGACCAGAAGCAACTTAGAGTGAGAAAGGTTTTATTTTAGTTTACTGTTGCAGAAGGGATGCAATCCATCAAGGCAGGCAGGGAAACTATGGCTGTAGGCAGGCATGACCATAGGAACAGGAAATAGGAAGGACAGGGAGAAAGAGAGAGAGAGAGAGAGAGAGAGAGAGAGAGAGAGAGAGAGAGAACCTACAGTAGTAGTATCAGGCTATAAAATCTAAGGTCATCTAGCTCCTCTAAGCCAGCTCTACCTCATAAAGTCTCTATAAACATGCCACATAGAGAACAGGTGTTCAACTATGTAAGAATGGAATATTTAGCCAGATTTATAGTGGGAACTGGTGGTAAAAAAAAAAAAAAGACATTCAGCAGAAAGATTTAGAAAACATGGTGTTTGGTGTATAAAACATGGTGTACATGTAAATGCATGGGCAGTGATGCAATGTGGATGGAAAAAGAATGTCTTGAGGGACATTGTATTAGTTACTTATCTATTGTGGGATAAAATACCATGACCAAGGCAAGTTAGAGAAGGAAGGGTTGATATGGGGGCTTATGTTTCCAAGGGTATTAAGAGTTCATTGCCAACATGGTTGGAAAACATCAGGGGTTGTGGTTGGAACATGTGAGAACTCACATATTAAACCAGAAACTAGAGCTTTGTCAGTGGAATAGAGATGTAACTGAATGTTTTGAAACCTCAAAGCTTCAAGGACCACTAACATATGACATACTTTCTCCAGATCCATACTCTCTTAGCCTCCCAAATAGCCACAACTGAGGACAAAACATTTAAATGTCTGGCCTACATGGAACCATCTCATTAAAACCATAACAAGCAGCCATAGTTAGGGTTTCATTACTGTGAAGAGACACCTTGTCCAAGGCTATTTTTATATGGATAACATTTAATTGAGGCCAGCTTTCAGTTTCAGCTTCAGAGGTTCAGTTTGTTATCATCATGGTAGGAAGCTTAGCAGCATCTAGGCAGATATGTACTACAGAAGGAGCTGAGAGCTCTATATCTTGATCTCAAGGCAGCCAAAATGAGAGTCTCATCTGCAGGCAGCTAGGAGAAAGCTCTCTTACCACATTGGGCAGAGCCTGAACATAAGAGCCTCAAAGCCCATCCCCACAGTGACAAATTTCTTCTAACAAAGTAACACTTATTCCAACAAGGCCACACCTCCTAATAGTGCTACTTCCAGTTGGCTAAGAGTATTGAGACCATAACAGGAACAAATCATATGCCTTGATCAGGGATGAATGGAAGCATGTCTTGATGATATCTCAGAATCAACAACAGTTGATTCCTCAGGCTCAGTGGTAAGGAAATGTGTAGGGCAGTAATCTATGTCAAGCAGTCTAACGCCCAGTTGATCATAGGCTAGAAGCCCTGGGAGACCTGGTGAAAAATTCCACGAACAGTGGAACCTACACAAGGGACCAGAATTCATGCTTCTGGACAACGCTCCTGGGAGATTTCCATAGCAATCATGACCCCTGTATAGAGAGAGGCCTGGCGTGTGAAACTTGTGTAGAAAACAATCCTGAGTCCTGGGCAAGGCAAATGAGGCAACAAATAGGACCCCCAAGCTGGCCAATGGAAAGTATCAACTACCAAGCCCCGTCTCCTCCTCTCAGAACTATAAATAGAGCACCTTGACTGGAGTAGCTCTCTCTCTCCCCTCCTTCTCCACCCGCCTGCCCTGGGAGCACTGCCTGCCGTCCAGAACGAATAAAGATAAAAACTATTTTGGCGTCGGAGAACATTTGTCTAAGGAAGCTGTGACTCTTGGGTTCTCGAGGAGACCGGCTCTTCGGCAATCGGAGCGCTCTTAACGGTGGTGGGCACCAGGCACCTCGGGAAGTGTGCTATGGTCAAGCCTTGGTGCCGGCGAGAGTGCTCACGGCTGGTCTCTATCCATGCTCCCTCCCTACACCAAGGTCAAGCAGCTGGCTTGGGCACTGAGTTGGCAGATGCCCCTGCTTCAGGACACTATGCCGCGATGAGGAGGGCCACTGCAATGAGCCTTGAAGCCTAGGGCTCGTGGACCCAACACCGGAGTCAGGAGACCTGCCCACGCCTGCGCTTCCCCCAATGTGAGAGAGTACAGCAGAAATGGTATTTTATTTAAAAGAAACTCCTTTGAGAAGAGAACTTTTAGGTGTCTACTTCACATGAGACTGGCTAAGGTAGCAGGATTCTCAAAGGCTTCAAGCAGATCACTTACTCAGGTTAGCAGCAGACTTCAGCATATCTATGTGATAGTGATTTTGCAAACATGCAAACACTAGCCGTTCCTGGGATTTGCATATATTAATAGATATTTCAGTGGAAATCGTGGGATTCAGACCCAGTATAGCTGGAATCAAACTGCAATCAGTTCCTGGCATTGTGATGTAGAGATCACTAAAGGTGAAGTTAGAGCTATAACGCCCAGAAAATCTGAACAGACTTGGATTATAGAATACTGACAATGGGAAGCTGAGGGCAGCAGGTGAAATCAGCCCAATAAAATGGCCATGAGGACTGCACAAGGGCTATATGGGTAAGGCCATGCTTACCCATGAGGCCCTTATCCCACTCTACAGTATTCTGGATGTTCATGAAGATATAGGGTCTCATATTTGTCCTGCTGGATTTCCATATTGTTTTGGATAAATCTTCCTTCTTATGTACTCGTATTTTTCCTTTGGAGAATTGGGTACCTATCCTGAGCCATTGTATCTGTTATGAATGTTAGCTTCTGTTTTTATTTTTTTTAAAGGCTCACATCTTAATTTGCCTTGAATCATAGTAAAAGATTTGGATTTAGGCCTTTGAGCAATGCTGGAACTTATGAATTTAAAAACATAGATATGGGATGAAATCATTTGCACTTTTAAGATGTACATTTCCATGAGTAGAGGACACCATCCAGATATAGACTCCAATAGCTGCAGTCTTAAATGTCCCTGAAATGTCCAACCATTAAAGACAGCTACAGGGAATGGTAAAACCTTTATGAGGTAAGACATAGTATGAGGTTTTAAATGTGTCTCCAGAGGAGGAAATGGGACTCTTGCTACCTCTACCAACTCTATTGCTTTCCAACCACTAGGTAAATGGTTTTGTAGCCTATTGTCACAATTAGGTTCCATATTGCCTCAGGTCCAGTAGCAACAAGATCAATTGACGCTGTGTGAAAAATCTCTTAGTCTGTAAGACAGACAAACCTTTTCTCTTTTTAATTTGCTTGCCTTGTGTTTTCATGCAGCATCAGAAAGATGACTAACATAAAATGATTACTGAAATCTAGGAAGAGTTCCACATATCGAAGTAGAGTTTGCTAAAGGAACAACTTGTAATTCTCTGGGCTCTATCAGCCAAACATACTTTACATGTTTTATAAATAGTTTCATACATTTTTAAAGAACAAAATAAATGGACTTTAGTAACTCATCACAGAAATTGTAAATGTTTTCAGGATGAAAAGGCTAATTTATACATTGTATACTGATATTAAAGCCCTATACCCTACCCTTCAAAAACATACAATTACTTGGTCAGATAAAAAATTCATTGAGAAGCTTTTGAGAGATTATTTATTGTGACTTAATCTATGATACTTAAAACAAAGTGCAATATTTTCATTTTAAGATTTTCTTCTTATAATCTCAGATGTGTAGCTAATACATTTTTACTAATGTATTCCCCAAGGAGGGCATCTACATATGAACTCCAACATTCTCACTGATGTTACTGAAAAATTAATTTCAGTTAGCACTATTAAAATCTATTAAACTACAATTTATATCTAAAATATTTTTTAGCATTCATAAATATAAAGGATTAATTAGATATAATACAAGTAACTACTTCTGCTATAAAATGGTTTTTAAAGGAAGCTTAATAATAACAAGCATTTGGAAATTATAAATGGGGCAATTGCCAGAATATTAACTTGCACAGTTCACTACTTTCATTTATTTCTCTAAAATAGTTCCATAACTGCCAGAGAGAAGATATGGTATAGAGCAGAATATGAAAAATGTGTCTAGGGCACACTTACATTTTATAACAGAACTTTTTGGAAAATACATTCAAAATTTAAAAATATATATGGTTAAATGTACACTATTTTGTGACAATTCTCCAAGGTCCTATAAGTTTCAAATACATTTTAATGGAATTTTTATATAAGTTCATACTGAAAGAATCATTATTTTTCTAATGCCCACTTATGGGGCCTGGCATTTACAGCAATAGTGATAAACACTTCTGGGCCTCTGAGCTACATTCAAATAAATTATGATTTCTGTTTTCTGCGTGCGGGCTTTATGCTTATGTATGCATGAATCTTTGACTAGTTCTTTCCTGGCACACTTGTTCTATAGCAATGCTGTTATACTATTTTTGAATTCATGCTTCATAGCCTCATTTGCTTTTTTGGTAGTGAGATATCTAATTCAGCCTTGTTTTACCACCTTGTGAATTTAATTCTTCAACAATATAATTATTTAAGAATGAATTTTGCGAGACTTAAATATGTTCTTCAATATAACTTCAATTTTTCTTCTTTAGTACATGTCCTTCTTGGAAAAGCAATGTAATATCCAATAAAATATCATTTGTTAGAGAATTTAATAATATATACAGCACTGAGATTGTTTACTTTTAATAATAAAGTAGTCTTCCTTCACCTTTATCTGGGTTAGTGACTGAAAATATGGAGTCAACATGGCTTATTTTTTTTTTAATATTTTGAATTTTATTGAGATTTCTTTTATTATTTTATCTGTATTTTTATTTATTTATACATTCTTTCTCTACTACTTTATACAAGTATATTTTCCCCCTTTGAGACAAATAATATTTTTATCAGATGTATCTCTGTATGGAATTATTTGTATTAATTGTGGTATTCAGAAAGTAGAGTGTTTTCTATAGAAGGAGATACCTCCTCTAGAGGCTGGGTCCTGGGCTACGAGTCGAAGTGATTAATGTTTATTTGGTTGGTTTTTTTATTGGTTTTCTCCAAAGTTCTTATAAAGAAATATGGCTAGATCATCATAACTGGATTACAAATAATTTTCTAGCCAGTGTGAACTTGAAGAATTTGTGTAACAGCTCTGTGTCCCTCATCACCGTTCATCCTTACATAGCCTCACATGATATAGCTCTTACTACTTGTCCTTGTCTGTTAACGTTAGGCAGAAATACAGGATTTCATCTTCTTCATTTAGTTAAAAATATACATGTTTTTATCCCTGGGTGGTTTGCTTGCATGTATGTCTCTGTAACATGTTGTAGTGCCTTGAAGACTCAGAGAAAAGTGACAAGTCAACTGGAACTGGTGTGACAGAGAGTTGTGAGCTACCATGTGGGTGTTGGGAATTGAACTCTTGTCCTCTGGAAGAGCTGTTTAGTGGCATTAATTGTCAGGTCTTCTTTCTAGCCTCTCAAGTTTTTATCTTTAATAAGAGGTCAATATGCTTAGCTTTCAGTATTATCTTAATACTCTTCATTCACCATAAATGTCTGTTTTACCCTTTCTTCTATACAAAAAAAAAATTCCTAGAATTTGTCCTCTGCAAATATAATCAGGTCATCAAGAATACCCTTACGTGTTAATTTTAACATGTAATATGATGTTAAATAGCTACTCTAGAAATGAAATACAGAATTTCACCTGAAGAGTTCAAAGTGTCTTGCTATATACCCTTATAACTTTGCTTCTAAATGAGAAAGGAAGTATGTTCAAAAATTATATGAAGTATTATTTAAAATAAAGTTTATTGAATTGTAAACATCCACAAATATATGTAAAAGGGTAAATTCTACTTATCAAACTGCTTTTACTTTAATTTTGATAACTTAAAACTTTATGACCAAACATATACAAAACTTTAATTAATAATGGTCAATAGATGGTAATAATGATTCATTTTGCATTGTAGTCCTGAACCATTAAATGCAAGGTTTTCCCCCAATATTTCTCTTTTTTCATGTTTTTATTTTGCTTATTTTGGTTTGAGGGTGGTTCCTGGATCTGGTTGAACTAAAACTGGCATTCTTCCTGACTCAGCATCCTGAGGGCAGAGAATCTTTATGTTCTGCTTCTAATGTCACTTCTTAGTTTAGGTAAAAAGATAATTATAGGGACTTATTTTCTAGTTATGAAACAATGAGCACTAAATATAAACACTTATTGTGAAATATTGTACACTGGGAAATCTATATGAATCAGCATAATATACAGATGGTTCAAGCAAATGTGTTAATGAGATAATGTCCCAGACAATGTCTTGCCCTGTACAAGGCAAAGTTTTATCATTTTTGTGACATATTATGACACTATAACAAGAGTCTAGGTCAAAATAAATGTCCTTTTGTTTAACACCATCAGAAACAATCCCAAAATTCCCTTTGCTTGGAGCAACTTGGCCAAAGACATGTCCATTTTAAAAATAGCTCAATGTCCTAAACAAAACTTATATTTTGATTCTCAAATTATTTTACTAATTGTAAATCATATTTATAATTCAAGAATGCATGTGTCTCTATCTTTAAATTTCTGCCGCATATCAACTTGGCTATTTAGTTTGTTTTTTGCTTAAATATAGTATGTGTATAGATAAAGATGCATAAGCTCATGTCTCTGTGTCCGTGAAAAAAGTCAGAAGAGGTAAGCAACTATCCTAATACTACAGTATTCTCCTGAGGCACATCTCTCAGTGAACATAGAACTCTTTGTTTGTATGCTGGACTAGGGACAGCAAGCTCCAGTAATCTTTCCCATTCAAGACTTTGAGCTCACAAGTGTCATAGCCATGACTGGCTACTACCTGGTACAATCATGTGCTCATATTTGTACAACAAGTACTCATAAGCAGAAGCCATTTACCCAACTCCAATTTAGTCAGAATTTTAAACAAAAGATGTAACACTTAATGACTTGATGTATAGCCTTTGTGAAACATATGCCTATCCTGAAAAATATTAGTATTAAATACAATCATCCTTGAATATGGTCTTTCTAATATATGTATAATAAAATACTTTGAGAAGTTTGTCTTATAGATTTATGATTTTCCAACTAGTGAATTATGTTTTGTGTTTAATTTTATAAATTTAGTAAATTTTCATTTTTATCTTTAATACTTTAGTGCAGGATTAATAATTTTACATTTTCATCAGTTAATACTTTTCTGAAATCTCATAGTTTTGTTCGTTCCGTTTTAATTTGGTTGTTGTGAATGTTTTAATTGTATTACTACCAACCATTTCAGAATTCCTTTTTGTGGAGTATTGGTATCAGTAATAGAAGAATTTACAAATGGTTTGCAGCAAGACCAAGGACAATAAAATTTTAAAGAACAACAAACAGGCAAGCCTTGTCTCTCAGCATCTTTCAAGAGGAGGGGGATATAGCAGAGGAAGAAAGAACACTATGTCTTTGGTGTGAGAGTCCAAGAGAGCTGCTTATTCTGCAATAGAGATCTGCAAGTATCCACAAGGTTGAAAGAGCAGAGGGCTTCTGTAAAAGGAGAATGACCAGTTCTGAGAAAGTATGGTTAAACTTTTGTCCAGGTTAAGAGACTGAAAAGGCAGAACATGCCTAGTGCTAAGGATCAGAAGGTACCCCACTATAAGCTCCTGTGTCCCAGGACTAAAGATTTTACCCAGAATACATGAATAGAAGTAGAAATAGTAACAGTTTATTAAGAATGGGAAATGAAGGGGATCTCAGAGGAGTTGGAAGATGGAAAACTATAATCAGAACAACAAAAAAATCTATTTTAATAAAAGAGGGGTGAAATGAATAATAAGAGTTCAGAAAATGTATATAGACTAGTGGGTGATATATCCTCACAAAGTAGTAGCTCACAAGTCTTGGGATACAACAAGTGCATTTATGTGGTGGCTCCTTTTCCATAGTCCATTTGTCTCCTTTGTTATTGGTTATTGACATGAAGCTCAGGGAAGAAAGGGATTCCAATTGTCTCTGCAAAGTGGCTTCCTTCATGTTTTAATTTTGGTGGTTCATTCTCTGGTCCTTGTACTCCTGTCACAGATGTGTTGGTTTAGGAAGAATCCCCAGTATTTGCTTTTGATTTCTATATAGAATGAAGTAGATACAGCAAATATATACTCCTAACAAACATGATACGGTGGCCTATTTCTAGAAACCTGAACATGGTTTTTCTGTGCCAACAGCCTCCAGTCAGGGCATAACTGAAACGCTGTTTTCCTATTTCAAAGCATTGCTGATAATTTTTCTCCCTCTGTGTTGCCATCGAATGCTAATGACTGTCTCTTATCCTTTATGCTACAAGCTCTCAATCAATAGCCAGAACATTGCTTGTTCTTATTGATTTTTACACAGTCGACAGTTCTTGCAATATGATGGGAATTTACAGGTAGATGATCAAACTGTGACTTTTCGATGTGGAGAAGAAAACCAGTTAAATCTACCAGATGATATTGAGATTATGAATTTATCAGTGACCTTAAATTTATAAAAAGTACAAATTATATAAAGAATAAAAGTAATTACAATTTATAATTTAAAATGGTGTGCTATAATTTTCTATTAATTTTTTTTTCTTTTGTCTATAATCACTTCTGGTTCTGAATAAAGACAGTACGTAAAATAATATTTTTGACCATAGAGTTTGGCTTATCTTATTAGATGTAGATAAATCATTTAGAATAATAAGCTAAATATGGTTTGCCACACTGGATTTTTAAAAATCTCATTCAGTTACAAACCCAAGCACAGAAACTTCTGTTTTCTATCCAAAACAGCATGAGGTTGGATAAGTTGCTCTTTTTTCCAGGTTTTCAAATTATTTTAAGACTTTTGTCCCTGGCCACAACCTTACTTGCATTTTAAATCTAGAAATGCTGGGACTCATGTATCAGGATGACTTTCCTAAGAGGTCTTTGTAAGCATTGGTTCTAAAAATCAATCTCAGCTCCTGTCAAAGCAAAATTGTACCGAAGTTAAACCACCAAGGATGACTTACTCAAGACTGTGACAATAGAGGAAAAATTTTGCAACAGGAATGTATGTAGCTTTACTGAACCCAAAATAGAAATATTCTAAGTACTGGGGAGGGGGATAACAGCTCATTTGTTTTTCTAGCTTGCTTTACCTAAACAAAAAGTCATTATTGTTATGTGTTTCTGACAAAAGAGACTTTTCCAACTTGGAGAAAGATGTCTGGTACAGTAACCTCCTCTCTTGCTCTAGAAAGTAAAAGTTAGGAGTGTTCTCTTATTTGGAGTCATTTTAAAGCAATTGCTTCTAGATACTTAGGAAAGACATTTGAGTTATGAAAGTAACTAGGGGATCTAAAAAGTATTTACATATATATTAAGGTGACTGAAAAATAATTTACAAATATAGGTCTTCTAGAGAAGTACTTGAGTAAGGAACTTAGAAGCTGGAGGTCAGTATAAAGAAATGTTGACAGTTGTTAGGTAAAAGCAAGAACTTACTAAAGCAAATGAATGAGAGTATGGAAACTAAGCAAATTAAATCATAGCTACATAGGAAATTTTCTGATTTTTGAAGTTCTGATAATCAAAGAATGCAATCTATAAATTTAAAGACTATGCACAATATAAGACAAACAACCTATACCCAATATGAAATATAAAACTAATAACCTCAACTCAGCTTACCTACTTATTTCCCTTAATTAAAGTATTTTGGTTATAAAAATTATAAGTTATAGATGTAACTCTTGGTTCCCTATATGAGGTTGAGGATGGATCCTTATTGCTGAACATACAACAGACTAAAATCACAGCTCTTGAGTGATTTGAGCTGATTTTGACATGAAAGCCTCTTTCCTAAGGTTATGGCTTCTGTGGTTTTAGAAAATATTATGCAAGCTTCCAATTGAATGACAGTGAAAACAACTAAACAATCCCATTCAAGTGTAACATCTATGAAAAACAGCAATTATCAGCACTACAAGACATGAATAAAGGTGGCATAAGTAGCATTCACATATTGGTAGTAGCCAACAAATGTTTTATTGAAGTCAAGATCCATTCAACAAAAAGGAAATCATGCCTGGTACTGTAAACCTAGCCAGCTTCGCTGGGCTAGTGAGGCCATGGATCTTAGAAAGGAAAGTAGTACTGCCATTTTTGCTAGAGGAACACAATTTCTTCCTACATTCTAAAACGTGTCCTTATACCCACTGATAAGTGGAGCTACGGCTTCCAAACCACCATCAAAAAGGTCTTTCTTTAAAACAAATAAAAACCATCAGAGAGAACCACAACTGAATACATATAGTGATCAACAGACCTGAGTGAGACCAACCACAGTGGATACATCTACGAGAGGGCAGAAGGTTGTCTAAGCCAGAATACCAGGAAGTCTGCTATGATACAATCTCCACTAGAAGTAGCTGTATAAACAAGATTGAAACAATGGCAATATCAATGGACATAATAATGTGGAAGGGAAAGAATCTTGAGGAATAAGCATACCTAAACAAAGAACTAAGAACAGGCAATAAGGACCACTAGGAGAAGGAGAATCAGCCTCTCCCAAGGATAATAAGCATCCGTATTGATTATTCAGTGTAGAATAGTCATTATTGAAGCCATATACATATAAACAACATAGTAGACTCAGCAGGTTGTGTGTGTGTGTGTATATATATATATATATATATATATATATGTATATGTGTGTGTGTGGTGTCTGTGTGTGTGTGTCTGTGTGCGTGTGTGTGTATAACTGTGCAAAAACACATATTCATACATGTATGTATGTGTGTATTAATACTAAAGAAAATGTGAGGCCATGTAAGAGGTTTAAGAGAGGGTAGTTGGTAGGGGCTGGACACAGAATGGGAAGGGAGAAGGTGCATTATATTTTAATTAAAACATTTTATAAAGGAGAAACAAAGAAAAAAGTTTGTGAAGTTAACAGGTGAGAAAAAAAGTACTAGCATGCTTAAAGTTCAAGGTATCTAGTAGTTAATATATACTTGACCTAAGTATAACTTATTCAAATATTCACTATTCTTTTAGATATTTCTCTGAAAACTGAATACAGGGCTTTTGTAGACATTCTGCCAGTGATATTTCTTGTCAAAATGTCAAAATTCTTTATGTTCAGCCAGAAGGACAGGTCTAGGGTTCCTTTCCTTTTTCATATTCTCTTAAAGCTTTTTATGTTTTTAGATATGCCTTGTTTTATATTTTAAAAAGTAGTATTAAAATTCTAATGAAAATGGTCCATGCTTCAGTCCAACATCAGGCAGAGGATACTGGCACATTCAAAAGTAGATTTATCATGGACATCAAGAACACTGAGTATAACCTTGAAACTCCACAGACAGCAGAGAGTGTTTATGACAATACTATTTTGCCCATATAAATTATAAGTAGGGAAAGTTTAGCATCTCTTCAGACTTGAATACTTCACCATGTAGCTCTCAGTATCAGAAACAAACAGAATTATTTTAGTACACTGGCCTTTATAAAGTGAAAGAACAAACTATTTCTAATTTCCCAGGTGCAACTTTAAGTGAAAAATACATCATTTGAGATTTGATTCTGTTACTGCAAAGTCAAAAATTTTCAAGATATTTGAGGATTTGATTAAATAGGATGTGCCTTACTTTGATTTCTGTTGCTGTGATAAAAAATAATTGACCAGAAAGAACTTGGGGGAAGGAAGGCAGAAACTGAAGTAGAAACCATGGAAGACTGCTGTTTACACCCATGGTCCACTCAGATTGCTTTTTTTAAAAATACAGTCTAGGACCCCTGTCAATTGATGACAACTCCCACTGTGAGGCGCTCCCTCAGAAAGCAACATTAATCAAGGCTTGGCCATGGGCCAATCTGCACTTTTTTCAACTGAAGTTCCTTTTTCATCTTATCTTGTCCCAAGCCAACAAAAACCAAACAAAGAAAACAGCTAACAAAACCGATCCATAGTCAACTTCATAGAGGGCAGAGATATATCATTTTTCAATCATAAACTGTCTTTTTATCCCAAATATCTCTTTAATACCATAAAATAAATCATAGTATAGCTTTAAATGTTCAAAAACATTAATAGTTTAAAGTATCGTTACGATACTCAATGTCCCACTGAGTATCTAAAGTCTTTCACCTGTGGGCTTCTGCTTTGTTAACTATAAGTTAAATAATTTATTGTACCAACAGAAAAGAATCATATTAGTCATAATCAAACCAAAATACAATCAAACTCCAACAATGTCAATAACTAGGCATTCAACATCTAGAACTCACTTTTGATGTTCTGGGGCTCCAGAGAACTTTTTAAGTTGTTATTTTCTGTCTCTGCCACAGAAACACACACAGCTTATCTCATAGGCTCAGGGTGGCTCCATTCTACTCCTGCTGTCCTCGGTGGTTATTGCATGATTCTAGCATTTCTAATATGCTGGGGTCATCACTGCAACTGAATCTGCACCTTTACCAATGGCCTCTCCTGGGTTTTCTTTAGGGATTCCAACCTTGCCTGAAGTGCCATGCCTTAACATTTGTCCATGATCCTTTCATGGACAAGAGCCTGTCCTGCAACTGAAGCTTCAGCCTTATCGATGGCCTTCCAGCCTCTTTTCAGGGATTCTGACACTCTCACAGACTGCTAAGTCTCAGCTGCTTTTGATGAGCCTTTCTATACTGTGGCTTTCACTGCAACTTATATTTTACTTTTATCATTAGTTACTCCTAGTCTACTAGAGTTCTAAGCCTCAGCTATTCTCTATGGCCCATTGTTGCTTCAATAGCAATACCATATGAGAGACTATTACACATTGCTATGTATGGCTTCCAGCTTGAAATGCAGCCTTGGCACCTTTGGGCCACAGCTACTATGTGCTGATCTCAGAGAAATCATTTATATAAGATTTCACCTGAGTGACACTGGTCTCATATCAATCAAGTTATTTTTTCAGTCCCAGATAACCAGCACCAATTGTTTCAGCAAAACAAAGGTTTTATTTCAGTGGTTATGGTCTCTGGTTAATCACAGCTGATTCTTCATCCACAACTGAACAGAAAATACCAATTCTTAATTCAAAATGTCACATGAACACCTCTGACATAATTTTTTGCTTCCCTCTGAAATGCAACAAATCAGGCATCCATCATCTGCATTCCTCTCCGCATTCATATCTCACAAGCACCAACATAATAGCCCATTAAACTTTGAGAACTCAATTACTTTTCTGCCCAGATTTCCAAACATTTCTACAATACTCTTCAAAACAAAGTAGTCAAGTCAGTCATAACAATAGCAGTCTGTCTCGTACCATTTTCTATATTAGTTTGCTTTTTATTGCTGTGAGACATACCTTGGTCAAAAGCAACTTAAAGAGAAAACAGTGTATTGTCCTGACATCCCAGGTCACAGTTTATCACTGAGGTGTAAGTATATTAACTCTAGGCAGGAATCTGGAGGGAAGAAAAGAAGCCTAGACTGTGCAGGAATGCTGCTTACTGACTGCTTTTTTGATGGCTCACTCTGCATGCTTTCTCATATAGCCCATGGGTAGGTAGCATTGCCCACCCATAAATGTGAGGTGGCACTTGTGTTTCAATTATTATTAAAGAAAAGCCACTCAGAGTTTCCTACTCTCCATCTGATGGATGCATATTCTCAATTCAGTTTCCCTCTTCCCAGATGACTTTAGTGTATATGTTTCAAAAAACTAACTATACAAGATGATAGATATATGCCAATACTTGTTGATCAAATGACAACAAAATATGTGAAGAAGAAAAGAAAATGATTAGAAAGGATATTAAGTCTCAGCTATTTCAAAACTGAGTGTACTTTGTTTTGATAAATAATCAAAAGCAAAATAAAGTCAACATATAGCATACTAATTACTCAGTGAGACACAGTTTCCTTTTCCTTCAATTATATTACTGAAAAAATGTTTGAGAAGACCTAATTAGATAAGTAAATATTGTTATTTTTCAAAAAAAAGAAAATTCAATTGTCATCAACAAATCATTTAGAACTATATACTACCAAACACATCTTAAAATTAATCTAATTATTTGTACATTTTGAACATGTCAAAGGAATTTTCCTTTCAAGTCACTTTCTACAATATTCTGTATCCATTTATATATTTTACAGAGTTCCATATTTTCACTGTAGAAAATACAATTAGACACTTTATAAACACGGTGCTCTTTCCCTTTAACAGGTGCATTTCCTGCACTCTGTGCATGCAGCCTGCCACGGTTTGATTACTGCTCTGGTAGATTTTCTTTCTCATACACTGACTATATTTTCGACACTGTAACTTTTCTCCTAGAAAGCTAGGAAGCAGCTAATTATGAGCTATCATTCACAGAATAATTTTTGTAACAGATCCCAAGACATCATAAATTATATATCTTATACTAAGGTATAATGTTCTTCAGATCTAAATCCATCTATACAGTCTGTCTACACTTTAAAAATATGTGAAAAAAGTTTTCTAAATTTGAAATATTCTTGGATATTCTACTTTGTTAGAATTAATCTGAATGTTTAATGACTACCTATTAATTACTTAATTTTGCATGAATCTATGCTTTTAAATTACCCACAGAAATTAAAAATCATTCAAATGTATTATAGAGTTCAAAAGAGAAACACTGTTGTAGTAAAGCTTGCCAGAATAATTATTCAAATTGATCAAACAGAAATCTGCATTTCTCATCATCTTAGGGTGTCAACTTTGGTTTATAAATTCTTGAACTTGTTCAAGTTGAGGAAAAATCTTCCCAAGTAGAGGGAAAAAAATATACCCGGATCATAATTACTCAAATATCTTAGCTATTTTTATTATATCAGTAAAAATAAACATAACTCATCACAACAACTTAAAACTGTGAACTCGGATTATTTAAACATCTGGATTGTTCGTGTCCGTCTTTAAGCATAAGTTTTTCTCACTTAGTATATTAGAAGCTATTTCCCTGACTCCTGGGAATTTTGAGAATATTCACTTTATTTCTGAATCAATAAAAATAGGACTACTTCATGAGATTTTACAATCAAATTTTAAAGTACTGTCTAGAGGTAACACATCATAGGACACACACACACACACACACACACACACACACACACACAAATACAAATGTGATAATACATTGCTTTCACCCTACAATTTTGATTCCTTAGTTCATATAAAGTCCTTATCACAGATGTAATGATGATGGGTCAAAAATATTCCCCATGGCCATGTGTTCAAGGCTTGGTTGCCAAAAGGTGCACTTTTGAGGTGGTAGAAATTTATTGCATTAATTCCATACTTATTTTTTGAGACAGAGGTTTGGAGATAGTGGAAAATAAACAAAGTTCTTCATAGCTTCATGTAATTTTATAGATTTGAAAACTTCCACACTTATTATCTAAAATGGCATTTGCCTATTCTCAGAAGCCTCAAGTCATGTATTTAGTACTGCTTCATTTTGGATAAAATTGAAAACTACAATAAGCATGGAGAGTATTATCTGGAAGTGGTATAATTTTTAAGATGGAGACAGGGTAGAAAGAAGTTAGGGCACTGTGGCTTGCCATTGAAACCCTATTGGGATCTTGGCCCCTTTGCCTTGCTTTCTAGCCACCATAGGGTGATGTGTTTTTCTCTAACATCTAATGTCTACTATGATATTCTTTCTCACTACAGGTCCCCAAACTAGACAGTCAATCAGAAACAGTCTGAAACAATTGAAACCAAAATTCATAACATTGTCTGAGGCATGTGGTGTTTTGAGTGTTTTGAAGGTTATGTCATAATACTAAAAGGCCGTGACATACTAATAATGTTAGAAGGATTATGCTTCTAGAAGACAGAAAAAATTGAGATCATATTCTAGGAAAAGCTACTGAACTATGTTCATCAAGACTTATATAGGAGAGCATTATAATTTCTTGTGCCCTGATGCACAATATATAGAAGCTAAGTAACATTTCAGATGAGAAATGAAGGACAGGTAACAAGGATATTGCCATGTGTATCTTTCATTTTCATTGAATCCCAGGGTGGCAGTTAACTATAATTTTAAGTTTTTAAATCTTTATTTTTAATGATGACTCTTAAACACTTTAACCTTCCTTTTAACCCATCACACCCCAGAGCTAGTGGAAAAGAAAGGATTTTGGAGAAGTGGACTTCTTTAGAAGTGGTTCTTTGGAGCAATTTCCATCTGTGTTATCAGGAATTCAGCAGTTCAGTTCACAGGTCAGTAACAGAAGTAGATCCACATGCAAATGCTTCATGGATACACCAGGGGTTCAGTTCGGAAGAGTTGGAGTAGCAAACACAAATCAGAAGCGGTGGCACTACCTAGTAGAGACAACTAGGCCTCAGCCTAGGCACAAGGCAGCAGGAGGGACCACAGACAACAGGAATGCCAGGAGAAGTTCTCATCTGTGCCTCTGTCAGCACAGTGATGATCAGCTAAGATGTGAGACCAACAAACATTGTACAGCTAGCTCTGCCAAGCAGGCCAAGCTCACTACCAATGACTGTCTAAAGAGGTATTTTAATACTCTCTCCAAACATCATGTATCATCCATGGATCTTGCTTCAGCATGTGTCTTGATTCAGCACCTGTCTTGTCTCAGCACATGAATCTGGCTTAGCAGAACTACACATGAATCTGTCTCAGCTAACACCACTGTGCAGCAAGAAGTCACAGCATACCACTAGATTTTGGTGCATTTCTCTTTATAGAGTTCTGACAAATGCAGCTCAACTATATAGTGTAAGGTAAACCAATACATGTGTGTCATTAGCAAAGAATTCTTCATCACGTGTACTTTCACATGTTTGCTCTAGCAGAGCATCCTTTCACCTGTGTCTGCTTCAGTGAAATGTTCCTTCATGAGTCTACCTTAGCATTTTACCTGTGTCCACTTCAGGAAAATACTCCTTCATGTGTTTGCCCCAGCAAAACATCATCCAAAACAAATGACTTTCCAAAGAACTCTTAAGTTTCCAGATCAGTTAATATTAACAAAATATTATGGTCAATATTATTAATTTAGGTATAAATGTATGCAGTATGAAGACAAGGACATTTTGGATAGGAAAGAATACTAAGGCAATTAAATAAATTTTCAAAGTTAGTTAAAGCAGTAGATATAAATAGAAAGTTATCAAGATCAGTGAGGAGTAATAGTAGGCAAGGGATATTAGAAAAACTTAATTCATCACTCAAGATGATATTTTCAAATTCCATCCATTTGCCTGCAAATTTCATTAAGTCATTGTTTTTAATAGCTGAGTAGTACTCCATTGTGTAAATGTACCACATTTTCTGTATCCATTCCCCTGCTGAGGGACATCTGGGTTGTTTCCAGCTTCTGGCTATTATAAATATGGCTGCTATGAACATAGTGGAGCATGTCTTTATTACCTGTTGGAGCATCTTTTGGGTATATGCCCACGAGTGGTATAGTTAGGTCCTCAGGTAGTATTATGTCCATTTTTCTGAGGGTCAGTCAAACTGATTTCCAGAGTGGTTGTACCAGCTTGCAATCCCACCAACAGTGGAGGAGTGTTCCTCTTTCTCCACATCCTCGCTAGCATCTGCTG
>CM052702.1:76245473-76266402 GCA_028551405.1 Uromys caudimaculatus | reverse complement strand
AGCAGTAGTGATAAAAACTGCATGGTATTGGTATAGTGACAGGCAGGTAGATCAATGGAATAGAATTGAAGACCCAGAAATGAACCCACACACTTATGGTCACTTGATTTTCAGCAAAGGAGCTAAAACACCCACTGGAAAAAAGACAGCATTTTCAACAAATGATGCTGGTTCAACTTGCGATCTACATTTAGAAGAATGAGAATTGATCCATTCCTATCTCCATGTACAAAGCTCAAGTCCAAGTCAAGTCAAGGACCTCCACATAAAACCAGATACACTGAATCAAGTCTACATTTCCAACAGATGTCTTCAGAAATTGTAAGCTATGCTAGTCTTAAAGGAATATGGCAGGTAGTGACTCATTTTTAATGTGTGTTCTGGCACACAATCCTTGGCAGGAGTATTGCAATATTTTACCCATCACATTTTGCTTTCCTTTTTATTAGTCTCAGAATTCTCCAAATTAAAAAAGTACAATTAAGGTAATCAAATTTTAGAGTATGGTAACAAAAATCTCATATACACTCTAAAGGCACAATGTTTAGAAATACATGTTTGCATCCCTAAGTTAAAGCCTGTTGTCATCTGAAGGCAAAGACAATACTGACTGAGCAGTTGTGACACAGCATTAGCAGGAAAGGACTGCTTCAAAAGGAAACATAAACCTTGGAAAGAACTTCCACACATTTGCTTCTCCCCTTTTACCTAGCAAAGGAGGGAATGCAGTCAACTGCCAAAACTTGAAGCATTTGAGTGAAAGCTCAGCTCTAAGCACACTGCTCTTAGGTTCCTCTAATTGCTTGCCCATGCAGGCATACACAAGTAGATCAAGTCCTTTGTGCTCCTGAAATGCATCCAATTGTACACATACGTTGGATCTCCTCATTTTCTGCTTCTACATATACAAGTATGCCCTTTGTATGTGTTAAGAACTATTTCCATATGTGACATTAAATATCTGAATTCATATACGTTTGTCTGTAGGAAAAAGGTGTATCAGATATGCTATAAGGGCTCCAACAAGTCAGATAAATGTTGCCATTTTGTTTAACGACTTTCAGATTAAGTTATATGACTGGATTTATTCCATTTCTAAGTTTCTCATTTCCTCTTCACTTATAGATTCATTCATCTATTCTTGTGTTTATACTGTACTAAACTTTAAACATTCCTTTTATATTCCTATTTTATTTTCATTGCTTATTTTATTTTATTTACATTCCATCCAAGGCTGTCTTCTCTAGATATATTTTTTTTTCTTCAGAATAGTAATGATGATGCTTAAATTTATTGTTGCATTATTTTTCTTGGGGAGATGTGAACAGACATCTGTTCATAACAGCAACCTGATAATACACCAAAGAAATTATTCCATGCAAGTCCATTTTGTAAAAATTTGAGCTGCATTACTGACTGAAAATCAGGTTCATCATCCAAAGGTACTTCCACAGTATTGGTCATGACTCGCCAAGATAAAACCACAGCAACCCCACATTCACTCACTCCTCAACTGTGCTCTTAGTTCTACCTCTCAGTGTGCTGTTTGGTTTAATTCACTGCCATGATTTTAGGGCAAAGTTATTTTGTAGGTTAGTATAACAATCACTGTTCCATGTTGGCCATGGTTATGCTATGCCTAGAGAAAATAGCGATACCCCAATGTATATGACCATACTCATGGATATATATTAATACATATATACACAAACATATTACTATATATATAAGTACTACAATTTGAATAGAAACCCAAGCTCTACCATTATGAAAATGTCTCATCTAGGACACTTATTTCTAGTCACCAATTTACAATTTGGTGCCTAAAATATACTTATGTCTAAATTTTATAGACATATAAAACTTCATATTTCTTTTCAAACATTAGGTTCTTTTGTGTTCTACATAATAGGAACATGTATTGTGCTATATATACATTAGGTAACATGTTTTATATTGCAGGTACATACTCACATTCATGTCATCTCTTTTCCAACCATTTTCCATTACCTTATCAATTCTCTCATGCTAACAGTAAGGTTATATTGAGATTCTGGGTACAGTGTAAATGCTGGGAGCTAGTGTTAAAATTTTAAGATGAAAGTGGTCCTACTGTCATATCATTTGCAAGGTGATGAATGAAGTCAAGAAAGAAAAGAAATAGTATAGTATATTCTAATCATGGTTAGAAATGATACATGTAAGTGAAAACCAAAATATGGACACTGTGGTCAAAAGCCAGCAAGATTCATTTCTTCCAACTTTAGTTCTAAAGTTCTAAATCATAGCCTTTTGACTGTAATTAACAGTCTATGCTGTGTTCTTGAACCTTAACAAATAAGATTCGGAGTGTTCCTTGGACAAAGAAGTAGTTGTCTGGAGAGATGGCTCAGGAGAGCACTTGCATGTGGACAACCTGCATTTGATCCCTAAATCCCTCAATGTGGGAGAATTACTTCAAGACTTCTCACATGTTCATATGTACATAATAGCATGTACATTCCTGAAATGCACATACATACACACATAACACACACACACACACAAAGAAGCACACACTCCCTTTTACACACAGAGTGAAAATACAAAGAATTGTAATTATATGAAGTGCTGGATATAATAATTAGTTCATTTATGGTTGTAATGTCATAATATATGCTCATTTTGCAATATCTATTATAAGCTTACATGTATAGACTACTTATTTCTCAAGTAAATCTAAAAAAAGTCTAAGAAAATTTAAGGATAAACCATTTCAAGGAGAAAAGGGAACTCAATGTATTATTTACTTTACTTTGTAGTGGTCAAGGAGAATTTCTTCAATCAAGTTACATCAATATATAGGTAAATAAAGTGGAGAAACCAACCATGCAGGAAACTATTAGGAGAGAAACTTATGGTCAGAAAGAACAGTCCCAAGTTCCAAGATAAATGTATACTTAGAGTATCTAAGAAATGTTAAAACAGTTCGTCTAATTGGAATAGGAGGAGTGAGTAGGAAATTGGTAAGAGATGAAACCATGGAAGAATTGATCAACTATGTGTAGTTGGCTTTGTAGGTCATGGCTTTTGTTGTTGTTGTTTTGTTGTTGTTATTGATGTATAAAAGGTAGTCTAAAATAAAAATAAATCCTGTCATAATTTCTTCATCAAATAGTCAAAGCATTGCCTAAGCTCAAGGATGTGAAACCATGGACTCTCATAATGAAAGAGTAGGAAGATACATGGCCGACAAGCCTTACAAAATGGTAAATGTTGCAGACATGTTTTTCAACAGTAAGAACACTGGATTCTGAAGGAGCTGAGGGAGTTTGCAGCCCCATGGAGGGAGAAAGAGCGTCAATGGGCCTGATGCCCCCCACCCCCCGTTGTCCTGGAGTTTGGACCACCAATCAAAGAATACACATCTATGGACCCATGGTTCAGACCACATATGTGGCAGAGGATGGTCTCGTTGGCCATCAGGAAGAGAGGAGAGGCCCTTGGGCCTGAGAGTATTAGAGACCCCAGTAAAGGGGAATGTCAAGGTGGAAATATGGGGATGGGTGGGCGCGTGGGTGGGAGGTGGAATTTCCTCATAGAGGCGGGGAGGGGTAGGGGACAGGGGATTTCCAAAGAGGAGACCCAGAAAAGGGGAAACATTGGAAATGTAAATAAAGTATCAAAAATAAAAAAAGAAAAAGAAAAGAAAATATCCTGAGTGAAGTAACTCAGTCACAAAAGAACGAACATGGTATGTACTTAGTGATAAGTGGATATTAGCCCAAAAGTTCGGAATACCCAAGTTTCACTTTACAGTAACTGCTGGACTGAGAGTGAGGTCCCAGATGGAGGAGTTGGAGAAGGGACTGAAGAAGCTGAGGGAGTTTGCAGTCCCACAGAGGGAGCAACAGTGTCAACTGGCCTGACCCCCCGGTGCTCCTGGAGGCTGGACCACCAACCAAAGAAAACACATGGAGGGACCCATGGCTTGGACCACATATGTGGCAGAGGAGGGCCTTGTTGGCCATCAGGGGGAGGAGAGGCCCTTGGGCCTGAGCGTGTTAGAGGTCCCAGCATAGGGGAATGCCAAGGTGGGAAGACGGGAGTGAGTAGGCAGGTGGGTGGGTGGGGGAATACCCTCATAGAGGTAGGGGGAGTGGAGGGGATAGGAGGTTCCCAAAGTGGAGACCTGGAAGAGGAAACATTTGAAATGTAAACAAAGTATCAAAAAATAAAAATTAAAAAAAAAAAAAAAAAGCTGAGCCCTGCTACTATGGTTGAGGCTATGAGTGGTTATGAGCGAGGCCACTGGATGATGCCGGGAACCAACGGATTTGTAGCCTTTCTTGGTGACCTGAGTGACACCATTTTGTATTTGAGCTAGGCATAAGAATAATTACAGGCCTAAGTTTCGATTTCCTGAAACTTGGACTCTGGCTTCCCAGAAAGCAGGTGACCAGCCTGCGGTTACACAGTCGAGCTAGCAGCATCCTGCTTGACAGGGACACTGTGTGTCCCCTTGGAATTTCCCCACCCCTGTTGCTTTGTGTAAGCCTTGGTTACTTTGTTCAAGCTTCCTTCTTTTGCCACAATATATGCTGTGTGGGAATAAACCCTTTGGGCTTGATCAGACATCCTGTCTTGCCCCCAAGTAAAAAAAAAAAAAAAAAAAAAAAAAAAACCAAACCAAACCAAAAAAACCACTGGATTCTATTCAGATATCTTTTAAAATAAAGGAATGTTTTAAAACTAACACTGAATGTTCTAGAAAACCTTTGATAGATTTCACTGTTTCATATTGACGTTCCTTAGGACAAAAGAAGAAATGAGACCAATTTTGCTTTGAACTAAGAGAGAAGGCACGATAAGAAAACAGTACTGGATTCTGCTTTAAAGAAAGTGATATTTGCTGTTAGTCTATGCGAGGACTGTAAGACTATAAAACAGTAGTCATATGTCTCTCAAGAGTACTGGCTGAGAAACTGAAAAATTATGTGTCATTGGGGGAGACTGAAGAGAGTGAGAGCTTAGATAGTTGCAAACCATGAATCTGTTTTAAGTGTAAAATGACTATTAGAACTTAAAAGGGATGTAAGCTTTTGGTTTTAAAGTATTGAATCTGAAATTGGTATTGGAGCATTCAGTTTTTTTTTAAAGTTGGTGGTATAAGATTTGTAAAAAGGGAATAAACACACATAGCAACGATGACACTAGATGCAGGACCTGCTCACACTATGTTCAGGGACTTAAGGAACAAAAAATGTGGCTGAGCAGTATCAACAAACTCTGATAGTCTTCTAAGCATTCCTATTGATTACAATATTGGTGATCCTACCTTGTTTTTCTTGTTCAGTCCCTTTATCTCTGAAGATACAGTGATTTTCAAGTGTAATTTATTGTTTCTAGTATTACCTGCCCTCTGACTTGATCAGGTATAATTTGATCAGGTACCATTGCTTTTGCACACAGAGCCTTGTGTCCATTGCCTGAAATACTTTAAATTTCAAATTTACTTAGTACACATCGGATTAAAAAAAAATCTAACCTTGCTCAATAAGATTCCTTGAAAATTTTTGGCATGTGTCTTTAGCTTGGTGTTAGTATAGCTTTTGACCCATAGAAACACCTGTTGAATAGTAAAATTTTCTGTGTGATTTCTTAATCTCACAAACTGTATTGAGGAATAAAGATTAAATGGTTTGGGGGTTTGAAGATATACCGTGGAGAACAAAGAAAACAAGTATAAGTTATAAATTAATTCACTCAATAATTCCTTAATTTATTTTCATCTAAGGAGTCTTCTGATGTCTTAGCATGGTATATGCTTATGGTAATCCTCATTCCTGTCGCATGTTTCTTGTTACTAATTAATCCTCTTCTTAGAAGGCTAAATTGGGCGGGCAGTACAAGAAAGGCCAGATTCCTCGGCACTGGGCTTTTTAGACCTATTGATATTGTCATCTAGGCTCTTTTCATGTAGAATTCATGGCTCATCAAAGGACAACACTTCTCATTTTCCAGTGCAGTATCATGAACTCTATCCACATTTTACTGTTTATGCTCTTAAACTCCTCTGCTCTTTCCTTTTTCATTTGCATGAGTTACAAGATCTTGATTCTTCCAGAAGTGAAGTCTTTGTCCAATCACTTCACATATGGTAGTATTTCCACTTGGAGCTGTTAAACATTTTATCTTTGCAGCTTTAAGCAGAGATAAGTCACAGCACATGTCTTGGGGTATTGAAAACATGATGGATGTCTTGTTCGGCTCGATTGTACCTGGCTCCATTTCAGGCTGTGTGAATGACAGTGTCCCTAGTCTGTAACACTTTACAGCCACAGCTAAGCCTCAGGCTGTTTGCCAGCAAGCTCCCCTTGTCCTTCCTGCAGAGCTTCATTTTTAAATGCCAATTTCTCAGATTTCCATTGACTTTCTTTCCTATTCAACTTAAAATTGTGCTGAAGACTTTTTATATTAATTTAAACACATATGCTCTTCATCTGCTTTCTACTGATCTTGTTTTCTCATCTTCGTTCATTTATCAAAGCACTAACCGATTCTTTTCAACTAAAAAACATTGTTCTAGGGAATTAACGTAGGTTTTTACATTTTCTGAGAAATTAATTTATCACCAAGCTACATAATGAACACCTAAGCAGATCATGGGTTTGTTAACAGAATCTTGTGTTTTTCTAGTTTCTGATATATAAAATAAAAATTATTATCATTTTATTTTTCAATATACAATATTTTCTAGCAAAAATTATGCTCATCTTTTCTTTTTAAATAATCATACAAAAATCATAAATTCAGATGGATATATTTAAGTATGAATATGTTTTGGTGATGACTACAGTTTCTCAGGGACATTAGAATGTGGAAATGAAGGCATGTAAGATATAAACATAGCTTGATCAACCAATGTAGTGATGTTCAACATTTGCTATGAGAAGTACAATTTTAAAACTTGAATTTCTGTGGAGTCACCTGATGTTCAAAATCCATAACAAAAATTCAGGCATATCATGTATTAAAATGAAGGGTAAGTGATACATCTATTATCTTCAAAGAACTCAGTCTAAAGACTATTTTTATAATATCAAAATTTCCCATAGGCAAACATCATTATGAATTTTGACAATAGCTAGCAAAGTGAATTAAAAATCTTAAATGCAAGAATCTCACAGTAAGTTAAAGAGAATAGGGAGAAACAGACACATAGGAAGAAACAGACACAAAGGGATGAATAATTTAAAGTCATAACAATCAAAAATAGCAAGCTGCATAAAAGTAGCCTTTCTGAAATTATAGATTAAATAGTTTTAATACAGTGTCTTAAGTGTTACTTACTTGCAAAGGCAAGAATCCAACTTTCTTATGGCTTTCTGGGTAGTTATCTGTAGGCATTGTATGGGTTGGGTATGGCTTATGTAATTGTCAGGTACTTTTTTTTTTTCAGCAAATGCTTTGTTTTATAAAGAAGAATAATAACATCAAAATAAAATGTGCTTGTGGAGTTGTGTCCAGCACAAAGCTAGCTTGGTCATAGCAAGTGCCATGCTTCTCTGTGGGTAGAAACGTTACAGGATCTATTTCTTTCAATTGAGGTTTTCTTCTTTTTTTGTACACAATATAATTAACAAGTGAGAATCTGCCCACATTACAGCAGCAGAGAACAGAATAACAGAATTTAAAATAGTTTCAACACCTGACTTTTCAGTTAATAAAGCAATCCAAATGGTAAATCTCTACACTATTTATGCTGCAGTCAATTATTTTACATAAGTTAAATTAACAATTTAAAAAAAAAATCACTGCACCCACCACACACCAGTCTGGTGGAAATCAATACCACAGCTGCAGAGAACAATGGTTTTGGGTCATGAATTTCAAATGTGATCATTTAAGATCAAAACACCATGTTCCTAATAACTGGGTCTTAGTAATTTAAAAAATAAGATAGTTGTTTGTTTTCTGTTCAGCAACTGATTTCCCATTCTCCAACTTCCGCAATTAATATCTTTGGAGAATAATGGATACTGTGCTTTGTCTGGGATCCAAAACCTTTACAGTCCAAGTGCATCAATATTACTATTCTTGTTACACAGAAAGGTTTAATGGCATGTTTTCAGAATTCTGAAGCAGTACCAAATGAAACGATTCAATGGGAAAGATATTGGAGTTTCTAATATTTTTGATAGCTAGCTATACAGAAAAGTGGTTCTCATATGACTGGTAATTTTTATTTGTGATACATGGTAGTGAGAGAATTTTCCACTGCCATGTGGAAATGATTGGGTTTTTCAAATGCAGGCACCAGTTTGAGTCAGGCTGACAATTCTATCCTGAAAAGCTCCATCCTGCTCCCATTGGCTCATTTAAACACATGCTGATATGGACCTCCCATCTAAGCACAATGACTTGTATTTCTAACTTCGGTCCATATTTTATCACTGGAGACCATTCACCTTCTTTATCGTTTTAGATGAATGTAAGTAATGTCTCAAACTCACAGTTCTGCACATTTATACAGCTCACATGCCCATGATTTGAGGTACTTAACTTGAATATTATAAGATATTAGCACAGATTGTTGTTTTCCTTGATTGATGTTTGATTTGTCTCATTGTTTATCTTTTGATGGTTTAAGCAGGAAACAGCAAAGTAATGTTATGATAGAGTGACATGTGCTTCAACCCTTAGTGTTCACTGTAGCCACAGGAAAGCACGTCTTAGCAACACTTTCCAGTCAAGATTTGTCTTTTTAGTTTCAACTCATAACTGCTGAGTTTTTCCAAGCTTGTCTCACTATCTCCTTCCTAGTCATTCCAACCTGTACCACTTGCAGGCTCATGGATATTTGTCTTTTTTACTCCAGAAAGCACCATGCCCAGAAAGATGCTGCCTGTTCCAACCCCTGCTCTGTTGCCTTGGACAGTTCCGTGTATCTAGATGATGTCTGTTTATCTTTCCCTAAAGATTTTTGCTAGCAGCCACTTTCTGTGAGAAGCACTCCTGTCTCTCACAGCCATGCCACTCTCCTGTCATGGACTTTGATCACTCGCCTCTCTCTTGCCCCCTCTGTAATGCAACCTCAGCAGCTGAGAATTCTATGACTTTCTTGTACCTGTTTCAGGAGTCATTTGTAATTTAGTGGTTGCCTAATGTAATGCAGGTTTCAACAGCATCTCCAAATCAGAATGAAGAAAATAAATTTTAAAATGTCTACTGAATTTAATGCTTGAATTATAAACATTCCAGAACGTGTTGCTCCTTGTTTATTGACTCCTCTAAATGTAATCACCCTGTGGAGTACTAACTATCAATCCATTTTTTCTTTTATCACACCTCTTACTGTATGATAGTACGTGAGAATAGATCATTCCTTCTTTTACCACTATTTTCCTTGAACTTTACAATCACAGATGCTCCTGATGTATTCTCTCCAAATTTCCTTATGCAGAATCTGGTGACAAATCATTATGGACCTCATTCATCTCCATAGGCTCACCTCTCATTTCCCAGGACTTGGCTTGTACATTCTTTTCAATTCTGGGTTCTTGTAGGAGATGAGTTTGTCTGCATTTCCTGAATTTTCAGTGATTACCCCGAATATTTCCGTTTTAATTCACTGCAATTTCAAAGTCATCAGATTTGAAAATATGTGCAAACCCTGTCCTCCTAACACACACACTCAGAGTATTCATTCATCTTTTGTTTTAACACAGCAGTTTTCAAATCTGCCTGTACAAGAAGCTTTCAGTTTTCTAAGTCCTTAAGTTGCAATGAGAATCTGTCCATGATTCTTCTCTCTACTGCCATTGTACTTACTGCACTAGTTGTATGTAACTACACTAAAAACAAAAGAAGAAAAATAATTATTTTGCCATTAATATCTCCATTTTATATTATTACTCTAATAAAACTTCTACGCTTCTAATTTTTTTTTTGATATTTTACTTACATTTCAAATGTTTTCCCATTTCCAGGTCTCCCCTTTGGAAACCCCCTATCCCATCCCCCCTACCCTACCTCTATGAGGATATTCCCCTTCCTACCCACCCACCGACCCACTTCTGTCTTCCCTCCCCTGCATTCCCCTATACTTGGGCATCTAACACTCTCAGACCCAAGGTCCTCTCCTCCCACTGAGGGTCAACAAGGCCCTCCTCTGCCACATATGTGGCCAGCACCATGGGTCCCTCCATATGCATTATTTGGTTTGTGGTCCAATCTCTGGGAGTGCCAGGTATACAGACCAGTTGACACTGTTGCTCTGAGCCCATGGAGCTGCAAACTCCCTCAGCTCCTTCAGTCCCTTCTCCAACTCCTCCACCTGGGACCCCAAGCTCAGTTCAAAAGTTGTTGTGAATTGAATCATAGGTGTTCTGAACTTTTGGGCTAATAACCGCTTATCAGTGAGTACATACAGTGTTCTTCTGTGACTGAGTTACCTCACTCAGGAAGATATTTTCAAGTTCCATCCATTTGCCTGCAAATTTCATGAAGTCATTGTTTTTAATAGCTGAGTAGTATTCCATTGTATAAATGTGCCACATTTTCTGTATTCATTCCTCTGTTGAGGGACATCTGGGTTGTTTCCAGTTTCTGCCTATTATAAATATGACTGCTATGAACATAGTCGAGCATGTGTCCTTATTAAACCTTGGAGCACTTCTGAGTATATGCCCAGGAGTGGTATAGCTGGGTCTTCAATTAGTATTATGTCCAATTTTCTGAGGGTCTGCCAAACTGATTTCCAGAGTGGTTGTACCAGCTTGCAATCCTACCAGCAATGGAGGAGTGTTCCTCTTTCTCCACATCCTCGCCAGCATCTGTTGTCACCTGAGTTTTTGATCTTTGCCATTCTGACTAGTGTGAGGTGTAATCTCAGGGTTGTTTTGATTTGCATTTCCCTGATGACTAAGGATGTTGAACAATTCTTTAGGTGCTTCTCAGCCCTTCAAATATCCTCAATTGAGAATTCTCTGTTTAGTTTTGTTCCCACTTTTTGATAGGGTTATTTGGATCTCTGGAATCTAACTTTCTTGAGTTCTTAGTATATATTGGATATTAGCCCTCTATCGGATGTAGAATTGATAAAGATCTTTTCCCAATATGTTGGTTGCTGTTTTGTCCTATTGACAGTGTCCTTTGCCTTACAGAAGATTTGCAATTTTATGAGGTCCCATTCCTCAATTCTTGAACTTAGAGCATAAGCCATTGGTGTTCTCTTCAGGAACTTTCCCCCTGTGCCCATGTGTTCAAGACTTTTCCCCACTTTCTCTTCTATTAGATTCAGTGTATCTGGTTTTATGTGGAGGTCCTTGATCCTCTTGGACTTTAGCTTTGTACAGGACAATAGGAATGGATCAATTTGCATTCTTCTACAATGGTGAACTCCAGTTGAGCCAGCACCATTTATTGAAAATGCTGTCTTTTTCCCACTGGATGGTTTTAGTTCCTTTGTCAAAGATCAAGTGACCTTAGATGTGTGGGTTCATTTCTGGGTCTTCAGTTCTATTCCATAGATCTACCTGCCTGTCACTGTACCAATACCATGCAGATTTAATCACTTCTGCTTTGTAGTACAGCTTGAGGTCAGGGATGCTGATTCCCCCAGAAGTTCTTTTATTGTTGAGAATAGCTTTTGCTATCCTGGGTTTTTTGTTATTCCAAATGAATTTGAGAATTGCTCTTTCTACATCTATGAAGAATTGAGTTGGAATGTTGATGGGGATTGCATTGAATCCGTAGATTGCTTTCAGCAAGATGGCCATTTTTCCTATGTTATTCTTGTCAATCCATGAGCATGGGAGATCTTTCCATCTTCTGAGGTCTTCTTCAATTTCTTTCTTCAGAGACTTGAAGTTCTTGTAATACAGATCTTTCACTTGTTTGGTTAGAGTCACACAAAGATACTTTACATTGTTGGTGACTATTGTGAAGGGTGTCATTTGCTAATTTCTTTCTCAGCCTGTTTATCTTTCAAGTATAGGAAGGCTACTGATCTGTTTGAGTTAATTTTATATCCGGCCACTTTGCTGAATTTATTTATCAGCTGTAGCAGTTCTCTGGTGGAGTTTTTCGGGTCACTTAATTTTACGATCACATCACCTGCCAAGAGTGATATTTTGATTTCTTCATTTCCAATTTGTATCACTTTGACCTCCTTTGTTGTCTAATTGCTCTAGCTAGAACTTCAAGTACTATATTGAATAGATAGGGAAAAAGTTGACAGCCTTGTCTAGTCCCTGATTTTAGTGGGGATGCTTCAAGTTTCTCTCCATTTAGTTAGATATTGGCTACTGGTTTGCTGTACATTGCTTTTACTATATTTAGGTATGGGCTTTGAATTCCTGATCTTTCCAAGACTTTCATCATGAGGGGATGTTGAATTTTGTCAAAAGTTTTTTCAGCATCTAATGAAATGATCATGTGGTTTTATTTCATTGAGTTTGTTTATGTAGTGGATTACATTGATGGATTTCCAGGTATTGAATCATGCTTGCATCCCTGGGATGAAGACTACTTGATCGTGATGAATAATCTTTTTGATGTGTTCTTGAATTCAGTTTGTGAGAATTTTATTGAGTGTTTTTGCATCAATATTCATAAGGGAAATTGGTCTTAAGTTCTCTTTCTTTGTTGGGTCTTTGTGAGGTTTTGGTATCAGTGTAACTGTGGCTTCATAAAACGAATTGGGTAGTGTTCCTTCTGTTTCTATTTTGTGGAATAGTTTAAAGAGTATTGGTATTAAGACTTCTTTGAAGGTTCAGTATAATTCTGCACTAAACCCATCTGGTCCTGGGCTTTTTTTGGTTGGGAGACTTTTAATGACTGTTTCTATTTCTTTAGAGCTTATGGAATTGTTTAGATGGTTTATCTGACACTGACTTAACTTTGGTATTTGGTATCTGTCTAGAAAATTGTCCATTTCATCCAGATTTTCCAATTTTGTTCAGTATAGGCTTTTGTAGTAGAATCCTATGATTTTTTTTTTAATTTCTCAGAATCTGTTGTTATATCTCCCATTTCATTTTGGATTTTGTTAATTCAGATATTATCTCTGTGCCCTCTGGTTAGTCTGGCTAAGGGTTTATCTATCTTGTTGATTTTCTCAAAGAACAGCTCCTGGTTTTGTTGATTCTTTGTATAGTTCTTTTTGTTCCTACTTGGTTGATTTCAGCCCTGAGTTTGATTATTTCTTGACTTCTACTTCTGTTGGGTGTATTGGCTTCTTTTTGTTTTAGAACATTTAGGTGTGCTCTTAAGCTGCTAGTGTATGCTCTCTCTAGTTTCTTTTGGAGGCACTCAGAGCTTTGAGATTTCCTCTTAACACTGCTTTCTTTGTGTCCCTTAAGTTTGGCTATGTTATACTCTCATTTTCATTAAATTCTAAGAGGTCTTTCATTTCTTTCTTCATTTCTTCCTTGACCAAGTTGTCACTGAGTAGAGCATTGTTCAGCTTTCATATTTATGTGGGCTTTATGTTGTTTTTGTTGCCATTGAAGACCATCCTTAATCTGTAGTGATCTGATAGGAGGCATGTGATTATTTCAATCTTCTTACATCTGTTGGGATTTGTTTTGTGACCAATTACATGATCAATTTTGGAGAAGGTACCATGAGGTGCTGAGAAGAAGTTATATTCTTTTGATTTAGTATGAAATGTTCTATAGATATCTGTTAAATCCATTTTGTCTATAACTTCTGTTAGTTTCACTGTTTCTCTGTTTAGTTTGTGTTTCCAAGATTGATGATAGTGGGGTGTTGAAGTCACTCACTATTATTGTGTGAGGTGCAATGTGTGCTTTGAGCTTTAGTAAAGTTTCTTTTATGAATGTGGGTGCCCTTGCATTTGGAGCAGAGGTGTTCAGAATTGCGAGTTCTTCTTGGTAGATTTTTCCTTTGATGAGGATGAAGTGTCCTTCCTTATCTTTTTTGATGACTTTTGGTCGAAAGCTGATTTTATCCGATATTTTGCATCAATAGTCATAAGGGAAATTGGTCTTAAGTTTCTTGGAACCATTTGCTGGGAAAATTGTTTTCCAGCCCTTTACTCAGAGGTAGTGTTTGTCTTTAACATGGAGGTGCATTTCCTGGATGCAGTAAAATGCTGAACCCTGTTTATGTATCCAGTCTGTTAGCCTATGTCTTTTTATTGGGGAACTGAGTCCATTGATGTTAAGAGATATTAAAGAATAGTAATTGTTGCTTCCTGTTATTTTTGATGTTATTTTTATGTTTGTGTGGCTATCTTCTTTTGGGTTTGTTGAAAGATTACTTTCTTGCTTTTTCTAGGGTTTAGTTGCCCTCCTTGTGTTGGCATTTTCCATCTATTATTCGTTGTAGGACTGAGTTTGTAGAAAGATACTGTGTAAATTTGGTTTTGTCATAGAATATCTTGGTTTCACCATCTATGGTAATTGAGAGTTTTTCTGGGTATTGCAGCCTGGACTGGCATTTGTGTTCTCTTAGGTTCTGTATAAGATCTGTCCAGCATCATCTAGCTTTCATAGTCTCTGGTGAGAAGTATGGTGTAATTCTGATATGTCTGCCTTTATATGTTACTTGAACTTTTTCCCTTACTTTTTTTAATATTCTTTCCTTGTTTTGTGCATTTGATGTTTTGACTATTATGTGATGGGAGAAATTTCTTTTCTGGTCCAATCTATTTGGAGTTCTGTAGGCCTCTTGAATGGTTATGTTCATCTCTTTCTTTAGGTTAGGGAAGTTTCTTCTATAATTTTGTTGAAGATATTTACTGGTACTGTAAGTTGGGAATCTTCACTCTCTTCTATACCTATTATCTTTAGGTTTGGTCTTCTCATTGTGTCCTGGATTTCCTGGATGTTTCGGTTTGTAGCTTTTTGTATTTTGCATTTTCTTTGACTGTTGTGTCAATGTTTTCTATGGTATCTTCTGCTCCTGAGATTCTCTCTTCTGTCTCTTGTATTCTGTTAATGATGTTTGCATCTATGACTCCTGATCTCTTTCCTAGGGTTTCTATCTCCAGTACTGTTTCCCTTTGTGATTTCTTTATTTTTTCTATTTCCATTTCTAGATCTTGGATGGTTTTGTTCATTTCCTTCGCCTGTTTGGTTGTGTTTTCCTGTATTTCTTCTTTAAGGGCTTTTAGCTCTTTACTTGTATTTCTTTAAGGGAGTTATTTCTTTCCTTTTTAAAGTCTTGTATCATCATCATGAGAAGTGATTTTAATCTGAGTCTTGCTTTTCTTGTGTGTTGGGGTATCCAGGGCTTGCTGTGGTGGGAGAATTGGGTTCTGATGATGCCAAGCAGCCTTGGTTTCTGTTCCTTATGTTCTTGCCCTTGCCTTTCACCATCTGGTTATTTCTGGTGTTAGCTGATCTTGCTCTCTCTGGCTGTGGCTTTTCCCTCCTGCAAGCCCTTGTGTCAGTACTCCTTGGAGACCAGCTCTCCCTGAGAGGAATTTGGGTTTGGAGAGTTGTGGTACAGGGTCAGCTCTGGGGTGCAGACAGGAACCAGAAGGATCCTATCCCTAGCTGTTCCTTGGTTCCTGTGTCCTGATGACTATGAGGGTCTCTCTTGACCGAAGAATTTGAACAGAAGTGGTGGTCTTCCTTTGCATTAAGTTGTGTTGGCACTCCTAGGAGACCAGCTCTCTCCTGGCACTGAGTATGGAGATCTTGGTCATAGAATTAGTTCCCTGGCTACAGAAGGAAACTGGAAAGCCATTCCTAAGTCCCCCAGTCCCTGTGTACTGAGGGTTCTGGGCAGGTCCATCTGAACAGAGGTGCTGGCCTTACCCCCGCGCACAGGCTTGTACACACTCCTGGGAGGTTAGCTCTTTCCCTGTGCTATTTGTGTATGAAGCTGTGTGTCACAGACATCAGGTTTAAGCAGGAAGGCTCCTGTCCCGAGCTCTTTCTTGGTCCCTGTGTCTTGAGGATTCTGGGCGTGTCCCCCTGAGCAGTGGTGCTGTTCTTACCTCCAATCACAGGATTGGCCACACTCCTGGGATGCTAGCTTTCTCCTGGTACTATTTGGCTATGGAGCTCTGTGGCACACACTGAGGTCCCCGGTTGCAGAAGGAAAAACAAAACAAAACAAAACCAAACCTCCTAAAATTTTTTGAGTTCTTATTTTAGGTACAGCTTTATTAATTCACCTCAAGAGTGACATTCCAAAGTTTAAATATTTTCTGGGAAAGCCACTGAGGCTGGCCTCATTGCAGTAAGTTAATCAGTTTGGCTTGTTTATTCGTCTTCCCAGAAATTCCATTTTTTTTCTACCTTTGAGATATGCTTGTCAAGTGAATATGTGCTCACCAGACTCTGGACCCATTTGCTGTCTAAAGACTGAATTTGGGAGCTCTACTCCATGAAGCTTCCTGAGCATAGTTTCAGAGGCAATCTCACCCTCTATTTGTTAGACAAGATTTCATGATTTATTCCTTTCTTTTTGTTTGCTGGAAAATCTAGCCTATATTATAATTCAATGGAAAAAATTGTTTGTTATTTTGACTTTAAAATCAGCTAATTAGTTATCAGATCTGGAGGACTAAAGTCTCTACAATAGGATTTATTTATTTATTTATTTATTTATTTATTTATTTATTTATTTAATTTGATTATTTATTTATCTAGACAGACACTCACTGTGTAGCTGAGGCTAGCATAGAGTTTACCATGCTTCAAAGTCGGAATAGAAGCCTCTACCACCTTAGTTGTTTTATTTTTATACATGTTGAGTAAAATATAACATTTGAAGTAATGTACAATGTTATATAACAAAGAAGCCCAAGTACCCAGTATTTATGTCTCCCTACATTTTTTGTAGTTTTGGATTCCAAGATCCTATATTCTGTTTTCACTGAATGGATTATTGTTAACTGTAGCCATACTGCTAAACTGGGATCTAGTTATATGCTGCATCCATTTATTCAATTTCTCTCTGTCTCTCATTCTCCAAGCCCACTCATGCTCTCCTAATGACTATTCTACTTTGAAATTAACTTTCTTACTTTCAACAAATGAGATAGACCACTTGGTATTTATCTTTCAGTGCCTGACTTATTTTGCCTAAAACAATGTCCTTCAGTTTCCTGCAAATTACAAATTTTATTTCTTTTATTTGGCTGAATACTACTACTATGTGAATAAATAACATATTTTCTTTATTAAAAATCCACTGATATCATTGCTGCAATATAAAATAGGGAGTCAAGCATCTCTTTGATATACTTGCCTCCAATTCTTTTGGACACAAGTATAAAGCAGAGGAGTTTCACTTCTTTGAAGAAACTTTTTTAAATTGATGGACTAATTTACATTCTTAGCAGGAGTTTAGAAAATAATTTTGATTTTTGTTTTGTCAACATTTGTGAATGTATAATATATTTCTTTATTCTTTAGAAATTAATTCATGGGTGTAATACAACACTATGACAGCACTTCTGCACATCTTCCAAATTCATGTCTTCATTTCATCATCATCCTTGACAATGTCCTCCTCTTTCCTCTCCTACTCCTCTCATCTCTTCCTCTTCCTCCTCATCCTCTTCCTCCTACTCTTCCTTTTATTCTTCTCCTACACGTTGATAGTTCACAAGTCCAATTAGTGCTGACTATATCTGCATCGGTGTGGTCCAAACAACTGGAACGTGAGAAATCTACATCCGCAAAATAATAAACAATGATCTCTTTTGCCTAGCAGCTGTCAACTTCTAATATCTCTTCAGTAGTATATTGGAACAAGAGATCATCTCAGCTTTCTGTGTTAGAATCTTTTCAACTTGATCTTGAGCAGGTCTTGTACTTGAAACATGGTTATGATAGATATGTCATGTTGAGCAAACAGAATGTCATAGCTCTCCTACTACCAGTTCTTACATGTTCTCTGGGATATAACAATGACATGCATGCTTGTGTGTTTGTGTGTGTGTGTGTGTGTGTGTGTGTGTGTGTGTGTGTGTGTGTGTGTGTGTGAAAACATTCCTTTTAGGGCTGGGCACTTGATAGTTGATTTGTAGCACTTTGAATAATTATGCTACTCTGAATTAACTACTGCTAATTATTGGGAACAAGACTGTTCTGACCAAAGTTGAGAGCTCTCTTCTCTATAGAAATAAACATAAATATATAGAGGACAATTTGACAACATGATCTTTTAGGAAAATGACAGATCAGGCTTTATTGGAAGGCGTATGACATTAACCCAGCCATGGACTTTTGACCAAGAATTCAGAATTAGGCTGAAAATTCCCTACTGTAGAACAAGACTCACATTCAATCAAAAACAGTTAGTTACTTCATAATATTCATGATATAACTGTACCAGTAGGTACATCTTGTCTGATAGGTTGGCAAAGTCCAGTGCTGGATAAATCTATTGATGTCTTCTTTTCCTAGAAGCTAGCATAGTACCTTCTGGAATTATGCAAACTGGTCAGCAGGATGGAAGTTTCTCAGTTTGTGTTTAATTCCTCTGTATCTTACAGTCAAATACGTGGCCTTCAGCAGTAGTGTCTTGCCATGTATTGATATAGTCATGATGGGTAATAAAAAACAGTTTCCATAACCAATTTTGTTCTGACAATCTCTAAGACATTCCAGATCAATAACTCACAGGGAATTGTTCTATGTAATGCACTATGATATTCATTTAATAACCTATGTCTTCTAGGAAGAATACTATCCACCTCAGCTCTTGTAATATTTGGCCTTTCTGAAAATAGCTAATGTGACAAAAGTAAGATTATATATAATATTTTATTTTGTTTTTAGCAATTAGCCATTAATATTTCCTTTTAAAATATCAATATAGCCATCTGTGGGTGGAGACCTCTGCTTGAGCCACCAGGAGTCCATAGCCAACGAGCGCCAGAAGATAGCTACCCTCCCAGGAGCATGGAAAAGCCATGAATGGGGTTAAGGGGAGCAACACTGCTCACTGAACTGGTGGGATACAGGGCCTGAGGACAACTTGGGGACAGGAAAACCCTGAACCTTCCGGTTTCCATCTGTGGGTGGAGATCTCTGCCTGGGCCACCAGGGGTCTGTGCCTGGGGACCTCAGCCTGGGCCACAGGGCTCCAGGGAGAGCTGTTATCCCAGGAGTGCTGACACACCTTTGAGCACAGGCAAAACCACCACTTCTGTTCAAACTCATTGGATCAAGAGGGACCCTTGCAGAGCCATCAGGATATAGGAACCAAGGGAAAGCTGGGGACAAGACCCTTCTGATTTCTTTCTGCACCCCAGAGCTGACCCTGTGCCACAGCTCTCCAAACCCAAACACCTCTCAGAGAGAGCTGGTCTTCAAGGAGTATTGACACAGAGGCCTGCAGGAAGGGCAAGCCACAACCAGACAGAGTAAGATCAGCTAACATCAGAGTTAACAAGATGGCAAAAGGCAAGGGTAAGAGCATAAGGAATAGAAACCAAGGTTACTTGGCATCATCAGAACCCAGCTCTCCCTCCACAGCAAGCCCTGGATACCCCAACACACCAGAAAAGCAAGACTTAGATTTAAAATCATTTCTCAAGATGATGATAGAAAACTTTAAGAAAGAAATGAATAACACCCTTAAAAAATACAAGAGAAAAGAGATAAACAACTAGAAGCCTTTAAAGAGGAAACACAAAAATCCATTAAAGAATTACAGGAAAACACAACCAAACAGGCAGAATTACAAGAAAACACAATCAAACAGACAAAGAAAATGCACAAAACTGTCCAGGAGCTAAAAATAGAAATAGAAACAATAAAGAAATCACAAACCTGGAGTTAGAAAACCTAGGAACGAGATCAGGAGTTATTGATGTAAGCATCACCAACAGAATACAAGAGATAGAAGAGAGAATCTCAGGAGCAGAAGATACCATAGATAACATCGACACAACAGTAAAAGAAAATGCAAAATGCAAAAAGCATCTAACCCAAAACATCCATGAAATCCAGGACACAATGAGAAGACAGAACCTAAGGATAATAGATATAGAAGAGAGTGAAGATTCCCAACTTAAAGGACCAGTAATATCTTCAACAAAATTATAGAAGAAAACTTCCCTAACCTAAAGAAAGACATGAACATAAACATACAAGAAGCTTACGGAACTCCAAACAGATTGGATCAGAAATGAAATTCGTCCCATCCTATTATAGTGAAAACACCAAATGCACAAAACAAAGAAAGAATATTAAAAGCAGTAAGGGAAAAAGGTCAAGTAACATATAAAGACAGACCTATCAGAATTACACCTGACTTCTCACCAGAGACTATGAAAACTAGAAGATCCTGGGCAGAACTCATACAGACCATAAGAGAACACAACTACTAACACAGGATGCTATACCCAGCAAAACTCTCAATTACCTTAGATGGTGAAACCAAAATATTCCATGACAAAACCAAATTTACACAATATATTACAATAAAGCCAGCCCTACAAAGGATAATGGATGGTAAACGTCAAATCAAAGAGGGAAACTACACCTGAGAAAAAGCAAGAAAGTAACCTTTCCAAACACTCAAAAGAAGATAGCCACATAAAAGTAAAAATAACATTGAAAATAACAGGAAGCAACAATCACTATTTCTTAATATCTCTTAACATCAATGGACTCAATTCCCCAATAAAAAGACATAGACTGACAGACTGGAACCATAAAGAGGACCTAGCATTTTGCTGCATTCAAGAAACAAATCTCTGTGATAAAGACAAACACTACCTCAGAGTAAAGGACTGGAAAACAAGTTTCCAGGCAAATGGTCACAAGAAACAGGCTGGAGTAGCCATTCTAATATCGGATAAAATCGACTTTCACCCAAAAGTCATCAAAGAAGATAAGGAAGGACACTTCATACTCATCAAAGGAAAAATCTACCAAGAAGAACTCTCAATTCTGAACATCTATGCTCCAAATGCAAGGGCACCCACATTCATAAAAGAAACTTTACT
>CM052702.1:76224025-76235088 GCA_028551405.1 Uromys caudimaculatus | reverse complement strand
ACTCCTGGGCTCCAGGAGATAGCGGGTATCCCAGGAGCATGGTGTCGTACTTTTGTTTTGTTTTGTTTTGTTATTTTTTTTTTGGTTTTTCGAGGCAGGGTTTCTCTGGGTGTCGTACTTTTAATGACTTATTTCCCATAGTTTGCTGAGTCTGGTAGCTCATACAACACAGAATCACTTGTCCAGGGGTGGCAGCTCCCATCCCTCCCATGTTAATCATTAATATAGACAATGACCTCTGGAATAACAAGCAAGTCAACCACAAGGGGACTTTTTTTTCAATTAATATTTCCTTTTCTTAGATGTGTCTGCCTTTGTTTCAGATTGACAGCAATCAACCAAAACAAATAGCAATATTCTGCAGGTGTTACTGACTAAGTAAGGCAAACTCCTCTGCTAATTTCCTTCAGAAGATCTTTTTTCTTATTTAACCTAAAAACTTTTAGTGCAATCTAAGTGAGTCCATCAGCACTATGACCCATCACTTTAATCTTTTCATATATGTTTAGACTTTGAGGTAAGCATGACTTTAAACTAGCATGTTCAGTAATTTGCTTCTTTAATACCAACCAGCCAACTCCTATATGAATATGCTTAATATCCAGAATGAAACCCCCAATCTTCCTCTGTTTAAGAAAAGAGATGCTTTGGAAATGACTCCCATACTCCCTGAGTGTTGCAGGTAAGAATCATTGCCTGCTCTATCTCTGTTTCTTTAATAGAGAAAATTATAAACAGGAGATTTATTCAACATTGATAAGAACCATGTAAGAAAGGCTATGGCAAGTAAGTGACTTTTCTGGAGACAGCTCATTCTTTTGCATGACTGTGAAGGTTGTGCTCTGAGAGGCGTGGACCCCAGAGACTTCATCCCAGGATTGCTTTTTGCTATGGCTGCCTTTTCTGCCACTATTACATATCCTAATGATTTCCTGCAGAATCAATATGAAGATATACTTTCATGTAATAATGTTTTTAGACAAATTGATGATTTCATAATTTGTGATAATGATTTTATAGAACTCCTAAATTGATACAAGTAATTTTGATTTCCCTGTAGAATAAAAGCTGTAAATAGAGCTCTAGAAACCTTCGTGTCATAGACTAACTACACCGGGGAAAATAAACAGGCTTGAAACAAATGTATAATAACGAAAAACATTCCTTCTATGTTAGAAATAAGGCCACTATCTTGGTACCTAAAGGTGACAAACTGGGAATGGATAATTTTTTGTAGGTTCAAGGACAGAAAATAAATGCTGGACTTGTTTATCTATACGAGACTTCAAAATAATCAGACACAGGGAAGATGATTTTTCTCTTGACAAAACCTTTTTAACTTGTGACATAAAACCTATTGCTTTAGACTTATAATGAACTTGAGAGTCTAGAAAATAGATAAAGAATGTTTAGTCAGGTACTAGTCTTAATGGACCTATGACACGAAGTATTGCTTTAAACTTATTATGATCTTATGGAATGTAAAGTGTTTAGAAATCCATGTAGTCAATTATCCTACCTGATAATTACTATGAGGTAATTTTTTGTTTGAGAAGGTATAAAAACTAAGAACAAAACTAAAGTGATGGTGTATCACTTCTCTGTTTCATCATGTGTGTGTGTATGTGTGTGTGTTTGTGTGTGTGTATCTTACTTTCTTTATTTTCCTTTCTCTCTGATTCATGAAGATTTAATGAACTCCAAGTCTCCCAGTGAGCAGCCCCTGAGTCAAAGAGTAAAGAGCTCAAGTAACTACGTTTTTTCCTAATTCCCCACTGCTATCAGCAAATTCAGTTGCCACAAACCACCAGCTTTTATCCTGAAAATAGCAAAAGAGAATTAGATGCCAGAAGCCACCAGCTTCTGGTCCATAGAATAGTGTGCGTGTGTGTGTGTGTGTGTGTGTGTGTGTGTGTGTGTGTGTGTGTGTGTGTGTGTGTGTGTGTGTGTGTGTGTGTGTGTGTGTGTGTGTGTGTGTGTGTGTGAGAGAGAGAGAGAGAGAGAGAGAGAGAGAGAGAGAGAGAGAGAGAGAGAATGGCCAAAGTTTATCAGCCTCTAGTTCCTAGACACTGGACCCTACTTTAGTGTGTGTGTCAGGCTGGCCCCTGATCCAAAGTGACCACATTCGAAAAAGGTGGAAAAAACTATGCAGTGATTGTCAAGATGAGAACAGAGTTTAAATAGTAAGCAAGAGAGAATCATAATATTTTTGAGAGGTTGGATCACTACCCATCACTCATCTTCATGTATCCCCAGCAAGTCATCTGACATATTTTAAGTCTTTCTCTGTGAGTCAAATTCCCCCTGCTGATATCATGGTTCAGATATCTCAATCCTATAAAGGAGGATTCCTTGGGAAATTCTACTTTCCTATAATTCATTTTTTCAGTAGTCTAATAGCCAAATAGAATAAGAGCACAAGTGTCTCTTTAGAATATGTATGTTTCTACCAGATAGGCGTATATATTTTCACATTCTCCTTATTTTTTAGATACCTTAAACTTGAGGTGAAATATACCTGTTTCTGGGACAAAATATAAATAGAAACCAATATTAGAAGACATTTTGATAGTGCCAGGTTAGCCTGAACTTATACAACCTCTCAGCATTCTTGTGGAAGGGCTGGCACAAGTAGCACCATCCTTTTGGTTTGAGTTGATCTCACCATGAAGCCTATGGTGCCTCAAGCTTGCCGTCATCCTTCTGTAGCATTGAGTGTTGGAGGTTCTAGGCAAGGGTTATTCTGCCTCATGTTACTTCATTACAGTTCTGCCTGTCTCCTTCATTGTCACTGAACAATGTGTTTTTGAACAAACTGTCTGGTTGGTTGTGCTTTACTCTCCCTCATAGCCAGGGTTATATTAGTCCCATGGTCCACATGTTGGTTCTGCTTATTTTGACTTTTTGGTCACCAAGATGTAAACCCACTGTGTTCAATACACAAGTGAAATTTCTTTACTTTTGTGATGTTTAGTGGTTTAAGGGATTTTATATCTCATCCAACAGCAACAATTTCTATAGCAATATTAGAGTGTAGGGTTAGCTTGTGATATTAACCCTTGCAGCATTACGAATATAAAAAATATCAGCCCTGGGTGTTAGAGGAATAGGAGTTAAATCTCTTATTTATTTAATAAGGAAAATTACAGTAGTTCTCAGCATCCATGCACTGTTTCAGACTCTGAACTGTTCTGGACATTGCTGTGGTTATAAGACAATTTACTCTGAGAGAATGGCTCGCATGGGCTTATAATTTATCATCTATTTTGTCCACTATAAAATTGGCTCAATTAGTTCCTTGTTGTGCTTTCTTCTAATTTCAACTCACTTGTCCTATTTTCTATAAAATATACATTTATCTGCAGTTACCTTTCTGTACTAGTTGATCTCTAAATTGCTATAATAAAACATTTGACAGAAAGTAACTCAAGGGAGGAAGAGTTACACCTTCCGGTTTGAGAGGTGCAGCCTATAATGACTGGGGAGGATGGGTGGCCGAAGACAGTATGCTGGCATCTCAGGGAACAAGGGAACAGAGAACGGGGAATTCAGGAGGACGGGTGGCAGAAGACAGTATGCTGGCATCTCAGGGAACAAGGGAACAGAGAAAGGGGAATTCAGGGTTACTATCTAGATTTTTCTCTTTTACTTTTTATTCACCCTAGATACCCAGTCCATAGAATGGTGCCTCTTATTTCATGGTATACACCCTCCGTTAGGGAATGTTCTTTGAAAACAAATTCACAAACACACTCAAATGTATGCTTTGTAGGTGATCTAAATCAACCCATATTCCCATAAAAGGAAATTTACTTGATTGTGAAATGCTGGTAACACCAGATCTTTATGCTTTCTCATATTAGTATGGACTTCTTGAAGTGTTTCCTTAGCAATGCTATTATTTGATATTTCTGGAAATGTGCCTATGTTCATCGCTGGCTTTCTCACCCTATATCTCATGTCCCAGGTTTATAAGTCAACTTCTCTGACTTTGTGACTCCTTCCTAGCTGGGCAAATCCAGTTCCATGTGCTGTCATTACTGTGTAATTTAGTGTTTCAGGCACTTGTTTGTTGTCACACACTATGGTGTTATCTTGATCATATTTAATAGAGCTTTTTGATTATATCTGTTTCTGTGAGATCATTTTTAGATAGATGTCTTATGGGAACTATATTAATGCAGATTTAATTCCTTACTCCGGTGATGTGTGTCTTCCTTCTATTTCTCTGCCTCGTAGATATCTTCCCAGCTTCTTTGTGAGGTTTCTGTGTCTATGTGAAACCCATAGGTAGTTCTTTCTTCTTTACGTATCCTTTTCCACCTCATGATTCTCTACCATGATCCTATGTTTTTTCGTCTAGTGTTTTTTCTAAGAGACGGACGCTTATAAAATATAGTTTAAAAGAAAGAGTATCTTTTGGGGGTTCTTATTTTCCAAGATTAGTTCATCAACTGACAAGAAATGGGCTTAAATGCTTCTTATCTTGGAGATATTAAAGCCAGGACAGGGATATAATTTGATTTCATACTAGATACTATTGTATAGTTCATTCTAGACACATTCAAACAGTAGCAGGACAGGCAAAATTAGTTTGAGACAGCTGAATTTTCTTAGGTATATCTCCAACACTAATTTATTTCATGCAGTCATGACACTTCTGCCAATAAAAGAAATCACTGAGCATTTCAGCATGATCTGTTATAAAAACTGTTCGTTCTTTCCTCATATCACCATCTCCTGCTGACAAAATCGTCACCGTTTCACTGTCCCTGTACCTATCCCAGAGAAAAGACAAACAAAGCATCCAATCCAATTCTCCCTAAACTTGTCTACAGTTTCCCCCTTGCAAATACAGATTCTGCTTTTATTGTTGTTATTTTTGTGTTGTTACTGTTGTTGTTGTTTTTGATTCCTGAATCCTTAGTGGAAATTTCCAGACTGGATATGCCATTATGATTTTTAAGATGACCAATATAAACTTTTACTCTTTTACAAAGTTATATCAGATCTCTCAATTATTGCCTCTCATAACAGTGTGCTCTCAGCCTATATAAACAGTTTGACATCCATCAAAAAGGTATGTTTTGGTAAAGTTCATGGTTTTATTACTTTGAAGACACTTTAAGGCAACTACTACCATGCTGGAAAGTGCTTGCTGATGAAAGCATGAGAAGCTGTCTCCACAGAGGCTCAGGCAGAGCCTTACAAATACAGAGATGGATACTCACAGCCAACCATTGGACTGAGCGTGTGGTCCCGGATGGAGGAGTTGGAGAAGGGACTTAAGGAGCTAAGGGGGTTTGCAGCTCCATGGAGGGAGCAACAGTGTCAATTGGCCTGACCTCCCAGTGCTCCCAGAGGCTGGACCACCAACCAAAGAATACACATGGAGGGACCCATGGTGCTGGCCACATATGTGGCAGAGGAGGGTCTTGTTGGCCATCAGGGGGAGGAGAGGCCCTTGGGCCTGATGGTGTTAGATGTCCCAGTGTAGGGGAATGCTAGGGAGGGAAGACTGGAGTGGGTGGATGGGGGGAGTACCCTCATAAAGGCAGGGGAAGGGGGATGGGATAGGGGGTTTCCAAAGGGGAAACATTTGAAATGTATATAAAGTAAACATCCAAAAATAAAAATTAAAAAATGCAAATGGGCATGTCATTTCTCAGAGCTGTGCTACTATTGTCAACAAGCATTGAACAGTTAAAGCTAAACTCATACGGAATGCCAACTATGTAAGTGTGCTTAACTCACACCTCATAAAGCTGTTATGATATGACCCCAGTCACAAATGATCTTAAATATGTTCAGTTAACAACAAACCCAGTAAACAAAGAGCAGAAAATCAGGCCTTAATGGGAAATTTACTATTGATATTATGCTAATAGTAAAGTGGTGAAACACCCTTCTAAGTATTTATGTTTATGCCTCTAGACTATTGCAACCTGTGTCAGAGAAGCATCCTTCTGCAGTAATAAATAGTTAATGCAGAGACTTATAAAAGGTCAAAAAGCTAAGAGTTAATGACTACTGAGTACGCAATAAGTGGAATATTTATAACACCCCTTCCAAAAGTCATAAACAAGTTGAAAGAGGGCAACAATATTTTGAAGCCCATTCCCTGTTTTGTGCCTTACTATCAGTGACAGGCAGGAAAGCTAGCTGGCCTTGTCCCTCATCTTCTTGGGAGAGCAGTTCCTGCACCTTGCCTAGGATGCACATTAGAGTTGGCCCTGATGGTATGAGAGTGGGAGAGCTGTACCAGGCCAGTCCCTGCTGCAGCACTCGGTGAGTAGACCCTGTACTTCACTGGGCAGCACAATAGAGATAGCCCTTCTGGCATAGGCTCAGGTGAACATGCCCTGAGGACATGAGAGCAGGAGAGCTGGTTCTGCCCTTTAGTGTGAGCTAGCTAGGACAGTGCTTGAGAGCTTGCCCTGGTTAAGTGGATATAGAAGAACCAGTGGGCCCTACAACCCAGGTCCAACTCCAGAGCTTTGAATTGGCCCACATCAACATCTATCCCATCTATAAACTGCTAGAGTACAGGAAGAAGCCAGTCCTGCAGTTCCAAAGCTGTAGGATCTCCATGACACAGAGCAACAATAGGATATCTGAGTGGTATTCTGGTGAGGATCTAGAATTGATAGAGTAGCGATTCTGCTACACCATGAAGTGTAAGGGAAGGCAGAAGCCTTGGACCAGATAAATGACTGGTTGCTGTGAACACTTTCAAATAAAGATGTGTGGACAAAAGTTTAATTGTAGGATATACTTCAGCTTCCACAATGAGATTTTGTTTTCTTTTGTGGGGGAGATTATAAGGGTAGAGGGCAGAAATGAAGGGATGAGGAGATGATGTGAAATTCACAAAGAGTCAATAAAAACGTTTTAAAAAATTAAGAGCCAGAAGGTGAGAAAGAAGTCTATAAAATGCTGTATTACAAATGGGATAGGGATGTTGAAATCATTGGAGTACAATGGCTGTGGCTGTCTGTCCGAGATCTACAGACAAGAAAGCATTCAGACAGACAGACAGACACATAAACAAATGAAAAAACCTGAAAGTAGGGGAAGAGTTGGTGAAAAAACAGGCAGTATGGGAAGAAAACAGATAAGAGAGTATAGTGTAGAGTTCATAAATTTAATCAAAATATTCTGTGTACATATATATATATATATATATATATATGAAATTGCTAAAATATAAAAGAAAACAATTTTAATATATTTCCCAGTGACAGGGTCCTTAACATGAAATCTGTTTGAAAATAATTTGGTTCTTTGTCATCCTAGATATACTCTGGAATTTGATTTGTTCAACCAAAATCTAACCTCTGAAGTTTAAAAAATCACTTAATATGAAAGGGAGAAACTCAATCCATTTTGTGTCATTGTAGTTGGGAACATCTTATTTCTATGTGAAACAAAAGTTATCTTCTTGTAACTTTCTTTTTTGTATATAATTTACATTAAATGTTCCTTCATTTTAAAATGAGTAGAACAGAAAGTATCTACCAAAACTAAGTACGGGACAATGTGTTAGAGACGGAGTGGGGAGCACAGGTTCTATTGAAATACATCCTTCTTAAAGACTACGTTTGCCTTTTGAGGAAATGAGGGGGAGAGTCTGTGAAACACACCTTGACTGGCAGGTCAATCTATGTCCATGTAGGTATAGCAAATATATACTCAGCATCCATTCCCTTGGAAACTCTGATGTAGGCTCCCCTCCCTTCCATCCCCATGCTGTACCTTTAACAGTGGTCAGTATGTTGTCTGAAAAATGTCTGCTTCGTGCCTGAGCAGCTCCTGGTCTCTTGTCCCACAGCCAGACCATGCTGATGTAATATTTCAGACTCAGCACAAAAAATATCATCTTACAGAGGCTGGCTGGCTTGCTTATTTATTTATTTATTCATTCATTCATTCATTCATTCATTCATTCATTCATTTATTTATTTATTTATTTATTTATTTATTTATTTATTTATTTATTTATTTATTTTCAAGGCATGGTTTCTCTGTGTAGCCCTGACTCTCCTAAAAGTGTCTGTATAGACCAGGCTGGTCTTCTACCTTTGCCTCCCAAGTGCAGGAATTAAAAGCTTGGGTTGGAAGCTTGTTTTAAAAACTCTCCCCATTGGAATAAATCTTACAAAATAATTGATATAACTAGAGAAGGTAGAGGCTGTTTCAAACACTTTTTTTCCTTCTGGTACTGTACTTTGTCCTTATATAAATATCCCATTTATTTGCTAAATTTGATGACAAAATACAAAGTAATTTATAGGGAAGGAATCATTTGTTAAATACTAAGACGTTAGCTCCAACATATCATGGAAACCTAATTAGTAAAGCATTCTCTCCTGGCATTCTTTAATCTGTCCTGGAATTTTTTTAAGATAATGGGGAAACAGAAAATACTGTTTAGAAGAAACAAATAAGCCCTTTCCTCCTGCCTCCCCCTCCCCCAAATACAAGCAAAACTCAGATAACAGTAAAAATTCCAGATATATAAAATTTTCAAAACTACTTACCCCAAATTGTTCTTCATTTATATTGATCTATGTTGTTTTTTGAGAAAGTGTCTCTCTCAGTAACCAAGGCTGGCCCAGATGCCACAACAGCCCTCCTTCTTCAGCCTTGCAAATGCTGAAATTACAGATACAGCGCATCACTTTCAAAACCCAAAGCAAAGCATGATTGTAACTGAGAAGCATACAGTACCCACACACCTTCAGAAGTCTTGGAAATGGAGCAAAAGGCATCCTTTCATGTTTCCTCATTCCATAGGCATTAATTGGTACTTATTGACTTAATAGCATACATGTCATATATGGCTCACTACCACAGGTAAATGAACAATTTTCAGAAATCGTACCAAAGGTCTTTCTTTAATTATCTAGCTCTTCACATGATATTGACAGTTCAAAGGGACATTATTCTGAGAGTAGAAAGTTATTATTTATGTTTTCTGAAGCATCTCTTCTTATATATATTCTTGCATAAATACATTCATACTACAAACTGTAAAGCTCACTTGATTTCCAGTATTGTCCTTTGCTTCTAATAACATTTCTAGTGTCCTGAAATCATCACTGGCTCCATTTAAATATCAAATTTTGATAAACTCCTCTTTTTAATAGTTAAAAGTTACTGCCATTTTATTCTTATGCATCAGTTAATGACAGACTCCAAGACCCTTTGACCTTTCTCATCCAGTTATATAGTAAGTCATTCAAGACCAGCAATAACATGCATGAAAGCTAGTATACTTCTGAAAAGAACATTGATAGCTTTATCCCAGAGTGAACGGTAGATCCTGGGAATTAGTTTAAGACCTGAAGCTCACTTCCATTCAGAACACTTTCATGGTTCTGTCTGTCCATTTCTTCTGGCTTCTCTAGTTTCTCCTTTAACTTTCTATTAATTCTGGTTATGCAGTTCTATGAAATGTCTACCTGCTTCATTTTGAGATTCAATCACATTTCCAAGATTAGGAAGGCTTATCTAATCTTCTTGAGCGGAATCTGTATTTATTATTATGTGTCCCTTGTGAATCCACTTGGCTACTTCTTAGTGTGGATTTGATGTCTGTAGGTTTAATTTTCTACTCATCACATGGCAGATTTTATTTGCTTGTTTCTTTTTTATTTTTGAACACATGGCTGATTTTAAATAGGCTTTTACTGCTTAATAGTATCTTAATTTTTATATTCTATTATTTGGTTTTGAAGTATGTGTTCCTGTTTTAAAATACATAAGGCTCTAAAATTAGAGAAATCACTTCTTTCTGTTTGCGCTTGCAGTCTTGTATTACTTACCACATGTGTTCTCCTATTAAAATACATTGTCCAAGCTATGCTACAAAAAAAAAAAAATCCACAATTACCATTGCTTTATTATCGCATTCCTCTGAGGCTATCTCTTTGATTATTATATTGCCTAACTTTAGGCAACCCAATTTGAGCAAAATTTGATGATGACATGAAACAAGTCTTCATCTGGTATCCTGTAATAGTTTAATTATCATACACTGCCTATCCTGATGGCAGTAATTGATTCTCAACTTCAAGGGAATATTCATGCTTGCACTGGATAAAAAATAACAATGTTTTCCTAATAGTTCTTATTATAATGCATAAGTCATAACCATGTTTATACCGACACGGTTCCTGGATTGTCTTTAAGGTGACTAAATAAGGCATAGTGCCTGTGTTTAAGGAACATGTAAAGTTAACATCTATTAATGTCCTAGAATTTAAATAAAGCCAGAAAATTGATGAACTGATTAATGATGAATATAATTTTCTTTTTATTTATTTATTTATTTATTTATTTATTTATTTATATTTATTTTTCATATTTTTGATACTTTACATTTCTAATGTTTCCCCTTTTCTAGGTCTCCTCTTTGGAAACCCCCTATCCCCTCCCACTCCCCGACTCTATGAGGGAATTCCACCTCTCACCCAGCCATCCCCATATTCCCACCTTGACATTCCCCTTTACTGGGGCCTCTAACACCCTCAGGCCCAAGGGCCTCTCCTCTCTCCCTGATGGCCAATGAGGCCATCCTCTGCCACATATGTGGTCTGAACCATGGGTTCATAGATGTGTATTCTTTGGTTGGTGGTCCAAACTCCGGGACGACTGGGATGGGGGTCAGGCCCGTTGACGCTGTTGCTCCTTCCATGGGTATGCTAACTCCATCAGCTTCTTCAGACCTTTCTCCAACTCCTCCATCTGGGACCTCACTCTCAGTCCAGCGGTTACTGTAAGTGAAACTTGGGCATTCTGAACTTTTGGGCTAATATCCGCTTATCAATGAGTACATACACTGTTCATTCTTTTGTGACTGAGTTACCTCGCTCAGGATGATATTTTCAAGTTCCATCCATTTGCCTGCAAATTTCATTAAGTCATTGTTTTTAATAGCTGAGTAGTACTATATTGTGTAGATGTACCACATTTTCTGTATCCATTCCTCTGATGAGGGACATCTGGGTTGTTTCCACCTTCTGGCTATTCTAAATATGGCTGCTATGAACATAGTGGAG
>CM052702.1:76183475-76223525 GCA_028551405.1 Uromys caudimaculatus | reverse complement strand
ATCCAGTCTGTCAGTCTATGTCTTTTTATTGGGGAATTGAGTCCATTGATGTTAAGAGATATTAAGGAATAGTGACTGTTGGTTCCTGTTATTTTCGATGTAACTTTTAGGTTTGTGTGGCTATCTTCTTTTCAGTTTGTTGAAAGATTACTTTCTTGTGTTTTCTCAAGTGTGGTTTCCCTCGTTGAGTTGACATTTACCATTTATTACCATTTATTATCCTTTGTAGGGCAGGGTTTGTGGAAACATATTGGATAAATTTAGTTTTGTCATAGAATATTTTGGTTTCACCATCTATGTTAATTGAGAGTTTTGCTGGGTATAGCAGCCTGGGCTGGCAGTTGTGTTCTCTTAGGGTCTGTATGAGTTGTGCCCAGGATCTTCTAGCTTTCATTGTCTCTGGTGAGAAGTCTGGTGTAATTCTGAAGGTCTGCCTTTATATGTTACTTGACCTTTTTCCCTTACTGCTTTTAATATTCTTTCCTTGTTTTATGTATTTGGGGTTTTCACTATAATGTGAGGGGACAAATTTCTTTTCTGGTACAATCTATTTGGAGTTCTGTAAGCTTCTTGTATATTTATGTTCATCCCTTTCTTTAGGTTAGGGAAGTTTTCTTCTACGATTTTGTTGAAGATATTTACTGGTCCTTTAAGTTGGGAATCTTCACTCTCTTCTATACCTATTATCCTTAGGTTCTGTCTTCTCATTGTGTCCTGGATTTCATGGATGTTTTGGATTAGGAGCTTTTTGCATTTTGTATGTTCTTTTAATGTTGTTTTGATGTTGTCAATGGTATCTTCTGCTCCTGAGATTCTCTCTTCTCTCTCTTGTATTCTGGTGGTTATGCTTGCATCTATGATTCCTCATCTCTTTCCTAGGTTTTCTAACTCCAGAGTTGTTTCTTTTTGTGATTTCTTTATTGTTTCTATTTCTATTTTTAGCTTCTGGATAGTTTTGTTCATTTCCTTTGTCTGTTTGATTGTGTTTTCCTATAATTCTTTAATGGATTTCTTTGTTTCCTCTTTAAGTTCTTCTAGTGCTTTACCTCTGTTCTCTTGTGTTTCTTTGAGAGTGTTAATTTCTTTCTTAAAGTCTTCTATCATCATCACGAGAAATGATTTTAAATCTGAGTCTTGCTTTTCTGGCATATTGGGGAATCCAGGGCTGGCTTAGGTGGTAGAACTGGGTTCTGATGATGCCAAGTAGCCTTGGTTTCTGTTCCTTAGGTTCTTTCCCTTGCCTTTTGCCATCTTGTTAACTCTGATGTTAGCTGATCTTACTCTGTCTGGCTATAGCTTGTCCGTCCTGCAGGCCTCTGTATCAATACTCCTTGAAGACTAGCTGTCTCTGAGAGGTGTTTGGGTTTGGAGTGATGTGGCACCAGGTCAGATCTGGGGTGCAGAAAGAAGCCAGAAGGATCTTTTCTCTAGCTGTCTCTTGGTTCCTATGACCTGATGTCTCTGCAAGGATCCCTCTTGATCCAGTGAGTTTGAACGGAAGTGGTGGTTTTGCCTATGCTCAAAGGTGTGTCAGCACTCCTGGGATACCAGCTCTCTCCTGGTGACCTGTGGCCCAGACTGAGGTCTCCAGGTCCCAGTGAGCAGTGGTGCTTGTCTTATCCCCACTCACGGCTTTTCCACCCTCCTGGGAGGGTGACTTTCTCCTAGCACTGCTTGTCTATGTAACCCTGGTTGCCCAGGCACAGGTCTCCTACCACAGATAGAAGCAGGAAGGTTCCTGTCCCTTACTTTTCCTTCTCGGTCTCTGTGTCCTGAGAGCCTGGGAGTGTAATTTTCTCGAGGCGCTGCTTGGCTGTGGGACTCTATTGGCCCAGGCAGAGGTCTCCTGCTACAGATGGGAACCAGAGGGTTCTTATGCCCGCCTACCTCAGTCTCTGTGTCCAGCAGGTTCGGGGCGGTTCCTGATGAGTAGTGGAGCTTGTCTTGGCCCATTCCCGGCTTTTCCAAACTCCTGGGAGGGTAGCTTTCTCCCGGTGCTAATTGGCTGTGGAGCCCTGTGGCCCAAGCTGAGGTCCCCAGCCACAGATGGAGACCAGAAGTTTCCTGTCCCTCAGTCTCTGTGGCCCACGGTTTCCGGGCAGAATTGGTGAGCACTGGTGCTCGTTTTGTCCCCACTCTGGGCTTTTCCACGCTTCTGGGAGAGTTACTTTTTCCCAGCGCTGCTTGGCTATGAAGCCCTGGTGGCCCAGGTAGAGGTCTCCTGCCGTAGATGGGAACCAGGGTGTTCCTATGCCCACCTACCTCAGTCCCTGTGTCCCGCAGGACCAGGGCGGTTCCTGGTGAGTTTGTCTTGGCCTCACTCCCAGCTTTTCCAAGCTCCTGGGAGAGTAGCTTTCTCCAGGCACTCGAATATAATTTTCATTCAAATATTTATAACTTCAATGAGTTTTATCTGTCCTTCTATACATGACTCAACTCCACACAGTTCCCTTAAACAGAAAAATGCACCCATATAACCTTTATACCTCCAAACACACCACAATTGGCAAGAATATCTTAGAATTTACTTTGCTTTTGAAGAAATATAACACACTAAAAGAACACCTAATCGTTCTGCCCCATATTTTCTTTCTTAGAGAATGGGTTCAGATTGATGTTAGACATCTAAAACCACACTACAGTAAGCTTACGCCCATAAAACTATGGTGAGATATGCAGAATAATAGAATTATCCATTCTCATATGTTAGTGACAGCTGCATCAATCCTGTGCCTATTTATATACAGGTATCTGATATGACATCACACAAGATGTCTTAGTGAATTCTTAATATGCATTTACTTAGTTACGATGTATTATAACAATAATATTTCACTGCATATTCAGCGAAAAGCTAATAACAACATAGATGTAAATATCATTTTTCAATATATTTGCAGTCGCACCCTGTAGGAAAAGAGCTTCACTTATTTTTTATTGATTATTTTATTCCCCTTCTTGGTGTTCCCTCCACAAACCCACTATCCCATACCCCTTCCCCCTGCTTCTATGAAAGAGCTCCCCACCCACCCACCCACTCCTGTCTCACACACTAGCATTCCCCTACATTGGGGCATTGAGTCTCTACAGAGCCAAGCAGCTCCCCTCCCATTGATGCCTGACAAGGCCATCCTCTGCTACATATGCAGCTGGAGTCATTGATCCCTCCTGCATGTGTACTCTTTGGTTGGGTTTTTACCCTCAGAGCTTTAGTGGGTCTGGTTGCTTTATATTGTTGTTCTTCCTATGGGGTTGCAAACCCCTTCAGCTCCTTCAGTCCTTCCCCTAACTCCTTCATTGGGGTTTCTGTGCTCTAATATAATATATTTTGGTGTGACTCTTACCAATCAAGTGAGAGTGGAGCAGAGACTGAAGAGCTTTACATATAGTGGCACAAATTTTAGGGTTTTATTTGTCTTATTCTATGAAATCAGTAGGGCGGGAACAGACTTTCTTTTACATTTCATTCAATCATTGATTATCGTATTATTCATAGAAGGGCAACAGAAGTTTATCAAAGTGCAACTCTCTACAAAGTCCCAGTTAAGTGGGAAGATCTGCTGAGCTGGGGAACCTACTGTGGCCTGTTCACACATCTAACTACTATCTCATAAGTGGCAAAATATTTTCTGTAAGAAAATGCTTGCTCAGGTCTTCAGGTATCCCTTCATTTTATTTAGCCAATTAGTTTTTTTTTTTCTTTTTTCCTTAATTTATGTACTCAGTAATACAAAAGCCAAGGTCATTGCCATCTTGTGCACATTTTAAGCTGACTTTGCTCTGCCCAGAAGATATTTACCTACTCTTTGTTAGGACAGGCTGTATCATTATAGACTTCTCATTTGAGAATGGGTTGCCCATCTATCCTGAAATAGACACATCCACACTGATTTGTTTGCACTGTATTTAAGCTCTACTTCCCTGTGTGTCATCAGAGGGAGTGGGATTACAATTCTTTCACCTATTGAACTTCAAGCAAAATCCGTTTTTGTCCTTTATACATACCAACACAGGGGCACCATGTAGAGTCTAACAACATTCTCTTGTCATCTTAATTTAGTTACATAAACTCTTTACATGTAATTTACTTATTTTAAAATAGGAATATCAAAATAAAGTTATTTTCTTCTATTCTATGAAGCTTCTTGTGAAAAAAGTTGAGCTTTAGAAACTGTTAATAATAAGTTATTCACTGTAAAAAATAAGCTATTTAAGAAACATTTTATGTGTTATATATACAAAGCTCTGCACGTGTGTTTTCAAAAAATTATTACTAATTATTAACAACTTATCTTAAATTTTGCCAAGTCTTTCATTTCAGAAATTACACAGAGATCCAATTATTATTCAGTTTCTCCATTTCAATTTAACTGTGTTGTAGTTGCAAACGAGTAAGTATAGGAGACATTTGGCATAGTCTCACATTATAATAATAGGTGTGGGTAAGTATCACTGCATTTCTTGCTCTCAGTTCTCTCTATCCAAACCATACGGTTCTCAAAATCTTTCCTAACATATTTGTTAGTACATATTTAGAAATGACTTTATTGCACCTCTTTCATGTTTGTTTGAAGACATTTTTATTAAAAGGATGGTAGTTTTTACCTTAGTTTTTAACCTCATTTGAGAATAAGTGATATATCTGAATACTAGCAGTATAAACCATTGCTCAGGTACCTAAAGCTATAGTACAATGAAAATATATTCAAATTGCATTGTTCATTCTTTTACTTTCTCTACCAACTACATCTCTATTGACCACTCTCTCAATTTTGGCTCCTTCCTCTCTTTTAACTCCTTTGCCCTCACAAAGTGAAGCAAGAACCATTACAAGGAGCATGCTGTTGTAGAAGAAATCTTCCCTGTTTGTTTGCTTGTTTGTTTATTTCTTCATTTGTTTTTTTGGCTCCCTCCCACTGGTTACTTCTTGCAATCTTTCATTCTTCATTCCATAATTATCAGCAAGAACTTTCATATATAAATAGCATATTTTCAGATTGTGAGCTAATATCGTGGGTGTAATAGGAGTGTAAAGCATGAGCATAAATTCTAATAGGTTCTAATATATGAGCATGTGGGATTTTCATGTAAGAAGCATCATTGAATACACTAAATAGCTCAGAATAAGAGATAAACTTTAATATACTGAGCATATATTCCAACAAATAGTTTTTATTATTTAAGTCAAATATTTTTGTGAAATCCTGAAATTAACTGCCTTAACCAGTATATTCAATGGTATAGCATAGTTGCTGGAGAGTATCTTATCACTCAGATGCTAGAAATAGTAGGAAAAAAATGAGTTCAAGGCTAGATCCTAGACAGTAGTTAATACGATTAGTACAGCTGCTGTTGGACAAACTACTGGACCACAGCAAAGAAAAAAAATACAAAAACCTTCTTTCTCACCAAAACTTTTATTGAAATAGAATGTTCATTTGTGTGAAAGCTTGATCCTCTGTTTTGATGGAACACAATGCTACATGCATGCCCTAGATTTTTGGTTCTTCAAAAGTATGACTCATACCCTGCTTTTTTGGTGAACATCACGTCTGCAACTGTTTACTGTGTCAAGTGAAGTGAAACCTACGTAATTCACAGCATTTTTTTTTTTCACACTGAGTGTATTTGGAAGAGAAGAAATGACAAAATGAGAGTATCAATTATTTAGGAGTTCATAGAGCAGGTTCATTTTATTTTGAAAATGTAATATTCTAATGTATTTTCACACTGAAGTAAAATAACTACCCAAACTCCTCTAGCGCTCTCAGCAAAACAAACAAACAAACAAACAAACAAACAAAACCAATCATTTGTTCATATGATTAATCACAAGTATGGAATCCTGAGACTATCAAGAGAAGTAATTCCACTCTCCATATTTCAGTTACAAGGGAATTAAATCCCAGAAGTTAGAATGATTTTTTCACAGGGATACATCCAAAAGGGAAGCTGGGTTTGAATCCAAATACTCTTAAGCATGAAAATAAGTTCTAATAGTTTTCAATGTGTGACCATACAGCTTTTTCATATAAGAAGTATCATCAAATACGTTAATGGCTCATAATAAGAAATAAACAACAGTATGCCAAGAGTATGTAGTTCAACAAGCTTTATTATTTAAGTCAAATAATTTTATGGAAATTCTGAAATTAATTGTCTTATTAACCCATAGCACCAGTAGCATGGCATATTTACTGAAGGGTATTTTATTTCTCAGATTATTGACAGGAGAAAAAAAAAATAAGGTGATTTCTTTGTCAAGTAAAACAAGTTCATGTGTTTTTAAATGTAAAGTAAAACAGTGAAATGGAATAAAGTGATTGGGAGAGGTGTGAGCAGTCAGAGACTCACACTGCGGGCAAGTTTGCTAAGTGCAATTGAGACAAAACCAGAATGAGGTAGAAAATCAAAGGATGATCAGTAACAAATAGTGGGTCAGAGGGGAGAACAAGTACAAGATACTGGAGAAAGTTAAAAGGACGAAGTTTGTGGGATTTTGTGCAACTTATGTGAGGCCGTAGGGAATAGGGTAGAGATAGGTAGCTACAAGACCGCCCAGCATGTGGCTGGAGTCAAGACACTTAGCTTTATCCTGATTTGAGTGGGAGGATATGATACAGATACACATTAGAATTTAGTTCAACCTTAAAAAATAAAATTAGGATAATTTCAGGAAAATGAACAGAACTTGAAAACACACAACATAAATTTATGCTATACATAATGATATGTGTTATACATTGATAACTATAATTATATGTATATATAATAACTACATAATGTATAATGCATATGTTATAGATCAACTCTCATTCAATGAATAAGAGAAACAGTAATTTGATTTAAAAATAATGAATTATAGCTGTGGACATGGTAAAAACTGACAAACTCAAGAACTTCTATTTTTCTTGGTCATTATTAGTTTTTTTGTTTTTTTGTTTTCAAAATGATTTACCATAGGTAGAAAAGTATGGCAGGAACAAAAATCTATAGGGGCTGGTTTGTTTGTTTTTCTAGAGAAGATAGAGGAATGGTGTATCCAGTAACTTCAATTAAAAATGCAAAAGGAGAAACCGAGCCCAGGTGGTGCACGCCTTTAATCCCAGCACTCGGGAGGCAGAGGCAGGCGGATTTCTGAGTTCAAGGCCAGCCTGGTCTACAGAGTGAGTTCCAGGACAGCCAGGGCTATACAGAGAAACCCTGTCTCAAAAAAAAAAAATGCAAAAGGAGTTTGTTTATTGATACAATTTTTCTGTTTTCAAATAGTGTAATGAAAAACTATATTAGTCACTATGAGTGAATACTTACTAGATTGACTATCAAAGAGAAAAAAGAGACAGAATTAATAGTTCCACAAGGGCATGTACAGTTACGGCCCACCAAGATTACAAGTTATGGTTAAACAGTAGAATTAGAATTTTTAGTGATAATTACTGACTTTTAATCTGTATTTAGAATTGTATTAAAATAACTCTTGGAAAATATTAAAATGTATACATTTTATGATCCTAAGATGTTTTTCAAAGTCCATAGTTGAGCGACAGAATTCAGCCCTTTACTTTCAAATGACAAGTTATGATGCCAGGCAGCCTGGGAGAATCTTAATTTGCATCTATCAGTTTTCTCACAGAACCATAAAAGTCTTTATAGGTGCCGGAGACATGTCCGCTGTTAAGATTACTGTGCCCTTGTAGAGGACACAAGTTCTGTTCCCAGACATACTGTCAAGTGCCTCAGAACATCAGAGTTATCCCATGTTTGTGGTCTTCACAGACATTACAGTAGTGGGCATAATAAGTCTACACACAAACATGCACAAATTAAAGTTAAAAATAGAAAACCTTTACAAAAACCTTAAAATCAAAAAACCAAAACCAAAACCAAAACTGAGATGCTATTCATTAAAAATGAGTAAAGGACTTATTTCTGAGCCTTGCAGCCTTTTGAAATTTTAATTTTTGTTCAGGACAATACGGATATGTCATATAATATTGCAATGGAGACCCTTTATTGATATACATCTCAAGATGTACACATTCCAAAATAAATTATGCAGGTCTTAGAAAAATTATATGGTTATAGTTTATGAATGATCAAAAGAAGTAAATACCCTCAGAATGTGAAAGCATATGCAAGTGTGTCTAACATCAGTTATGTAGTTTGAGTTGTTGATAAGCAAAAATATGATGATTAGAATATCTTTGGACATTGTGAAAATAAACATGAAATATATTTAGAGAAGTATCACTAGAATTATAAACCTTAATTTTTGGTTTTAATGTGTTTGTGTGAGCTTGGGTGTTACACATATGGTAGCATAGCAGACTCACTTTTGTGAACGCTGACATTTCTGCTGTACTTACAGGCAATAATTGTACCAAAGTGTTGAAGACAATTCTAATATAAGAAATATATGGTTAAAAGAACATACTGTTCTTTCAGAGGATGGAATTTGATGTTCAGTATTCACATAAGAGAGTCACAACCACCATTAACTCCAGCTTGAGGAGATCCTAGATGCCCACCTCTGGCTCCATGGGCACTGAATTCATGTGCCCATACACAAAAAACTATAGTGAAAAAATAAATCTTCAAAAAAATACTTTATTGAAACACACACACATTTACACAAGCTGTGAGTAGTCTATTGATATCTTCAATTATAGCAAGTAAGGAGCATATTATTGTACTTATTAGAAGTTTGAAATAATTTTAGTCATATTGTAAAACGTAGGTCAAGTGTAAGTCATGCATGAGGTGCAAAGAGAAGGATCTTGAGTTTAAGGTCAGCTTGAGCTATACAGTGAGACAGCATTTAAAACACACACACACACATGCACACATGTCTATATACACACACATTAGTGTGTATGTGTGTGCATATATGTAATCTTTAAATGAAAGAACTGAGTAGAGTAAGCTCTCTGCAACTATCATGGAAACTGGTATGGGGTTCCATGCAAACTTAGAATGTTTCACAAAAGGACCAAATGTCTTTGTTTAAAAAAAAAAGTGTGTGTGTGTGTTTGTGTGCACACATATACATGTGTGTACATGTATACTCTCACATGCTCATGCAGAATGCAGAGCAGAATTGTGTGTAGGAAATGGTACCTGTGTAGAGTTTAGAGAACAACTTTTCTAAAGTCAGTTTTCTTTTACCATTCCCAGGAAGATACAGTGCAGACTTCCAGATCATCCCCTACTGTGCCTGCTAACCTTCCTCATCTTGTTCAAATGTGAGTCTCCTGTGTCAAGATAATGGTGCCATCAAAACCTCCTTCTTCTTGTATATGTTCAGCAGCTTTACTAAATCCTAGAAAGTTTTCCCAAACACATAACAAGACCATATTTATAGTCTAAATGGACTAAAAGCTGACTTGTAAATAAATCTGAGAAAATTAAACAATTGATTTTAAAACCATATCACCCATTGTGTGTCTGACCAGATGTGGTGTTTGGTTATAGAAGTAAGCGTCAACTCAGAAGCTCTAGGAGAAATATGTAGACTGAAGGAGTGATTGGTTAGTCCAGGCCTAAAGGAATGCCAATAGATGTCAATGTCTAGAATGTTAAAATATATGGCTTTCGACTTGAGAGTAACATGCAGTGTGTTCAATCAAGAAATTTTATCTATATCTGATGCTCGGAGTTTGGCTCCCAGTCTCCAAAATGACATAGCCAGTGTATCACAAAGGAATAAGTCTGAACTTAGTGGCACAGTATGAAGTGAAGTTTTTTGAATGGTGGAAACCTCTGCAAAGTCCTTACCCTTAATCTGTGGTGGTCAGAGTGACCAGGGATTTAAGGGTAACTGAAAATTCCAGGTAGACACACTACTACAATGAACTTGGGGTCATTTTGTACACACTAAAGAGTATTTCATTTATTTGTTTTTTTTTATTAACTTATTGTTTTTTTATGTCATTTTAAAATATCCTCTCTGGAATGAGGAGCAATATTTCTGAATATTGTTAGCAGAATTCGGAGAATACTACTGTCACAGTGTCTTCATCTATAGCCCTAGTGATCTCAATAATGTGTAGAACACAAAAAGGGAGTAATTACTGCTTTCTATAATTATTTATCAAACCTTTCACATAATTTAACTGGAGGAAAAATATTCTATTACAGCCATTCATAGATAAATCATCTAGTTTTCATATGACATCAGCAACTTCATTCTAAATGTAAATAAATGTAAATAAATAAGCAAAATAATAAAGTTTTACTCTAATTTTATATATGCTTCTTAAATTTTAGAATTTATATAGTATATAGAAATTATGAAAAAAGTACTTATCAATCCTAAAAGCTTCTGTTTATACTACTTTGCATTTCCTATGTATATTCAAACTACACCTTGAGAAACAGCTACAGTGATTACTTAAAAATAGTTTTACAAAATTTGAGAACTTATCATTTCATTACAGTAATTTAAGGACATTATCAGATTATGCCAAGGTTGGTAAAGGAATTGAATAGATATTTCCATATAGGTAAAAATAATGATTATAAAGAGTGATGGAATTGAACATAGAAAATTAAAATTTATTTTCCAGAAAAAGTATTCATAATTTAAACCTATTAAAGAGTTTTAGTACAATTAAATACAATTTCCAAGATTATGATGTAAGACTCTGGGGAGTCTTAACTTACCGAAGACCCTCCGAATGGACACACGGAGTCGGGGATTGATGCAAAATGCAAGAGAAATTTATTGATTCATCAGCATGCTGAGGTCGCTCTACATACCAAGATGGGAGGGCGACCTTGTGGGGCTGGTTCAGGAACCTTATATAGGATTTTAGAGCAGCAGCTGCCATTAGGTACAATGCAGAACAGTGTGACTTTTAATCTGATTGGTCTTTAGGGAATGAGGTAGCAGGGGGTTAATCAGCCCCTCCCTTCCAGCCTAGTGCTTTCTAACCTGTTTCTTCCATGTGCTCGGAGGGGTGAGGGGACCCTGGTGGAATATCTCAAAGTTTCCGAGCTGACCTCTCATTGGTATACGTAAACAAACACTTGTTATAAGAGACAAAATCTATTCAAGAACTCTATAATTATTGACCATCTGTAGCTTATGATATATAACCAAATTTAATCCAAATGAATCAATGCAAATATTAATTAAACAGTATAAAATGTTGAAAATATAAACTGTGATTATGACTTATAAAAGAAAAATAGAAAGATCAATAAAATCCCAGGAAAATCCAATGGAGAAAATAATAAAATTAGACGAGGTTATGCTTGAAAATTAATATAATTTTGAAATTTTATGTTTTCACATTAAAACAAAAAATTTCTTTCTACCCTTTTTATCTATGATTGTATATTATGAAAACAGTAATTGTAGGGCTGCTGTGAGTTAAAGTTTGAACATTTCTTTAGGTTAATTTCCAATATAAAAATGAGTACAAAATTGAGTGTTCTGTACTATAATCTAAAAGGCCAAGATGCAAGATATGGAGGCAGAGGGACGTTCCAATTCAAAGTCAGCCTTGGCTACCTAGGGCATTTAAGGTTTGTGATGGTGTATACCATGGTGGTTTGAATAAGAATAGCCCCAATTGGCTCAGACATTTGAATTCCCCTTCACCAAGAGTGGCATTATTCAAATGGATTTAAAGACCAGAAGAAATCTGTCAGTAGGGGTGGGCTTTGAGGTTTCAAAAGCCCCTGTCAATCCAGGAGTTTCTCTTGGCCTGTAGATGAGGATGTCGCTCTCAGCTACTGCTCCAGGTGCCTGTATACTACCATTTTCTCCTGATGATAGACTCAAACTCAGAAATTGTTAGAACACCCAACTTAAATGTTTGCATTTATAAAGGTTGCCTTGGACATGGTGTTTATTCATAGCAATCACTAGGACATATACAAAGACTGTCTCAAATTTATTTTTATTATAAAATAAGATTCTCATATTTTCAACAACAATTCAGGTTTAATTTTAGGAACTCTGTCAATAAAATTAATGATAACTAAAATGTATAATTAGAAAAGTATACAATTAGAAGTAGATATATTTCATACATCCTATCTGAGTTTGTACATATTGCTGTATATGCTAGTAACCATGCATATTCAGATACATGTGTTCGTGTTGTGGCTAGAGTCCAACCTCCTGTTGTGTTGTTCATTAGCCAACCATCTTGTGTTGTTGTGAGAAGTTCTTTGATTAGTATAAAATTCCCTGATTAAGAATGACTGGCTGAGCTAGCTCTAGGAATCAAACTTTATCTGCCTCTTTTGCTATATGATTGCAGGAATATGATACAAGAATTGGTTAGTCCAGTGTGTATTCTGGGGACAGATAAATCTCAGGGCCATGTGGCTGTGACTAATTTAGTTATCCTATTATTCTATATCTTAAATAAATCACATGGTTGTGACTTTTCTATATGGACTATTGCATTAGATCTTAAGTAAGTTTTGTTTTTTACTTTTTCTTTTATCTTCTTCTTGAGACAGAATTTCATGTAGTCTAGACCATCATTCACTCACTATGTAGCAGAGGATGACCTTGAATTCTGACATTTCTGTTTCTACCTCTCAATGGTGGTATAATGGCATATATTATATCATAATGTCTGACTATATATGGTGCTGTGGCTCGATCCCGGGGCTTCATGCATGTTAGGCATGAATGCCAGCATCTAAGTAATATCCTTAGTTATTATATGTCATAACCCACAAGTTACAATGTATTAATGAGAAGTGAAGGTGTAAAATTAATCTATTCTTTACATGAGATTTGTGATATATGAGAGCAGTTTGTTTTACTTTTAAGATTTATTATTTATTTATATTTGTGGATGTGCCTTTTTCAGTGTATGCTATGTGTGTTCAGGTAGCCTCAGAGGTTAAAATAAGGTATTACATCCCCTGGAACAGGAGTTACAAATAGTGGCTGTCTGATGTGGGTTCTGGGAACTGAACATAATAAGTCCTCTAGAGAAGAAGCAAATGATTTTAACTGTTGATTTATCTTTCTAGATTCTCTAACAGTTTTAAATCAAAATGGGAAAAAGGAGCTTTTCAATTTAATGAAAGTAGAGTAGAAGACAGGAGACTTACAAATCTAAATGAAAGTGATATTTTGGAATATTGTGCTAAAGCTAAACCCTTAGGTTTTGAAATGATTTTTTAAAATGACTATGTAGAGTACATTACACACAAAAGTTATCATTTCAAAAAATTAGATGCTGCTAGAAACTTTCCTTGCTGATTTTTATTTTGTTTGATTTTTGACTGTGTTTATAATAAAGCCTTCTATTTTATCTCCTTATGGATCTACTATAAAGCAGGAAATATTACATGGAAAAATTACAAGCCTTTATATCTCCAGTATGAATAAACAGAAGCATCAAGCTGAGTTATCATCTCTCTTCTAACAAATCTCTCTAGATAGATAGATAGATAGATAGATAGATAGATAGATAGATAGATAGATAGAGATAGAGATATATAGATATACATATATCAGTTTACACAATAAGTAATTGATTCTTGGGAAAATTTTGCAGAATTATGGACCTTAACACTAATGGTATATACTTTGGTGGTAGGTAACTCATGTGTTACCAAAAGATCTACTAATCAGAAGCAGATTACAGCTGTGATAATCACAGTAAGCAGTGGCTACCTTTAGGGTGGAGTTAAATATAGATGGTACCATCAGGATAGCCCTTGGCCTACAGTATATCTAGCCACTGTTCCCATCCTCCAACAAGCTCAGCATCTCGCAATACTTACTTGGTAGGGAGCATATTGCTTGTCCATCTTTACTGTCTTCCTTTCTATCTAAACTTCTGGCCTTGAGGATTGGGGCACAAGGATGAAAACATCATTGTGGTTATAGAGGCATGAGGACAAACAACGTTAGAGCTAATGACAGCTGTGTTTGACAATGGTTTCATCACAGCTCCAAGCTGTTTCTTAGAATTACTTACAGGAACAGAAAGATGGCTGTGTCTACCTTTGAGATTCACCAGAAATAGACCACTCAAAGATGTGCTGTAAGCAGTGAAGCTTGTTCCTGATGGAGTCTCTGAGAATCACATGCATAATTCAGGACCAGCCCACAGAGAAAGGGTCTCTAGGTCTGGCGGTCCCATCCCCATCCTGCCACAGGCCTAGAGAGAGGTCATAAGTATGCAGTCTGGCGAGACAGGAGGCAGGATGGAATGCTTAAGATTTTATACTAGCAAGTAAGCGTGCAGACTGGGGCATGACAAGGCAATAGAGTCTTGGCTTCTTCAGATTTTCCCAAGTCCAAGTGGATCAAGGACCTGCACATAAAACCAGATACCCTGAATCTAAGAGAAGAGAAAGTGGGGGAAAGCCTCAAACACATGAGCACAGAGAAAAATTTCCCGAACAGAACATCACTGGCTTATGCTCTATGATCAAGAGTGGACAAATGGGACCTCACAAAATTGCAAAACTTCTGTAAGGCAAAGGACACTGTCAGTAGGACAAAATGACAACCAACAGATTGTGAAAAGATCTTTACCAATCCCACATCCTATAGAGGGCTAATATCCAATATATAAAAAGAACTCAAGAAGTTAGACTCCAGAGAACCAAATAACCCTATTAAAAGATGGAGAACAGAGCTAAATAGAGATTCTCAACTGAGGAAACTCGAATGTTTGAGAAGCACCCAAGGAAAGGTTCAACATCCTTAGTCATCAAGGAAATGCAAATTAAAATGACCCTGAGATTCTACCTCATACCAGTAAGAATGGCTAAGATCAAAAACTCTGGTGACAACAGATGATGGTGAGGATGTGGAGAAAGAGGAACACTCCTCCATTTTTGGTGGGATTGTACAACAACTCTGGAAATCAGTCTGGTGGTTCCCCCAAAAACTGGACATAGGGACTACCTGAGGACCTAGCTATACCACTCTTGGGCATATACAAAGAAGATGCTCCAACATGGAATAAGGACACATGCTCTACTATGTTTATAGCAGCCACATTTATAATAGCCAGAAGCTGGAAAGAACCCAGATGTTCTTCAACAGAGGAATGGATACAGAAAATGTGGTACATTTACACAATGGAGTACTACTCAGCTATTAAAAACAATGACTTAATGAAATTCGCAGGCAAATGGATGGAACTTGAAAATATCATCCTAAGTGAAGTAACTCAGTCACAAAAGAACACACATGGTATGTACTTACTGATAAATGGGTATTAAGCAAAGAGCATGGAATATCCAAAATACTTCCATATGAAGCTCAAAAGGAAGGAAGACCAAAGAGTAGATGCTTCAGTCCTACTTAGAATTGGGAACCAAATAATAAAGGAAAGTAGAGGATGGAAGGGAATTGGGCAGAAGAGAAGAGAGGGAGGGGAAAAAGAGGGGAAGATTCAGGTATGAGAGGAGATGTACAGAGTTTCAGAAAATTGAACAGAGGTATGTAGCAATGGAGGATGGGGAATTAGGGGTAGTAACCAGAAAGTCCCAGATGCCAGGATAGCAAGAGCCTCCCAGGACCCCACCAGTATGACATTAGCTGAAATATTCCATAAAGGGGCGGCCAAGGATTATGTATGGCCCTGTAATTGACAGATGGGGCCCACTACCCATCTCCAAAATTTTAACCCAGAATTGCTCCTGTCTAAAGAAAATACAAGGACAAAGAGTGGAACAGAGACTGAAGAAAAGGCAATGCAGGGAGTGCCCAACCTGGGGATCCATTCCACATGCAGACCCCAAACCCAGACATTATTGCTGATGTCAAGAAGTGCTTGCTGACAGGAGCCTGATATAGCTGTCTCCAGAGAGGCTCTGCCAGATCCTGACCAACACAGATGGAGATGCTCACAGCTGACCATTGGACTGAGCATAGGGACCCCAATGGAGGAGTTAGGGGAAGGACTGAAGGAGCTAAAGGGGCCTTATCTAGCATCAATGGGAGGGGAGGCCCTTGGTCCTTTGAAGGCTTGATGCACCAGTATAGAGGAATGCTATGGTGGTGAGGCAGGAGTGGGTAGGTGGGAATGAGAGCACCCTCATAGAAGCAGGGTAAGGGGGAAAGGGATGGGGGTTTGCAGAGGGGAAACTGGGAAAGGAGATAACATTTGAAAGGTAAATAAAATAAAATAGAAAGGTTTCCCTTACTCTGTTAACCTTCTACTGTCATTTTGTATCACTGTATTTTGTTTACTTCTGTTTCATTGTTTCTTCCTCCCTTATTTACAGAAGATAATCCCATCCATAAAGGAATGGATTTAGTCTTTCAAGTAATGAAGCATTCTGTTGAGGCCTAAACCTATTTTTGTTGGATGACTTACAAGAAATAAAATTATTAAAAAAAAGTTTAAAATAGAAATATGTCATCATAATTAAAATGTAAATTTAGTTGTTCAATGGCTTAATAAGTTTATCTTCTTCAAGTGTGCTTAACTTTCTTTAAAATGTATTAAAATAGTATTTGGAAGCATATTAAATGCTTTTCAGAAAATATTAACATCTCTTGAATGTAGCATAAGGAGATATCAACAAATTCATTTTTCTTTCGAATATCCCTTTATTGTGGGTTGATTCTAAAAGTTGGTGGTCTTTCTGAATCTCTAAATCTTGCATAATAATTATTGGTTTAGCAAAGTATCTGCTAAGTCCTCATTCTTCTGTCAGTTAAGCCTCTCCTAATAGATTCAATGCATGCAGAGGAAAACAAAAAAATTGCACCATTGAAGAACACTGATGAACAATATACAAGACCAAGGAAGGCAGCATATATACAACAGCTATTTTAGTGAAACAATGCAATCTAAAATATCTTACTTAAAATAAAGTCTCTGAGTATAAATAAAATTCATTGGAGTTCCAAGATAAAGTTGCAGTAAGCCATACATTAATGTTTTCCATGTCTGGCATGGTCCTGGTGGGGACAAAATGACACGGTTATTGCCCCTGGAACAGGGCCAGTGGATGTGGGCCTCCACAAATGTCGATGGCTGCTATTGGTGTAGGGCTTGTTTGTATAATTATGATGTACCTATTCTGTGTCCCTCCCTGTTGTTCCTGTTAATGTTAATGACTCAATCAGAATCAGAGACAGCAAAAGTTGAGAGGCAAAGGTGTGACTAATGTCTTAGCAAAATGGTAAATGCTGGGACCTTCAGGACAGCCCTTAAGGCCGTGAAAAAGAAGTTATGAGTTCAAAAATATATAATTTCTAACTAATCAACATGAATTATATGAGGGGCTTCAAGAATCAAAAAAAATAAAAACAGCTGCACTATGAACCAACTTGTCTGAAAGATACTAAGGAAGGAGACAAAGAAATTCAGGGAATTGTGATCATAGGTGATCCCACCCAACAAAGCTTTTGTTTTATAGTACAAAGGAAGACCAATTCCTGAGTTCACAGTTGGCCTGGGTTAGAGCAAGTTTAGGCCCAAGTGTGGTAGAAATGGTAATTTCAGGACAAGTCCTACATAACTAGCTTATTATTTGTCCTTAAAAGTGTTAGGCAGATCTCTGAATCCTTTTTCAATGTTAAAATAAAATGTGTGCTTTCTGTCTTCTAAGAATTATGGGGCTGGAGTCACAGGATGCTGATTTATAGGATAATCAAAAGGAAACCTAAAGTAAATGACTGGTTTGAGATGTAAAATAAAAGACTGGGATTATAACTGTAGGAGATGAGTTATCCAGAGAAGTCTTTAGACTAGCAAGAGAGAATGCCTGGAGAGCTGTCTCACGTAGAACATTGGAGGAAAGCTGTCAAGAGATCTCCTCGGAAGGCAGGCCAGAGAGAGAAAAAGGAGAATAAAGAGAGAACTCTAACTCTGGAAAGCTGTCTCCATCAGAACATAGGCCGCCAATTTGGACTCACAATTTGACTGCAAGTCATTTTCCAGGTACCCCTTCCTCAGAACCTCTCTTCAAGCTGAGGACGGTCCTTGGCAGATATTGAATATATAGACTGCAATATGAATTTTCAGAAATATAGATTTTTTTAAAGAAATTAAGTAAATAATTTTATTTCACATTCTAACATACTTGCGACTAATAAAAATAAAGAGAATTTAAAGACTTTTGTTCATAAAAAATATCTTTTAGTAGTGTACATTTAAATTTCTTCAATATAATTTATTGCTATCTATTTTTTCTGGAAATATTCAATATAAAATTAATATATTTTTATTAAAGTTTATACACACACACACACACACACACACACACACACACATATATATATATATATATATATATATATATATATATATATATATATATATATATATATATATATATATATATGTGTGTGTTTGTTTGTCAAAGCTGTTTATGTTAAATTTCCCTTTCTTAATGGGAATTGCAGGAGATACAATCAATCAAGCAATAACATTATTCAAGACCTTGGTAAACTCATTATGAATGTAATAGAAGGGAAAATTATGTCATTGTCTTATTCATAGAGAAAGATAAGTATTACATCTTTAGGATACATTTTAATTTTATTATACTGAGGTTTGAGAACTATTACCTGTCTGCCTCTGGTACAATGGGATTTTCAATGTTCTTATCTAATTTTCTTTGATTTAAAATAATAGAAGGAAAATTGTTCATTTCAAAGCCAACTTTTTGCTCCCTTTTCAGCCAGCTTAGAATCATTATAAGTGAGAGTCTAGAGCTTGAGATAATAGCTTTCACATTTTCACATTTTTATTGAGACTTGTCTTTGGAAGGATAGATTTTGATTAAGAATTTCCAAATACTTCTCAGCCATTCGAGATTCCTCTGTTGTGAATTCTTGGTTTACTTCTATACCCTATTTTTTGGTTGGGTTGTTTGTTTTTTTGGTGGTTAGCTTCTTAAGTTCTTTATATATTTTTGATATTATCCCTCTATTGGATGTGGGGTTCATGAAGATGTTTTTCCCAATCTGTAGGTTGCTAATTTGTCTTATTGACTATGTTCTTTGCCTTACAGAAGCTTTCCAGTTTCATGAGGTCTTATTTATCAATTCTTGATCATAGAGCATGAACCATTGGAGTTCTGATTAGGAAATTTGCCCCTGGGCCAATGAATTCAGAGGAACACTCCTCCATTGCTGGTGGGATTGCAAACTGGAACAACCACTCTGGAAATCAATCTGGAGGTTCCTCAGAAAACTGGAAATAGATCTACCTGAAGACCCAGCAACATCAGTCTTAGGAATGTACCCAAAAGATGCCCCATAATGCGACAGGGACCTGAGTTCCACTATGTTCATAGCAGCCTTGTTTGTGACAGTCATAAGCTGGAAACAATCCAGATGTCTCACGACAGAAAAATAGATACAGAAAATGTGGTTCATTTACAAAATGGAATGTTACTCAGCTTTTTAAGTACAAGGACATCCTGAATTTTGCAGGCAGATGGATGGAACTAGAAAATGTCATCCTGAATGAGATAACTAAGAACACCAAAAAGACATGCATGGTATGTACTAACTAAGAAATGGATATTAGCCAAAAAAAAAAAAAAAGAAAGAAAGAAAGAAAAAAAAGTACAGAATACCCAAGGTACAGTCCACACAACTCAAAAAAGGTCAATAAGCTTAAGGGCCCAAGTGAGGATGCCTCAGTCCCACTTGGGAGGGAGAAGAAAGCAATCACAAGGGGAGAGGTAGGAAGGGACCTGGGAGGGAACAAAGGATGGGGATAAGAGGGAAGATGATCTGGTATTGGGTGGGGAAAAATAACTGAAGCCCTGAAGGCCAGTAGAAAGAATGGAAACAGGCAACCTCTGGAGGTAGGAGGTTGGAGGGACCTTCCAGAATGTACTAGAGACCTGGGAAATAAGAGACTCTCAGGACTCAAAGGGAGGAACCTTAGATGAAATGCCCTACAGTGGGGAGAGGGAAGTTGTAGGACTACTTCCAGCAGAAAGTCAGGGCATCACATGAGGGAAGGGGTTGCCATACCACAGTCAAAACTCTGACTCATAAGTGTTCCTGTCTGAAAGAGTGCAGGGATGGAAATGGAGAGGAACCTGAGGAAAAGGATGTTCAGAGACAGGCCCAAAGTAGGATCCAGCTCACGGAGAGGTCCCATGGCCTGTCACTATTACTGAGGCTGTGGAGTGCTCACAAAAAGGGACCTAGCATGACCACACTGTGGAAGACTCAACAAGCAGCTGAAAGAGTCAGATGCAGATATTTGCCCCCAACCAATGGACAGAAGTTGCTGAACCCTATGGTTGAATTAGGGAAAAGATGGAGAAGGGTAACCCTGTAGGAGGACCAGTAGTCTCAATTAAACTGGAACCCTGAGATCTCTCAGACACTGGACTACCAACCAGGTAGCATACACCAGCTCGTATGAGGCCCTTAACACATATACATCAGAGGACTGCCAGGACTGGGTTCAATCAGAGAAGATGCACCTAACCATCAATAAACTGGAGGCCCCAGGGATTTTAGAGGCCTGGTGAGGTAAGGGTGGGGTAGGGACATCCCCATGGAGATAGGGGGAGTGGGGAGGAGGTATGGGATGTGGAACAGTCAGAGGGTGGTCCAGGAGGGGAATAAAATCTGGAGTTTGAAAAAAAAAGAAAATGGAAAAAATAAGAAATAAAATAAAATGAAAACAAATAAGTTGGGAAAAAGCACTAGAGATAACCAGATGGCAGGAGGCAAGCATAAGAACATAAGCAACAGAAATCGAGGTTACTTGGCATCATCAGAACCCAATTCTCCCACCGTAGTGAGTCTTGGATACACCATCACACCAGAAAGGCAAGATTCAGATCTAAAATCACTTCTCATGATGATGATAGAGGACTTTAAGAAGAAAATAATTAACTCCCTTAAAGAAATAGAGGAGAACACAGGTAAACAGGTAGAAGCCTCTTTAAAGAGGAACCACAAAAGTCCCTTAAAGACTTACATGAAAACACAATCAAACAGGCTAAGGAAATGAACAAACCCATCCAGGATCTAAAAATGGAAATAGAAACAATAAAGAAATCACAAAGGGAAACAACCCAGGAGTTAGAAAACCTAGGAAAGAGATCAGGAGTCAGAGATGCAAGCATCACAAACAGAATACAAGTGATAGAAGAGAGAATCTCAGGTGCAGAAGATACCATAGAAAACATTGACACAACAGTCAAAAAAATGCAAAAAGTAAAAAGCTCCTAACTCACAACATCCAGGAAATCCAGGACACAATGAGAAGACAAAACCTAAGGATAATAGATATAGAAGAGAGAGAAGATTCCCAAATTAAAGGGCCAATAAATATCTTCAACAAATTATAGAAGAAAACTTTCCTAACCTAAAGAAAGAGATGCCCATGAACATACAAGAAGCCTACAGAATTCCAAATAGAATGGACCAAAAAAGAAATTCCTCCCGTCACATAATAATCAAAATATCAAATGCACTAAACAAAGCAGTGAGGGGAAAAGGTCAGGTAACATATAAAGGCAGATCTATCATAATAACAGCAAACTTCTCATCAGAGACTATGAAAGCTAGAAGATCCTGGTGAGATGTCATGCAGACCCTAAGAGAACACAAATGCAGGCCCAGGCTATATACACAGCATTACTCTCAATTATCATAGAGGGAGAAAACAAGATGTTCCAGGTCAAAACCGAATTTACACAGTATCTTTCCACAAATCAAGCCATACAAAGGATAATAGATGGAAAACACCAACACAAGGATGGAAACTATATCCTAGAAAATGTAAGAAAGTAATCTTTCAAAAAAGCCAAAAGAAGATAGCCATTTTGTCCTATTGAAAGTGTCCTTTACCTTACAGAAGCTTTGGAATTTCATGAGGTCCCATTTCTCGATTCTTGTTCTTAGAGCATAAGCCATTGGTGTTCTGTTTAGGAACTTTTCCCCTGTACCCATGTGTTCTAGACTTTTCCCCAATTTCTCATCTATTAGATTCAGTGTATCTGGTTTTATGTGGAGGTCCTTGATCCACTTGAACTTGAGCTTTGTACAGGGAGATAGGAATGGATCAATTCGCATTCTTCTGTATGTAGACCACCAGTTGAACCAGCACCTTTTGTTGAAAATGCTGTCTTTTTTCTACTGGGTGGTTTTAGCTCCTTTGTCGAAAATCAAGTGACCTTAGGTATGTGGGTTCATTTCTGGGTCTTCAATTCTATTCCATTGATCTACCTGCCTGTCACTATACCAATACCTTGCAGGTTTTATCACTACTGCTCTGTAGTACAGCTTGAGGTCAGGGATGCTGATTCCCCCAGAAGTTCTTTTATTTTTAAGAATGGTTTTTGCTATCCTGGGTTTTTGTTATTCCAAATGAATTTGAGAATTGCTCTTTCTAAGTCTATGAAGAATTGAGTTGGAATTTTGATGGGGAGTGCATTGAATCTGTAGATTTCTTTTGGCAGGATGTCCATTTTTACTATATTAATCCTGCCAATCCATGAGCATGGGAGAACTTTCCATCTTCTGATGTCTTCTTCGATTTCTTTCTTCAGAGACTTGAAGTTCTTGTCATACAGATCTTTCACTTGTTTGGTTAGAGTAACATCAAGATACTTTATATTGTTTTTGACAATTGTGAAGGGTGTCATTTCCCTTACTTCTTTCTCAGCTTGTTTATCCTCCAAGTATAGGAAGGCTACTGGTTTGTTTGAGTGAAAAGGGCTAATATCCAATATTTACAAAGAACTCAAAAAGTTAGACTTCAGGGAACCAAATAACCCTATCAAAAAATGGGGAAGAGCTAAACAGAGAATTCTCAACTGAGGAAATTCGCAGGGCTGAGAAGCACCTAAAGAAATGTTCAACATCCTTAGTCATCAGGGAAATGCAAATCAAAACAACTCTGAGATTCTACCTCATACCAGTCAGAATGGCTAAGATCAAAAACTCAGGTGACAGCAGATGTTGGAGAGGATGTGGAGAAAGAGGAACACTTCTCCATTGCTGCTGGGATTGCAAGCTGGAACAACTACTCTCTAAATCAGTTTGGTGGACCCTCAGAAAAATGAACATAATACTACCTGAGGACCCAGCTATACCTCTCCTGGGCATATACCCAGAAGATGCTCCAACATGTAATAAAGACTCATGCTCCACTATGTTCATAGCAGCCATATTTATAATAGCCAGAAGCTGGAAACAACCCAGATGTCCCTCAGCAGAGGAATGGATACAGAAAATGTGATCCATTTACACAATGGAGTACTACTCGGCTATTAAAAACAATGACTTAATGAAATTTGCAGGCAAATGGATGGAACTTGAAAATATCATCCTGAGCGAGGTAACTCAGTCACAAAAGAATGAAAATGGTATGTACTCATTGATAAGTGGATATTAGCCCAAAAGTTCAGAATATCCACGTTTCCCTTCACAGTAACCATTGGACTGTGTGTGAGGTCCCAGATGGAGGAGTTGGAGAAGGGACTGAAGGAGCTGAGAGAGTTTGTAGCCCCGTGGAGGGAGCACCAGTGTCAACTGGCCTGATCCCCAGTGCTCCTGAAGGCTGGACCACCAACCAAAGTATACACATGGAGCGGCCCATGGTTCTGACCACATATGTGGCAGAGGAGGGCCTCACTGACCATCAGGGGAAGGAGAAGCCCTTGGACCTGAGGGTGTTAGAGGCCCCAGTACAGGGGAGTGCCAAGGTGGGAAGACTGGAGTGCATGGGCGGGTGGGTGGGTGGGGCAATACCCTCATAGAGGCAGGGGAGGGGGAGGGGATCGGGGTTTCCAAAGTGGAGACCTGGAAAAGGGGAAACATTTGAAATGTAAATAATCAAAAAATTAAAAAAAAAAAAAAAAAGAAGATAGCCACACAAACAAATACCACCTCTAACAACAAAAATAACAGGAAGTAGCAATCCACTTTTCCTTCATATCTCTTAACATCAATGAACTCAACTCCCTTATAAAAAGACATAGACTAAAATAACTGGGTAAGTAAACAGGACCCAGCATTTTGCTGCATACAGAAAACGTACCTCAGTGACAAAGATAGACACTACCTCAGAGTAAAAGGTTGGAAAACCATTTCCCAGCAAATGGTCCCAAGAAACAAGCTGTAGTAGCCATTCTAATATCTAATAAAATCAACTTTCAACAAAAAGCTATCAAAAAAGTTAAGAAAATACACTTCATGCTGGTGAAAGGAAAAATATACCAAGATGAACTCTCAAATCTGCACATTTATGCTCTAAAAATCAAAGGCAGTGTAATAATAGTATATGTTTAAAATACACAGATATAATACAGTTCTGGTGACACATTCAGAAAGATAGATAGGACTCAAGAGATTGTTTTCTAAAGCATTCTTAAACAGTGATTATAATTGAAATGATTATAATTTTATAGAATTTTACCAAAGTCCACTGGTACAATTTTATTTGTTGCTAATACTTTCAATTTTTTTTCTACATCTGTGGTTTAACTATGAAAAAACTTAAATGTCCTGAAAAAAAATCCCACACTTCATTCTTTACAGAAATAGTCACTATAGAACTAGAAATATTTAAGGGGTGACTTCAGCAATTGTTATAAGTATCTGATGAGTCTCAGTGTAATGGCCTTGAGAAACTCAAAGGAATGATCCTCTTTGCTCAGAGTGAGTGAAGCTAACATATCTTCAAAGGAGTAAATTGGAGGTATTTGAATTTTATGCTCACATTAGGGAGGTGACTCCTGTGTATTTTAGAAGACTATTATTTATTTTCTTTGAATTTAGTCAGGAGTTGTCAAATTAGTTCTAGTTGAGTGTTATACTAGTAAGGTTTTCAATGTCTACTGAAAACATGTAACATTAAATGTGTGATTTATGAAAAATAAACTAGCAAATGATGCCATCTAAATGATAGCTCTGATTATAAGCTACAAAATCTTTTTTTATTCATCACTTTGAGCTCATTACTGTCATCTACATGTGTTTGTGCATATATACTGTCTATATAATAGTCTATTGGCTTCTTAGAGAGTGTTCAAGTAAATTAAATGAGCCATGATTTATTTAAGTCCATAGTATAATAACAGTTTTAGAAATAAAAACACCCCAGTTTTAGTAGACCCAACAGACTAAGTTTGGCAAATTGTTACAAATACCAATTAAACATACAAAGTAATGTTAACAGTCAAAGATATTTAATCTATATGTGGTGTGTCATGGTTACATGTTCTAGAAGTGAAAAGCTTGGCAGGGAGCTGGCTTTATGCCTACCATTCTTAATTCTGAGATTCCCTGGGGTTTGAGCCTGTTCAACCTTACCAGTTCTTCTGTCTGTTGGCATTGTCCACTTGCCGCATATCTATAAGGCTAGGTTATTGGAACAAATAAAGTATTTGATGACTTCAGGTCTGTCTTTGTGCTACTGCTATGCTATGGCTATTATTTAAACAAAACAAAGATCAAAAGATAACAGAGAGGGTATATGTAATTTGTCAGTTTAAGTCATGGTGCTATCTGGCTGATCGTCATCTCTATTCTTCATCTTATTAGATGGTGTAATTTAGTCCCCATTTGTTGAGGTATAAATGGGTTTTCAAGAGATTATTGCTCCTACATAATGTAGAAGCTGCCCTCATGTACACATACCTTTATCTAAAATTATCATGCTAGACTTGATATTTTTGGAATCCATGGATGGAGGTGATAATTCATCATGATGCTTTCAGCTTTCTTGAGGAAAGAGAGAGGTAGAGAAATCAGAGTTGTAGAACTTTATCTTGATTTGATTGCCTGGTAAGCTCAAATGAGAAATAAACCTTTTGAACAGAAGTATTGATTCAAAATGACTGGTACAATAGGACTTATACCTTGAGCAGATGGTTCAATCAAATAGATTTTTAAAAATCATAAAAGTATCTCCAGGGTTCTTAAAATCACTTTCTGTATTTTAGATATAGCTTACTATGTTTGTATAGTCATATTGTAATTGCTAAAAGAAAATACATTTTCTGAAAGAAAATACATAAAAGTCATTAATAGAAGGCATTAGAACATTCTGTGGGATATAGTTTAGGTTAGGAAGTTTAAAATGGGAGGAAAAACACAACTAAGAAAGGATTTCGGATGGTGTTCCTGTACTGAAGTATTGCTTCACTATTGGACAAAGACTTGACAAAGAAGCAATAGTTAAAGGAAATTTCTTTCCTTCTAGTCCAAAACATAAACTCTCTGGCCTGGGTGAATATCTAACATTTAAGTTGGGTTGATTTATGTCTTGGCGAAAAGATCATCCCTAGGCAGGGGGTTCACATTAAGTCATGAAAAAAAAAAAAAGACTAATTTTCACTTTAATGCTGCTGCTCTTCTTGGTGGTCATCTCATGGTACTGGTATCTCCAAAATACCACTATCTTCTGCTCCAACTAGGCTTTACCAATAGACTTTCTTCCTGGTGCCAAGCCTCAGCTCCTTTTGACCCTTTCAGTTCTGGGCCATCAATTGCAACTGAGGCTGCACCTTTACTAATGGCCTTCCATAGTCTCTCACAGTGCAGAGCCTTGGCTGCTTTTTATCACTCTGCGTACCTTCCAAACCAGTACCACCTGGGTGAGTCTTACACATTATTAAGTCCAGCTGCATCATGAGGTACAACCTTGGCTATCTCTGGAATACAGCTTCTTTATGCTCTCAGAAAACACTTCCCAGAAGATTTTACCTCAGTAATGCTTGTCTCTTCTTAATCACACTAATTTCTTAGCTCCAGCTAACCTAGCATCAATAGTCCCAGTAATGCAAAGGTTTTACTTTAGTAGTTTTGGTATCCTGATAATCACAGCTGATTCTTCAGCCCCAGCTAACCAAAACCACAGAATCCTCCCACAATCAAAATAGCAAAGGCCCTGATATGAATCTTTAATCTTCCCTCTGAAATTTCACAAGCCGGCCTCCATCATTTACACTGTTCACAATATTATCTTCCAAACTCCTACAGAACATCCCTCAGAGTCCTCAACACCCAATGACTCTTCTAGCCCGAAGTTCCAAAATTCCAAAGTCCCTCCACAGTCCTCCTCAAAACGAGGTCAATGTTGTCACAGAAATACATTACTATGTTGGTACCAATTTGTCTTAGGGTTTCTATTCCTGCACAAAACATTATGATCAAGAAGCAAGTTGGGGAGGAAAATGTTTACTCAGCTTACACTTCCACATTGCTGTTCATCACCAAAGGAAATAAGTACAGGAACTCACACAGGGTAGGAACATAGAGGCAGAAGTAGATGCAGAAGCCATGGAAAGCATTCCAATAAGCAGTATTCCTCCATGTACATTGTCTGGGAGCACAGATGGGCCTTAACTGGGAGACTTAGGTTGTCTGGCTTTGTAGAGGAAGGCTTTCCCTCTGCTCACCATGTGGTTCTTAATGAAAGAGACAGTATTTGTTTCCAAACTGTTTATCGATTGTTCATTGTGGAAAATGGATGCATACCAGCTCCTCAGGATGGATCAGAGATTAAAAACCTTTTGCAGGAAGAAATGTCTGGGAAGGGAAACTTATTGGCAAATCCCTCAGGCCCTCTAGATACCTCATTAGCATGGAGAACTCTGTTCTGATCGATGTGACTGTAGGTCATATTCCTTGTAGTGAGTGTGGTACTTGTTCCAGGTGTTCCAGGCAGGAATCTGGTAGGGAGCAGGGAACCACCTACCATCTCAAGTGGGTATCTAGGTGCCAGGGTCTCTGAACCCATTCAAGCTTACCAAGTTTCCTGGCATGATCCACTGTCTGACATGGTGCCATTTTGATGAATATATGGGAAACACACAGTGTACTTAATGTAGTCTTTAAAAAAGAAAGAAGGAGGGAAGGAAGGAAGGAGAGAGAGTCAGAGAGAAAGAGAGACAGAGACACAGAGTCAGAGAGAGAGAGAGTCAGAGAGAGAGAGAGAGAGAGAGAGAGAGGGAGAGAGAGAGATGAACAGTGGTTCTCAACCTTCTTAATGTTGGGACCCTTTAATAAAGTTCCTCATGTTGTGGTAACCATAAAATTATTTTCTTTGATACTTCATAACTGTAAATTATAATTCATAATGCAAATATCTTATATGCAGAATGTTTGATATGTGATCCATGTGAAAGGGTTATTTGACCCCCAAAGAGATTGTGACTCACAGGTTGAAATCCACTAGACGTGAAGTTGGGAGGATTTGGAGGTGAGGAGTGGGTCTGAAGTAAGGAGTTAGGAATAGGGTGAATGTGATCAAAATTCACTTTATGCATGTATGAAATTCTGTGAATTAATACGATTTAGTTAAAAATGTTTTTAAAGATGCAGGATGACATTATAGTGTATCAAACTACTGTCCTGATATGAGAACTTAATACAATTTATTTGTTTACATATGAACAGTACAAAAAATAACAACAAAAGACCAACAGGACTCAGAAGTTAAAACCATAGATATCCCATGTAAGGCCTTTACTATCGCCATATCTAAAAAGACAATGTATCTAATCATCCATAATATCCATTTGCACTAAGGGATATTTGGTTTTGCTTTGGGTTGTATTCTAACATGACTTCATTAATTTTGTGGTTTAAATTTTATTGGATTTGCTGATTGGAGAGGTCCACCTTGTGCCACAGACACTCATCTTATTACTGTTTTGTGGTTTCATTTTACTAGATTTTTTTTCTAAAACTGAAGAACAACAAATAAACCCCTTTAGCTGCACATGCTTTTATTATTTATTTTTGTCTGACTGTAATAAACACCAATCTGTGAAGTCAGAAGTTGAAGCAATATGCTTTCAATATCCATTTAACTTGATTGTGGATAGGACATACCACTAATACATACTTATGATGATAGCCATAACAGTTGCCAGTGTTAACTGTTATGGACTCATTTTCTTCTGTCCAAAATAATGACTCTACTTAGATCTTTGCTGCTAACCTACAAGTGACTAAAACTTACTGAAAACCTGGCAACTCTGTCTCCTCTTCTTCCTTAAGTTTTGGATCTGATTATTTTTCCTTAGTTTCAAGTGTAGCCATGATCATCATTTAAGAAAGATTTTTCCACAAATAGTGGCAACTATTGATTTATTCCCCAACCCTGTGAAACCTCTTCAAAACCTTGAAGACTGATAATGCCAAGACAAGAGAAACGTTGGAAGCTTTCAGGATTTACAGAGGTATCATGACTAACAGATGGTTAGCGGCTGTGTTTTCTAATATCTTCCTCTTGATCACCAGAGAGGGACCTAGAAGTTAAGACTAATCAATCATTTCCTAACCTAACATTCCTATCCAACTCCTCCTGAAGATAAAGGGATCGTACAGAGGGCATAAGCTAAGATAGTCTTTCTGGGTACCAGTCTTCCATCTTCTAAGTTTGCCTGGCTTATTAAATAAATCTTTTTCATTAAGAAAACAACTTCTCCTTGATGGATAGTGTCCTTTCAGAGGAGGCAAATGGCCTTGGATTCTGTAACATTTCCTTCTGAGCTCTTCTGAGAGACCATGTTGTATCCCTACCCATACAGTTAAGTTACTTCCCTCTTACAATTTGTTTTTTTCCATTAAAAATAGTCTTAGAAACATTAGTATTCTATTACTGCTGTTATAAAAATCACAAACTTGGTGCTTTTATGCCAATATTTATCTTTCAATTCTTTAGGTCATAAATCTGACACAAGTCTTATTTGGTTAAAATCAATGTGTTGAGTTTCTAGCATCTGGAAATAAAACACAGTTTTATCACTCTATAAAATACTGACTTTGCTAAAATGCTGTGTGTTAAGCAATATTCTATAATAAAGGATGTTAGTGGCTTTTTAATTCAATAGAATGTAAATGTTGCTCAAAATTACTAGCTCAAAACACCTGTGTCATTTGTTATCTTCACAAGTGAAAAAAAATAAAACAAACTAAAAACATTGGAACAAATGAAAGAATAAAAATATTTCAAAAAACATGACCAGTTAAATTCTTCTTAAAATATGCAGTTAATAATACTTCCATTCAGAAAAGGGGAAATAAGGTTGCACAGATTTTCTATATTTCATGTATATATTGCAAATTTATAAAAATGTAGCATGAAGCATAATCATATTATTTCTTTGTAAAAAGTCTTCTATGGATGTACACATAGAAAGCATCAAAGTTAAATTATAACATATTTATAATTAAAAACAAAGAATTGGGCAAATTAAACAATTCCAAACTGTCATTCAACTTACTATGAAGCCACAACTACACTGCTACCAAAACCACACAAAGAACCAACAAAGAGAACTTCAAACCAATTTCCCTTATGAATATTGATGCAAAAATAATAAAATTCTCACAAACCGAATCCAAGAACACATCAAAATGATCATTCACTATCATCAAGTAGACTGCATCCCAGGGATTCAGAAATGTTTCAATATATGGAAATCCAACAACATAATCTACTACATAAGCAAACTCAAAGAAAAAAAGCACAGGATCATTCATTAGATGTTGAAAAAGCATTTGACAAAATTCAACATCCCTTCATATTAAAAGTCTTGGAAGGATCAGGAATACAAGGTCCATACCTAAACATAGTAAAAGCAATATACAGCAAACCAGTTGGTAACATCAAACTAAGTGGAGAGAAAGTTGAAGCAATCCCACTAAAATAAGGGACTAGGCAAGGCTGCCCAGTCTCTCACTATCTATTCAATATAGTACTTGAAGTTCTAGATAGAGCAATTAGACAACAAAAGGAGGTCAAAGGGATACGGATTGGAAAGGGAGAAGTAAAAATATCAATATTTGCAGTTTATATGATAATATTCTTATGTGACCCCAAAAATTCCACCAGAGAACTCCTAAACCTGATAAACAACTTCAGCAAAGTGGTGGGATATAAAATTAACTCAAAAAAAAAAAATCAGTAGCCTTCCTATACTAAAGGATAAATGGGCTGAGAAAAAAAATTAAGGAAATGACACCCTTCTCAATAGTCATAAAAAATATAAAATATCTTGGTGTGACTCTAACCAAACAAGTGAAAGATCAGTACAACAAGAACTTCAAGTCTCTGAAGAACAAAATTGAAGAAGACCTCAGATAGAAGCACAGGGAGGGGGGTATGGTATAGGGGATTTCCAGAGTTGGTGGGGAGGCAGGGATTGGGGATAACATTTGAAATGTAAAGGAAGAAAATAACCAATAAAAAAAAGAAGGTGGAAAGATCTGCCATGCTTATGGATTGGCAGGATTAATATAGTAAAAATGACCATCTTGCTGAAAGCAATCTACAGATTCAATGCAATCCCCATCAAAATTCCAACTCAATTCTTCATAGACTTAGAAAGAGCAATTCTCAAATTCATTTGGAATAACCAATACCGCAGAATACTGAAAACTATTTTCAACAATAAACGAATACCGGGGAATTACCATCCCTGACCTCAAGCTGTACCACAGAGCCATAGTGATAAAATCTACACAGTTTTGGTGCAGAGATAGGCAGGTGGATCAATGGAATAGAATTGGAGACTCAGAAATGAACTCACACATCTATGGTCATTTGATCTTTGACAAAGAAGCTAAAACCATCCATTGGAAAAAAGACAGCATTTTCAATAAATGGTGCTGGTTCAACTGGTGGTCAGCATGTAGAAGAATACAAATTGATCCATGCTTTCCTCCCTGTACAAAGCTCAAGTCCAAGTGGATCAAGGACCTCCACACATAACCAGATACACTGAATCTAATAGAAGAGAAAGTGGGGAAAAGCCTTGAACACTTAGGCGCGGTGGAAAATTCCTGAGCAGAACACCAATTGCTTATGGTCTAAGATCAAGAATCAACAAATGGGACTTCATAAAACTACAAATCTTCTGAAGGCAAAGGACATTGTCAATAGCAGAAAATGGCAACCAACAGATTGGGAAAAGATCTTTACCAATCCTACATCTGATAGAGGGTTAATATACAATATATACAAAGAACTCAAGAAGTTTGACACCAGAGAACCAAATAATCCTATTAAAAAATGTAGTACAGAACTAAACAAAGAATTCTCACCTTAGAAATACCAAGTCTCTGAGAAGCACCTAAAGAAAATGTTTAACATCCTCTCTCATCAGGGAAATGCAAATCAAAACAACCCTGAGATTCCACCTCACACCAATCAGAATGGCTAAGATCAAAAACTCAGGTTACAACAGATTCTGGCGAATATGTAAAGAAAAAGAAACACTCCTCCATTGTTGGTGGGATTGTAAGCTGCTACAAACGACTCTGAAAATCAGTCTGGTGGTTCCTCTGAAAACTGGACATTGTACTACCTGAGGACTGAGCTAGATCACTCCTGGGCATATATCCGAAGATTCTCCAACATGTAATAAGGACCCATGCTACACTATGTTCACAGCAGGCATATTTATCATATTAAAAAAGCTAGAACAACCCAGGTGTCCTTCAACAGAGGAATGGATACAGAATATATGGTACATTTACACAATGGAATATTACTGAAATATTAAAAACAATGACTTCATGAAATTTGCAGGCAAATGGGTGGATATAGAAAATATCCTAAGTGAGGTGACTCAGTCACAAAAGACCATATATGTTAAGTACTTACTGATAAGTGGGTATTAGGCAAAGAGAGTGGAATACCCACCATACAACTCACGGACCACATGAAGCTCCAGGGGAAGGATGACCAAAGAGTGGATGCTTCAGTCCTATATAGAAGGGGGAACAAAATAATCAAGGGAAGTAGTGGGTGGGAGGGACTTGGGAGGAAGTGGGGCAGAGGGGAAAAGGAGAGGAAGTATCAGGTATGGGAGGAGATGGAGCAGATGTACAGAGGGCCAGGAAATTCAATAGATGTGTGTAGCAATGGATTATGTGGAACTGGTGATAGCAACCAGAAAGTCCCAGATGCTAGGAAAGCAAGAGCCTCCCAGGACCCCAGCAGGATGATATTAGCTGAAATATCCCACAAAGGGGAGGGAGAACCTGTCAAGTCCATGTCCAGAGGTTAGGCATGACACCTCAGTTGAGGAATGGGGCCACCCACCCATCTCCAAAATTTTAACCCAGAATTGCTCCTGTCTAAAGAAAATACAGGGACAAAGAGGAGAGCAGAGACTGAAGGAAAGGCTATTGAGAGACTGCCCCACTTGAGAATCCATCCCACATGTAGACACCAAACCCAGACCCTATGGAGGATGCCAAGAAGTGCTTACTGACAGGAGCCTGATACAGCTGTCTCCTGATTGGCTCTGCCAGATCCTCACCAATACAGATGCAGAGGCTTGCAGCCAATCATCAGACTAAGAACAGAGATCCCAATAGAGGAGTTAGAGGAAGGACTGAAGGAGCTAAAGGGACTTATATGGCATCAGTGGGAGGGGAGGCCGTTGGTCCTTTGAGGGCTTGATGCCCCAGTGTAGAAGAATTCTAGGGCGGTGAGGCTGGAGTGGGTAGCTCCTGGGGGAGCACCCTTATAGAAGCAGGGTAAGAGGGGATGGGATAGGGGGTTTGCAGACAGGAAACTGTGAAAGCAGATAACATTTGAAATGTAAATAAAAATTAGTTTTACCATTTTCTTTCAATAATGCATGTGATTTTCCTATATTCCACCTTCTTGCCAGCAGTGTAATTCGTTCATTTTAACCATTCTAATAAGTGTGAATCGTGGATTATTTTAATTTGATTGTATTTCCTCATTGTTAGTTTTGTCTTTACTAGTAGTACCACACAATGTAGTCTGCATTGTCTATTAGTTATTGAGTGTGTAGTTAGATATTTCCCCATTTTTTTTAAGAGAGATTAGATGCAAAGATTCTCAATTTTATTGTGGTAAAATACTAAAATGTATCTGCTAAATAATGTTTTCTGTGACAGAACAAATATCACTGTGGATCCAAATATCAATACTATATTCTAGAAATTATAAGAAGGCGCCTGATGTAAGGCTCATGAATCAACTTTGGCATTTGAAAGTCCAGCAGTTTCAGCATTTTTTTTTGACAGAAGTGATGTCCTTTCTCTGCTGACTTGAGGACTCTCTTCTGTATTAAAAGTCAGATGATTGTGTAAACATGTTTCTGATGTCTTCATTCTGACCCATTTATCCCAGCTTCACTAAAGAGTAAATTGTTTCATCTTCTGGCAATGTGGAGACAGGTTCATTATCTACCTTTCATGTCATGAGGATTAAAGATGGGAACACTTAATAAGAACTTGGCTGTTCTCATTTCATCTATCAAACCACTGAGCCTTCAAAGTAGCAGGCTGTCCTTCCACTTCTCTGTTCTCCTCTGGAATTCCCAAAGAACTGCTCATGAGACAAATAAAGGATAAATGAACTGTAGTCCAATCACAAATACTAAAATTAAATCTGAGATATAGCTTTGTCATATTTAAAATGTTGGCACTTTGTGTGTTGAGACTCCTTATAGTGTTTTTCAGGAAATAAGAGTCTCCCAAGATGCTCTGATGAATGTAGCTCTAGCAGGCATTGTGCACAGAAATGAGCAGCTACCCAAGCTCTTCCACAGAGTGTGGAAAGAAAATAAAGGTATGGGCCACATTGCTCTTCCTGTGTACACAAAATGTTTCTTTCAGGGACACAGGCTTGTCATTCAATTGCATCTGGAGAGAGCCAAATTCTAAACAATCTGAGCTTCCCTTTGAATGTAAAAGAGCTGTTTAATTTGCATTTTGTGATTTTTCTATGTTTCTCAGCACATGGGAGTTCTATTCATCAAAGTACGATAATTTTTCACATTGACCACAGCAGACAACAAGCATAGTGCTGCTTCTGTGGTTTCTGTTACTGGACGCTAATCTCTCCTCAGCACAACCCTGAAGCTTTATCAGCTGTAAAGGAGAGAAATGGAAAATCCAAAGAATGATTTCTTAAGTCTGTGACAGCTGCACTAAAATCCAATTCTAAAAAGTGGCTCTGATACTTTCTTCTTTGTGTCCAGAGGTTTGATGACAAATGAATGCTTATGAGTGACAAAGGATTCAAGCTATCAGTAAGTGAGCTTTCAGCTCAGGCCAAACACTGTGCGTGATTGACAGGAAGAGCTCCTTCTCCTTTGATTGCTTAACATCCAGTACATAGCATGTCTCTATGTTCCTGAGGGTCTACACTAGGACTTGGGAAAAAAATCCACATTTCTTTAACACAGACCTTGAGAGCTATAAGTATTTTCTCAAGTAGTACTGATAAACAAGAATACTATTTTTCCTTTATTAGTCTATAAATTCACCTTATATGAACAAAAATATACATGTCATGAAGTTTTAATTCTGCTAAATTTCTGTCATCAGCTCTTACTAAGAATTTTCAGACCTTTGGAGAGTAGACTTCATTTAAATCTAGCACAACTGTCATTCAACTTATTCTAATCATGTCCGGTAATGGTTGATTCTAGGGTTGGTAATCCCTATGACAGGGATAGATAAATAAGCTACATGAAATATTATAAGTATTTTTAATCTTGTAAAACATATTCATGTTCACTTACTGTTTATAAGAGAATATCCTTAAATTATACCCAAATAAATTATGCGTTTTTATTTTGAAACAGAGAATTTATATTGGTGTATGACACATGAAATAGGGGGTTTAAAAAAAACACACAAATGAATAAGATAATTCTAAATTAAATAATGCCAGATTTTTTTAAAGAAACCAATACAGTTTTAAAAGAAATCCACCAAAGGGCTGGAGAGATGGCTCAGTTGTTAAGAGCACCTGCTGTTCTTGCAGCAGACCTGAATTTAGTTTCCAGCATCCACATTTTGCCTCATAAACACTTATAACTCCAGCTTCAAGGGACTAAATGCTTCAGGATTATGCAGGTACTTGGGCTAATGTGTGCACATATCACATATTGAAACACACACATATGATTTAAAAAAGATAATGAAAATTTTATTTAAAGAAAGAAATGTACTTTATATAACAAATTAGTGTCTGCGCTTCCTTGAGGTAGTTTTGAATACACAATTTTCTTGCGTTTCAACATGGAAGAATGAATTTAAAGCTAGGCTATTCTATGACTATGACATAACTGATATGTTAAGGTACTTAACATATAAAGAAACATATTGAAAATAAATCAAGAGACAAAAGTAACACAAGTGATTATAAAGGGCGACTGACTAAATCAATGAATAACCCTTTCTCTTCGTTAGTAATGTACAGTCTGAATAGGAGAGTGGAATAAATTAAAAGTCAATACTACTTTCTATAAAATATTATTTTACTGTGTAAATTGTACATATTTCCTATATGCTTGGTCTATGGAAAAGATAGTATCTTAAAGTCTGAATACTGGGTACCTCTGAATTTGATTTTTAAAAAATGATTTTTAAGTTGGCATGTACTCGACTATATATAATACTATATTTATTTTCATACTAGATTATAATGTTCTGTAAGTTTATTTCTCCCATAATACCTTTCTCTACCCTTGTCATCCTGCTTTCTCTTATTCTTTAATACTCCCTAGATTGTTTGCTTCTACCTTAATATCATATGCAACCATATAAAATCTAGGAAACACAAATGAAAGAAAACATGATGCTTGTCTTTGTGATAATGAATTAATTGGCTTGATATAATTATAATCTGTTTTATTTATTCTCCTACAAAGAACATAACTGTGGTATTTGTAGTAGAAATAAATGTAGACATTACAGATTTTCTTGCACTTTTTGGTTGATGGAAACCTAGACTGTCCTCAAAAACAGTTACGGTTAACAATGTTGCAATAAACCTCAGTGTGCATGTATCTCTGTACTACCTTGGCTTACTCAAGTGATACAGCCGGGTCCTAATAGAAATCTGCAGCTGTAGCTTGAGGAACTTTCATGCCAGTCTCCACATTGAGTAGATGAAATTCCTAATTGCACTACACAAGTGATCCTTTTTCTCAACTTATTCAGCAGTATTTGTTGTTTTCTTTTTTATCCCTTTTTTTTCTTTTTCTTAATTTGATACTTTATACATTTCCAATGTTTCCCACTTTCTAGGTATCCTCTTTGGAAACCACCTATCCCCTCCCCCTCCCCATCTCTATGAGGGTATTTGACCTCCCACCCACCCGCCCAACCACTCCCTTATTCCCACCTTGACATTACCCTTTACTGGGGCCTCTCCTCCCCCTGATGGCCAATAAGGCTCTCCTCTGCCACATATGTGGTCCGAACAATGGGTCCCTCCATGTGTATTCTTTGGTTGGTGGTCCAGCCTCCAGGAAGACCGGGGGGGGGGGGGGTCAGGCCAGTTGACACTGTTGCTCCCTCCATGGGCTGCAAACTCCCTCAGCTCCTTCAGTCCTTTCTCCAACTCCTCCATCTGGGACCTCACTCTCAGTCCAGCCGGTTACTGTGAAGTGAAAATTGGGTATTCTGAATGTTTGTGCTAATATCCACTTATCAGTGAGTACATACCATGTTCGTTCTTTTGTGACTGAGTTACCTCGCTCAGGATATTTTCAAGTTCCATCCATTTGCCTGCGAATTTCATGAAGTCATTGTTTTCAATAGCTGAGTAGTACTCCATTGTTTAAATGTACCACATTTTCAGTATCCATTCCTCTGATGAGGGACATCAAGGTTGTTTCCAGCTTCTGGCTATTATAAATATGGCTGCTATGAACATAGTGGAGCATGAGTCTTTATTACATGTTGGAGCATCTTCTGGGTATATGCCCAGGAGTGGTATAGCTGGGTCCTCAGGTAGTATTATGTCCATTTTTCTGAAGGTCCGCCAAACTGATTTCCTGAGTGGTTGTACCAGCTTGCAATCCCACCAGCAATGGAGGAGTGTTCCTCTTTCTCGACATCCTCGCCAGCATCTGCTGTCACCTGAGTTTTTGATCCAGCCATTCTGACTGGTGTGAGGTGGAATCTCAGACTTGTTTTGATTTGCATTTCCCCGATGACTAAGGATTTCTTTAGGTGCTTCTCAGCCCTGTGAATTTCCTCAGTTGAGAAATCTGTTTAGCTCTGTTCCCCATTTTTTGATAGGGTTATTTGGTTTTCTGGAGTCTAACTTCTTAAGTTCTTTGTATATATTGGATATTAGCCCTCTATCAGATATAGGATTGGTAAAGATCTCTTCCCAATCTTTTGGTTTCCGTTTTGTCCTATTGACAGTGTCCTTTGCCTTACAGAAGCTTTGCAATTTCATGAGGTCCCATTTGTCGATTCTTGATCTTAGAACATAAGCCACTGGTATTCTGTTCAGGAACTTTTCCTCTGTACCCATGTGTTCGAGGCTTTTCCCCACTTTCTCTTCGATTAGATTCAGTGTATCTGGTTTCATGTGGAGGTCCTTGATCCACTTGGACTTGAGCTTTGTTCAGGGAGATAGGAATGGATCAATTCGCATTCTTCTGCATGTAGGCCGCCAGTTGAACCAGCACCATTTGTTGAAAATGCTGTCTTTTTTCTACTGGGTGGTTTTAGCTCCTTTGTCGATGAGCAAGTGACCATATGTGTGTGGGTTCATTTCTGGGTGCTCAATTCTATTCCATTGATCTATCTTCCTATCATTCTACCAATACCATGCAGTTTTTATCACTACTGCTCTGTAGTATAGCTTGAGATCAGGGATGCTGATTCCCACAGAAGTTCTTTTGTTGTTGAGAATAGCTTTTCCTATCCTGTGATTTTTGTTGTTCCAAACGAATCTGAGAATTGTTCTTTCTAAGTCTATGAAGAATAAGGTTGGAATTTTGATGGGGATGTCATTGAATCTGTAGATTGCTATTGGCAGGATAGCCATTTTTACTATATTAATCCTGCCAATCCAAGAGCACAGGAGAGCTTTCCATCCTCTGAGATCTTCATCGATTGCTTTCTTCAGAGACTTGAAGTTCTTGTCCTACAGATGGTTCACTTGTTTGGTTAGAGTCACACCAAGATACTTTATATTGTTTGTGACAATTGTGAAGGATGTCATTTCCCTAATTTCTTTCTCAGCCTATTTATCCTTCGAATATAGGAAAGCTACTGATTTGTTTGAGTTAATTTTATATCCGGCCACTTTGCTGAAGTTGTTTATCAGCTGCAGCAGCTCTCTGGTGGAGGTTTTCGGGTCACTTAAGTATACGATCATATCATCTGCAAAGAGAGATATTTTGATTTCTTCCTTTCCAAATTGTAACCCTTTGACCTCCTTTTGTTGTCTAAGTGCTCTAGCTAGAACTTCAATTACTATATTAAATAGATAGGGAGAGAGAGAGTAACCTTGCCTACTCCCTGATTTTAGTGGGATTGCTTCGAGTTTCTCTCCATTTAGTTTGATGTTGGCTACTGGTTTGCTGTATATTGCTTTGACTATGTTTAGGTATGGTCCTTGAATTTCTGATCTTTCCAAGACTTTTATCATGAAGGGATGTTGAATTTTGTCAAATGCTTTTCAGCATCTAAGGAAATGACCATGTGGTGTTTTTCTTTGAGTTTGTGTATGTAGTGGATTACATTGATGGATTTCCGGGTATTGCAACATCCCTGCATCCCTGGGATGAAGCCTACTTGATCATGATGAATTATCATTTTGATGTGTTCTTGGATTCGATTTGTGAGAATTTTATTGAGTATTTTTGCATCAATATTCATAAGGGAAATTGGTCTGAAGTTTTCTTTCTTTGTTGGGTCTTTCTGAGGTTTTGGTATCAGTGCAATTGTGGCCTCATAGAAGGAGTTGCGTAGTGCTCCTTCTGTTTCTAATTTGTGGAATGGATCGAAGAGTATTGGTATTAGATCTTCTTTGAAGGTCTGATAGAATTCTGCAGTCAACCCATCTGGTCCTGGGCTTTTTTTGGTTGGGAGACTTTTAATGACTGCTTCTATTTCCTTAGCCATTATGGGACTGTTTAGATTGTTTATCTGATCCTGACTTAACTTTGGTGTTTGATACCTGTCAAGAAAATTGTCCATTTCATCCAGATTTTGCATTTTTGTTGAGTATAGGCTTTTGTAGTAGGATCTGAGGATTTTTTGAATTCCCTCAGAATCTGTTGTTATGTCTCCCTTTTCATTTCTAATTTTGTTAATTTGGATCATGTCTCTATGCCCTCTGGTTAGTCTGGCTAGGG
>CM052702.1:76101758-76182975 GCA_028551405.1 Uromys caudimaculatus | reverse complement strand
TTAGTTCCTGTTGTTTTCGATGTTATTTTTAGGTTTGTGTGGCTATCTTCTTTTCAGTTGTTGAAAGATTACTTTCTTGTGTTTTCTAGGGTGTGGTTTCCCTCGTTGAGTTGACATTTACCATATAATATCCTTTGTAGGGCAAGATTTATGGAAACATATTGTGTAAATTTGATTGATTTTCTGTAGTGGTCTTTGTCAGTTTCAAAGAGAAGTTTCATGGTGAGAGGTGATGACTATACTTATATGTACATAAACTTATGTATGTAGCTTCATGTTAGGGTTTATAGTCATTTAGTAAATTAGTGGTTGTTGATTCTCCTCAAATAACCATGATTTAATTCATTTTGATAGCTTTCCATCAGTTGTGTTGTTTATTTTATAATCTCATTTGTTGATATGGATGCTTGATTACTTTTGTTATTTAGGTTTAAATGTTTTATATATTCTATGTATTAATTACTTGACATATGTAGAGCTGGCAAAGACTTTCTTCAATTCTCTAGGCTGTCTCTTTACTCAGTTAATTATTATTATTATTATTTTTTTTGCTGTTCAGAAACTTTTTAATTCAATGAAATCCCATTTGTCATTTTTTGACATTATTTCCAAAATGATTAGTTTTCTCTCTTCCTTTTCTGTTGCTGTGATAAAGTGCCACAATTAAAAGCAATTTAGGAAAATAAATTCTTCATTTTGGCTTAGGGTTCTAGAGGTAAAAGGATCTTTTATTGCTGAGGCAGGACAGAAGCAAACTGCTGACATGGCAACAAGAACAAGAAACTGAGCAATCATATGCATGAAAAGTGTACTGGAATCAGGAATGAGGATGTAATTTGTCAAAGCCCACCCTAATGATGCATTTCCTTCAACAAAACTGCACCACTTCTTAAAACAGGGCTATGCTATTTCCAGAAGTATTATATCAGACACACACACACACACACACATACACACACACACATACATATTTTCAGAATTATGTCATATATATATATAATCACATATATATGAGATACAAAATGTAAACAGTATATATGCATTTGCATATATGTATGTATGTATGTATCATATAATCTGCAAATCAGGATAATTTGACCTCCTCCTGAATTTGTACTCCTTTATTTTACTTCTCTTTTCTTATTGCTCTAGTCAGTATTTCAAGAACTCTTTATGAAAGGAGTGAGGATAGTGGACAACCATGCTCCACTCCTGAGTTTTTTTCATGGTGATGAGACAGGGTCTCACTATGTAGCCAATACTAGAATGGAACTAGCAGTGATCCTTGTACCTGTGTGCTGAGGTTATAACTGTCCTCAAATGCACCTGCTTCAATTTGTATTTGTCATGAGCTTCTAACTTGAATTAATAATTAAATAGATTTATTTATTGGAATCCTGGATCTTCAGGTAGAGTTCTTTCCAATTTTCTGAGGAATGGCCAGCTTGATTTCCAGAGTGGCTCTACAAATTTGGAACCCCACCATGATGGAGAAGTATTCGTCTTTCTTCACATCCTCACCAGCATGAACTGTCATTTGATTTTTCGATTTTCGTCATTCTGACTGGTGTGAAGTGGAATCTCAGGGTTGTTTTGAGTCACATTTCCCTGATGATTAAGGATGCTGAACATTTCTTTAAGGGCTTCTCAGCCATTCATGATTACTCTGTTGAAAATTCTTTGTTTAGCTCTGTACCTCAGTTTTAAACTGGATTATTTGTTTGTTTGGACTATATCTTCTTTAGTTATGTATATATTTTGGATAATAGCCCTCTAATGGATATAGGATTAATGCAGATCTTTTCCCAATCTGTAGATTGCCATTTTGTTTTATTGACAGAATCCTTTGCCTTAAAGAAACTTTCAGTTTCATGAGGTTCCATTTGTCAATTGCTGATCTTAGAGCCTGAGTCATTGGTGTTCTGTTCAGGAATTTCCTGTGTGCCAATGGATGGAGTAATAATATCCAGATTACATAAATACCCCAAACAAAACAAAACAAAACATAAACATAAACAACAACAAAAACCCAAACCACCCAATAAAAAAAAAAGAAAAAGAAAAAAAAAGTCAAGGAAAAATGATCCATTTAAAAAATGGGCTACTGACCTGCAGAGAGTTATGGACATAAATTAAAATTCGATAAGAAATATTTATAAACTTTTCTATATTCTTAGTAATTATAGATACAAAAGTTTAAACAACTTTAAGATAACTTATCACAAGTTAAAATGTCTAAGACCAAAACAACTGTCAACACATGTGCATGAGAGTATAAAAAACCTTCATTCCCAGTTGGGATTGCAAATGGGTTCATGCACCATGGAAATGACTGTGAAAAAACCCTCAAAATCCTAAAAGTAGATCTACCATATAGCTCAGATATTCCACTTCTTGGCATATTCCCAAAGGACTTTTCCTACTCCATAGCCATGTTCACTGTTACTCTTTTCACAATAGCTAAGAAATAGAAACATCCTAACTGTCCTTCAAATGAAAATTGGGTAGTGAAAATATGGTACATATATGCAATGGAGGTGTGATCAACTGTAACGAAAATTGAAATCATGATATTTGCAGTTAAGTGGATAGAACTAGAACATACTATATTGAGTAAGGAAACTCAGACAGAGAAAGAGGAAGATTCTATGTTATTGCTAATTTGTTTTTTCCAGCTGCAAATCTTCAGATGTGACAATACAACTCAGAGTAAGTCCCTAAACAGGGAAAATAAAAGGTGAACAAAATTGAGGGGAAGGAAATAGAGAAAAGAGTATAGCATGTCACATGTGTTATGAATGGTGTAAGAGGGAAAAACAGGGAGGGGAACTTAGGTGGGTAGGAGGAAGGGCAAGGGAGAAGCTTAGGGAGGAAAGAAAAATAGCGTATGAATGTATGAAAAAGCCACAAATAAACATATTTATTTCACATAAAATATGTTTATAATATTTGAAAGTATACATGTATTTTCATATAATTATTTTAAATGATCTTCTCCCATTTGGGATTATTAATGATCCTCCCCCAAAAGCATAGACTAACAAAATCACAAATAACATATATGGTAGATCTCCCTTTGAATTGTTCAGGAGTGTTTAAGTGACTAAAATTTTACATGGAATGTTGTTATTGCATCCCAGAACTTAAAATTAAGGCTCAATTATGATACTGCACTCTAAGGATACAGTGTATAGAAAAATTAAACTAAAAGTTACCTGATGGCTGCTCTCATATTATCTGAAAGCTCTGTGCAAGATCTCAAGGGAGAAAAAGTCATTAATTAATTGTATTATTCAGCTATAAAGCCTGTGAACTATAACAATGAATAGCATGGCCAGATAGTAACAAGAATGCAATAGTGGCTTTGACCCATGTAATTGAGAATAAGAGCCACTTAGTAAAGGGATTCATACCTAGCTCTGTGAACCTAGCCGATTACTAGTGCAGCTGTTGTCATCATGGACCCTACAAAGGAAGCTACTACTGCCATTTTATTAAACTAGTATAATTTGTAAATGCATTCTAAAGACTTGTAACCATAGATATGTTATCAATCACTCTTTATCAATGAAATTTCTATTTTCACTAGACAGAAACCATCACAGAAATTCACAACTGGTCACAGTTGCAGAGAACAAGGCTCTGTGGGATGATTAGCTCCAGATGATACATCTATAACACAATCTCTTTATCTAAGATCAGAGAACATTGTGGAAAGTAAGAGGGAAATATTATTAAAAGCAACAAGCCTAGGATGTCTGCTATGAGAGAATGCTTTCTATATATGCCAGGTTGCTGTTTTCATGCAATCTTAGCAATATGGTTTCCCAAATAAGACCAATACAATGAAAATAACAGTTAATAGGTCAATGTTTAAATGAAAATATCTCAAGGCTCCACCCTAGTTGTACACCTACAGTTTAGGGAAGGAATGAGTTAGTGTTCTCCAGGGCTGAGTTCTCTGATAATCATCCAGCCCCCAAAACTGAAAAGCCATAAACCAGATACATGTGAACAAAACTAAATAGATTCAGCAAGATATATATGTCTGTATATATGTATGTCTGGGTAGGTGTGGGCAGATCTGTGTAGATATGTATACACACACACACACACACACACACGCACACACACACACACACACACACACACACACACTCAATAATTGTAACTAATAATGGAAAAAGTGACTTCTGGTCTTCCTGCACTTGTATTGGAATTACTAAGGCATCTTACCTTGTGGACTAAGTATCTGTTGTCATTCCCCAGAGAGAGACAGCTATTGTATGACTACCTGACTGTTGAGACATTCAGGCTCAAGGACCTAATAGCTACTGGCTTCTTAACTTCTCAGTTATGATTTATCCATTGTTACTACTTTAAAACCGACTAAGACATTTGTATATCTTTAACCTATTGCTTCCATTCCTGATCAATACATCAATGTAAAGAGTGTGTGTGTGTGTGTGTGTGTGTGTGTGTATATAATCATAAATATTATGAATTAATTTGAAAATATATTTGTTTAGTGAAATATTACCAACAGATACATATTCCTTAAAACCTTTGATATCCATAGCCATGGGTTTTTGAACTAGTATCATACATGACATCCCTCTTCTAGGGCAGACTCAAATTTATCAGACAATAGTTGGCTAGTCCCATAACCATCATGCCATTATTGCACCAGTAGGAACAACTTGTCTGGTGGGTTGATATTCTGTACACAGGGTCCAGTGTTGAGTAAGACCACTGTTTTTTTTCCTCACCTACAGCAGTTTGCACGTCTCCTACCAAAATTCCTCAGCCTAACCAGAAGGTAGAGGTTTTTCTGATTCATTTTTGGCAGGTTTCTCAATGTACTGAAATGGAAATGAGTGTTACCTTTATCAAGAAGGCCTTCATGTGTGATTATGTGGGGGAGCAATGGCCGTAGCCTATTCTTTTGGAGTATTTCTGGGGTCTCCCTGATGAATAACTAAGAGGAAGATAACCCATTCCTGACAAAAGAAAAGATTCACAGCTAGGATCCAAATATAAAGGGAATACATACAGTTTCTTTTGTGGAGCCAGGATGAGTAATTAACTTTTCACTCTTTCACTTTGTCACTGTCATTTTCATCACTATTATTACTCTGCTATTTTGCTTTGCCCTTAACATCTCTTAACATCCCCAAACCACTAATGTTTTTTGTTTTCTAAAATTATTCTAGGTTGGTCACTTGCAGCTAATTTCCTGCTGAGGATTCCTTTAATTTTTCCCAAAGAGTGATTTTTTTAATATGTGATAAATGATATTACATAAATATCAGGCTGAACTGTCAAAGCCTTAGTATATTCTTCAATCAACAAGCCTACTCAACACAGTAAATACTCTTTGCTGAACTGCAGAATCCATAAAATATTTTTTGACCTTTTTTCCTTGAAAGTAGGTTCTTCTCTCATATAATACATCTACTGTTCCCTCCTTCTACTCCTCTCAGCTTCCTTGCTCCACTCCCCCTCCAAGATGAGAGTCCCTACAGAGACTCAGAGCCAGACATTATATCAGAGTCTAAACTGGAGGTGCCCATTGGGTCCCTTCTATCAGAGCTTCCAAAACCCCGAAGAGCGGGTCGGGGGAGAAGGTGGTAAGAGTCAGAGGAATGTAGGACACTAAAGAACATGGCCTACGAAATCAACTATGTAGGGCTTATATATGCTCACAGAGACTGAAGTGATAGCACGGGGCCTACAATTGTCTGCTCCAAGTTCTCTGCTGATGTGTTATAGCTGTTAGCTTGGTGTTTTCATGGGACTCCCAACAGTGAGAGCATGTACACCTCTGATTGTTTGCATGCCCTTGGGACTCTCTTCCTCCTATTGGTTTGCTTTGTCTAGCCTTGATAAGAGGGCTTTTGCCTTGTCTTAATGTATCTGATTTTGTCCTGTTTGGTTGCTGTCTATTGGAGGCCTGTTTTTTGTTTGTTTTGTTTTGTTTTGTTTTTTAATCAGATTTTTTAAAATAAGATGCTCTTAATATCCACATTTTCGTTGATAATCATTCAGTATTCAATAATTTTGTGTTCAAGCTCTATGCATATTGCTATTAATTCATTTATTTTATTGTGATCAGATAGAGAACAAGAATTGACTTAACTTTCCTGTGATTAAGATTTGCTTTGCATCCTATTACATTATCTGTGTTAGATAATGACCCATGGCCTCCTGGAAGATGTGCATTCTGCAGAGTTTGATTGGAGTATTCTGCTGTGTATGCATATAAAGGTTTGTGTCATTGTTCTTATTGGTTCCAAGAAGAGCCAGCTTTCCCTGACACTCCTGAATGTGCTGTTACCATGCACTGCTCTTGTCTCCATTCTCCCCGTTTACTGGCTATTTAAAATGCCTACTAATGAAAGTACAGTGCAAACTTATGAAGTCTATGTCACAATCTGAGGCTCTGGTCTTCTGCTGCTACATTTTTTCTCACCAGGAAGGGAAAGTTTCTCAGATAGATTGTGTGTCTGTCACTGCAAAGTTTTAATTTAATTTTTTTATTGAAATTAAAGTATTTAGGCTGCTGTCTACCTTGTGTGCCTCTGGGTTTTGTCCCAAATATTCTTATAGGCCACATTTTAATGTGACTTACTATCTTTTCAAATTTTACTTTTGTATGAATTTTTAGTTCAGGTTCCCTGTTCTTTCTCATGATTATTGACCACCATTAACTTTTTAACATTACCTATTTATCCAGACGCTTTATGGAAGTATTCCATATCACCTCTCACTAGGTTCAGATTGTCTCATCTTTTTGCATATTTAGAATTATTTTATGTACAATTATTACTTGCTTTTGATAGCATATTGCTTATAAAATTATGATTTAAAGCCTATATATTATTTCAGCATATGTTTTTAATTTGCATATTTTTTGTGAAAAATATCAAAATTTGAATAAAAAGACCACTTTTCATTCTTGTTCTTATCAAGGAAAGTATTACATGGCAAATGTGAATTATTCCTATAATCTCATGTAAATGAATTCCAAACTTGCCCTTTAGTTAAATGGAATCCTATCAGGCATGCTGCTTTTCTGCATGTTTACCTCATGTGTCCTCATCTCCATGTGATACATCAGCAACTCCTGCATCCCTAAATACAGACAGCCATCTTATACTTCTGTTCCATGTTTCTAACCATGAAATTTGAAGAAAAAAATAAACAAACCTGTTTTACACAATTTTTAAAATCTCACTTTTCTAATGAATGGGAATCCCTTTTTGGCATTACCTAATAAACATAAGTTCTATTTGTACTTTTTCCCAATTTATTTTATGATGTACTTCCAACCCATTTCTTATTTTAACAATTCCATAAGTATGGTGTTATTTAAGCACTTTGGAGTTGGTGAATTAAAAAATAGACCTGGAGAGTGATTGTTACTTTAAAGAATGCAGTTCAGTTCTTGAGCCTCTGCAATGCCAGCATTCCAACTGTGTGACCACTACTTAATTTGAGCAATGGCCTGCTTATCATATCAAAATAAAATATTGACACAGTTAAAAATATTGATGCATTACTTTTAAGTGTGTGTCTATGTGTGGTTTTGAGTGCAGGTTCACTCAGCATCCAGAAGAAAGATAAGATTCCAAGAGCTGGAGGTTCAAATGGTTGTGAACTGCTAAAATGCATGCTGGTAATAGAACTCTAGTGCTCTGCAAAAGCAGTTTGTACTCTTAACCACTGAGCCTTCTCTCCAGACTCTCCAGTGTTCCATATTTAAATAAATAGAAATTAACATGTGGTTTTAAGATATCATGCATACTTTCCTACATGTTCTGGAAAGGTTATCACATTCCCTTTTGAATTGTATTTACCATTTCTTACTAGCTTTTAAGAAGTAATTTGGTCATCAAAGGAAGAAATCACTGTCTCTTGAGATATATGTTTTTATACTATATTTTGCTGATGGGGGTGCTTTTACTCTAACACCCAAATAAGTTTTTGTTTAGTATGTTGTTTCTCTTGTCCTCTCTTGTTCTTTCCCTATGGCATCTACCTAGTTAGGGAAGGAAGGAGATCTGGCAAAAACCTATTCCACATTAAATATAAAGGCAGTCATAATGTACTAGCTTATAAAATTATTCAGATTCTTAATTATGAAAGAAACCTAAATTACATTTCAAATGTTAAACCTTCACCTACCACACAATTTCCATCTATATAAAATTAATCCAATAAAATATAATTTCTTACTATATCAGATTTTTATATTCACTGCATAAAATCAGAGTACATAGAAATGAGAAATTAATTAAATATGTGTAATAACCACCTATTCTTTCTGAAAGCCTTTATAGCACAGAATTAGATATTATAACTATTTACAGGAGCTAGTTCAGAGAAACATTTTATTACATTTAATTTAAATTTAGGTCTCAGAAAACATTTGGAGTTTTATTAAATGAAAAACGCAGGGATAATTCAGATATGAAGAACCAAGCAATGATAAATTAAAGTGTTCAAAATACTGTTGAAACAAAAATTCATATTTAAAATTATAAACTTATATTATAACGGTCCAGTCAGTTCACAATTTTAAATGATTTTATTTAAGGCTTAAGACATTGCTCTAATTGTTACTATAGGTCAGTTCTAAATGATCATTTTTATTTCATGACTGATATCATGTTCATAATATAGCATATTCTATGTATTGAAGAAATTAAAATAATTACATTCTTTGTACGCTTATCAAATAACATGTCAACTCAAAATCCTTTAAATATAAACCCCCAAAACTTTGATACTCTAGGAGAAATATAGATGTGTCTGAACCAGTCATAATTTATTAGAACCTTTCTCTTCTGACAGTGAATTTCTTTATTTTTTAATTTATACATAATTATAAGTTATGTGCATGGAGTTCAGTCTGATATTTAGATACCTTCCCATGATGTTTAATGAATAAATTGGAAAGAGAGTATTTATGATATCTATCTGTTTCTAGACATTTTTGAAACATACCAGGCATTTTTGGAGTCAGTGATATGCTTCAGTTCTTAAAGGCACTTGCCAGCAAACCTGCTTCAGTCTCTAGCTCTTACAAAGGGTATTCAGGCTCTAGCACTTACATAGTGTAAGCAACGAACAGACTCCCACAAGTTGCCCTTTGACCTCCACTCACAGGTGGTGTCACCTCCTGTTTCCACTATCCTTTTCCATACATTCGATTCTAGGACAGTAAAGCCATATCTTCCATTCAGCTGTCAAACAGAATGAACCCTACTCATCTGCAGAACATGGAAGGATCTGGAGGACGTTAAGTGAAATCAGCTGGACCAAAAAGGACCAATAATATTTTATTGAATGCAAAATAGTTGATTTCTTAGGTGGATAAATAGAACAATATTTATCAGAGCAAGAGGACAGAGGAGAGAGGAGGGAAGAAGAGAGGAGAAAAGGGGAAGGGAGGGGAAGGGAGGGGAAGGGAGGGGAAGGGAGGAGAATAGAGAGAGGATGGGAGAAGAGAGGTGAGAGAACTGTGTAAGATGGAGTTAGAAAAGGATTGGTTGATAGATATTAAGTAACATTTAGATAGAAAGCACCCATACCCATTAAATCCATAAGGCCTTGCATGCTAGTTTTGCTTCCGTTTTGTAAAAATAATGTGGATTTCACATACAAGTTAAACAAAATCAAGAAATTGATATAATGTCAAAATTCACAAGTGAGTATGGTACATATCAACCCTTTGAGTCGTAATTATTTGCATTTCTATTTCCATATGTGGTCATGAAGGGCACATGTGTGCCATTGCATATGTGAATATGTGTGCAAAAATTTCATGATGTACACATATCTAGGGGAAGATGTTAATCTCAGGTGTCATTCTTTGTCTTCCAATATTTTGAGACAGATTCTCTTGTTCACCACTGTCCATGCCAGTCTACATAGACCATAAAGATTCTCTACTCTCCACATTCCATCTTAATCTCAGGGCACTGGAATAACAGAGACAAGTTACTGCTTCAAGCTATGTGTGGGTTGTAGGACTTTGAAACAAGATCCTCTCTATTGTACTGAATGCACCCTACCCATGATCCCTATACCAGGTCTAATGTTTTTCTCTGACTGCAAATATCATGTTTATCCCATCATGATATAACACCACCCACCTTCAGATTGAATACCTTGTGAAATACTTATTTCACATAACTGTAATTTTTTCCTAATGAATAATGTATCTTCAATGTATAAAAGATATATGGATAGAGAGATTGTGATTTCTTTTTCGTTTTCCTATTTTTTTTTTAAAATGTGCTCACTTTACATTACGCTCCCTACCCATCTTCCTGTTACCCCTTCTGCAATCCCTTCTCTCCTTCTCCTCTATGTGGATGGGGGCGCTATGATCACAGACAGAAACCTAGCATGGCTATCTTCTGAGAGGCTCTACCCAGCAGCTGACTCAGAGAGATGCAAACACCTACAGCCAAACAGTGGATGGAATCTAGGGAACTCATGGAAGAATAGGAGGAAGATTACAGGCCCAATCCAGATAGTAACTCCACAGGAAGACAAAAAGTGTCAACTAGCTTGGACCCTTAGGGCTTGTAGAATCTGAACTACCAACCGGAGCTAGACCTAGCCCCCCACCCCCGCACATATGTAGCAGATATACAGCTTGGTCTTCATATGGGTTCCAACCAACTGGAACGAAGGCCATCCCAAAAGCTGTTGCCTATACGTGGGGTAAGTTCTTCTAGTTGTGTTGCTTTATCTGGCCTCAATAGAAGGGGATATACCTTGCCTCACAGAGGATTGAAGGAATTGTGATTTCTAATGGTGTCTAAAAGAATTACTTGCATTGACATCAGGCTTTAATTCAGACAACATTAAAGACACTCTACAATCAACTTTAGATGTTGAAACAAATAGGAATGTTTATCTGTCTGGCTGAAAATGTGTTTTAAAGCCATGTGCAATAAATACAAATTCTAAGTTCAAATTTCTATGAAGCTAGAACAAATTCAACTTATAACATAGTCATGTAAATATAGAACTTAATTTTTTTATTTGGAAATTAAAATTACACCTTTACTTCTATATTTATACTGATTTTATGAAACGTGTATTTGTAGGAATATTTAGTATTATGAATAATATATTTTTAGAGCAGTACAATTTGGCAATTCATCTCAATACTGAAGGGTTGACTTCACATTAAAATGGATGTTTAATTTTACTATGATATTGAATTTCTACTGCTTTTTGCATATGGGGTTATAGTCAGAGATGAACTTATAGTCCCACACATTTCATGCTTTTCCTCTCTGTTGCACAAAGGCCTGGGTAGTTTCAGACTGATGCATTTGTGGTTTATCATAATAACATGCGTCTTAATAACAGACTTTTATCACACTTTACAGCCTGTCTTTAAGTTATGCAGTTGAATAATGTGTTGCTATTCAAATCATTCACTAACTAGTTGGTATAATCATAAAAGTTGTCTAAAGTTGATGAAAATAGGATATATTTTAAAAGAATAAGCCAAGAATATTGACTTATGTGTGCATAATATATCTCATGATATAACACAGGCTGGTCTGAATTTTCCATGTATATTAGACTGACCTTGAATTCATAAAAATCTACCTGCCTCTGCCTCCAGAATGATAGTTTTGTTGTTTACTTAAAAGTTATGTATTATCGAAGGCACAATCTCAAACTGATTTCATTAAATTCATCATCTAAGATCCTGAATTGAAACTTGAAACAATTACTCACACCACGTTCTTCCCAGATGCTGCTTGTTGTGATAGAATTTTTAAAAAATCAATATGTAATTTGTTATAAAGTCATGCAATTTGATTGAAATGAGTATTAATGAGTAATAACCATGGTTGAATCATAAGTAATATTAGCAAGGTTTGGAGAAAGCCAGTAGGGTTGATTATATTTGGTCATATGAAGATTGTCTCTGCATTCATTCAGGGTTAATCACAGGGTGAGTGTGCAGAAAGAAAGTACGATAGCAAGTATGTCCAGAGGTGTTTTCTGCAATGACAAAGGTATAAAAAGTTAAAAATTTAGTGATAGGTTCTTATTTATAGTGCTTTAGAAGCAATTAATTTATTATATTACCTTTATATTTATTATATTTACTCCATAAAAATGCCAGATGGTACATATTACTCAGTTCATTTCAAGATAAAGATTCTTACAGATATTAAATAATGTCTACTGTCTAATCTAATGGTTTTTGTAAGTAATAAAATAACCTTTTTTTTTTTCCATGAATGCTATGTCATAAGTCAGCAATCAAGGAGGTATTGAAGACTAGCTTTCATGGTATTGAAGTCATACTTAAAGTAGACATTAAAAATAATCTGTTGTTTAATTGTCTATAAAAGTAGAAATATCAGCAAAGAATAAATGGCAGTGATAATTATCTGGAGGAGATGATGGAGGGCATGATAGTCAGGAAGTAGCCTGAGAAATCGAGGGAATACAGGTTAAGTCAGCCCTTTCAGGTGGTAAATTAGATAGAAAGTCTCCAAGACTTACAGGGAGGTTAATTTGAAGACAAACGCTTTAAGGTTATGTAGAGTTACTGTAATGTATATTCCCTCCATGAGTCAATTTGCAGTGTGTGCTTTTTTTTTTTTTTTTTTTTGAGCATAATGCCTTGTGACCTCACACAAATCTCAGGTGAATGAAGAGATAATTATCTTCATGCAGTGTTAATGGAGTTCCTACTTATGGCCAAGGGTCTGTCCAGGGCAAAGTGAGTTTGAGTACTGAAGTCTCTAATATAGCGGGCAAGACAGGTCTATGAACTGGCACATATGTCATGAAGTAGTGGAAATCATAAAGTTATTGGATTTTGAGGCTAAACAAATAACTTCTATTGGGAAGAATTAGAAAAAGACAGTTTTAGTTGGTCTTTAAAGAAGTATTATGGAAGCCGGGCAGTGGTGGCGCACACCTTTAATCCCAGCACTTGGGAGGCAGAGGCAGGTGGATTTCTGAGTTCGAGGCCATCCCGGTCTACAGAGTGAGTTCCAGGACAGCCAGGGCTATACAGAGAAACCCTGTCTCGAAAAACCAAAAAAAAAAAAAAAAAAAAAAAAAAGTATTATGGAGGTCCTTGGTCCTGTGGAATTTTGATTCTCCAGCATAGGGGGATGCTGGAAGAGTGGGGCTGGAAAGGGTGGGTGGATAGGGGAGCACCCTCATAGAGGCAAAGGGGAGGACAGATACAGAGGTTGCAGAAGGGGGGCTTATGGAGGGGTAACTGGGAAGTGGAATATCATTTGAGATATAAACGAATGGAATGATTAATAATAAATAAATAAATAAACAAATATTCTGTAACAAAATAGAAATAATTTTTAAGTAGCTGTTGTATATGTAGTATGGCAGTAAAGGGAAAGCAAAGTACAAAAAGACAAGCTGAGAGATTGTGTCCCTTTCCTGGAGGATGAGAAGGGGACAGTAAGGACACAACTCTTGTGTGGCATGCATTTTGTATCCTGTTTACACTTCATGAAATCATAAGGCAGAATGTGCAGTTATTGGAGTTATATAACTCCACATTCTATTGCTTATAACTCCAGTGTGAGGTGTATGAATCACAGTCAGAGAACACTCTCTTTCTCTTTTGGTTTTAGAAGCAGTGTCTCATGTGTTCCAGGATGGGTTCAAGCACACAATCAAGAATTGAACACCATGCATGAATGTAGAGCTGGGGCTTTTATAGTTCTAAGAATAAATGAAAATTGATGTTCTACATTAAAATTTGCTAAAGTTTAGGATTAGTTATCTCCTGGAGTCTATACAGTAAAAAGAAGGGGAGGATGGAAGCGCAATGAGAACACAGCAAAACCAATGGAGAGAAACGATGCTTTTACGACACCACGTGGACATTTTTAAAAAGAAAGTTAGCAGAGTATGAAATAGCACATACCATAGTTAATAATCTCTCTTACTATGACCTACCATAAATAATTTAATTTATTGAACCTCAATTTTTATATTTATGTAAGGGAAATGCTCTGAGACATATCATAAAATTATAATCTTATTTAAGTTACTTAGAGATTACATTGCACCAAATTCAAAATAGACACTGAATAAGGCATCAAAATATGTTACTGTTGTCATTGTGATTGTGTCCTGTTGCACTTTTATTTATAGATAAAACCTCATTCTACATAATCATGGAAAATGATCATAAATAATTTCCTTTGCAAAGATTTAGAGTTGAATGAATGTTACAGGGTAGTTTGCATGTTTTATTTTCTGAAGACTTCTGTGAGTAATATAAATAGTCAATTAACATGCTTGTTTTAAAGTAAATTTATGGTCTTGGTGTCTGTTCTGTCTACCCTAAATGTTTTTTATTTTATACAGAACTGTGATGTGAAACCAAGCTTTCATAATTTGGGAATGCTTCATAGGTGTAACAAGTCAATGATTTGAAGACTATTTTTGACCTAGAGCACGAGGAAGAAGACAAACTCAGAAAAAATCCTTTTAAAGCAGTACTGTTTTCTGTTTTCCTTGCCAAATGACAGTATGAAGTAATTTAGGTAAGAGGTTTTTGAACTGAAAGTGACTTCCTTTGAATACAATGGAACTTTTATGCTTGAGTAATCTCATTGAGAACAAAGAAAGGTTAGAAAAATTCTTAACATCTTCAGCAAATACTTCTGGTTAAACTGGCTTTATGCATAAGAACAGAAATAGATATACAGCTATCACCCTGAAAAAAAACTCAACCACAAATGGATTGAAGATATCAACATAAGGTCAGATACAAGCAACATGATAGAGAAAATGGAGAATAGCATTGGACACAGGGAAAGACTTTATGAACAGAATAGCATTACCACAGGCACTAATATCTACAATTAATAAATGGACCACATGAAACTGAAAAGCTTACAAACAACAAAGGGCATCATCATTCAGTCAAAGTGGTAAAATATAGACTGGGACAAGATACCTTTATCAGGCCTGCAGCATCAGGAACATAGAAGTGAGATCCCTTTCCTCCACCCATTGCCCTGTAAACTAAGTCCTCTGGGGCATAGCTAGCTGTACCTAGAAGCTTGCTGCCCCCCCTGATCTCAATGATCTCTCTGGCCAACTTCATGAGTTCTGCAGTACCAGAGACATACAGGTTAGATTTCTTATCCCAATCCCCAATCTCCTCTGTGTCCCCAAGGGTACAACTAACTGCTTGGAAAAACTAATTGCCGCAGAGTTCCATGGCACCTTCTGAGCACAGTTATCCTACTAAACCAAACCCTGGATATCCCAACCTGACTAAAGCACAAGAAAATGACCTTAAATCCAATAGTCATCTTAAGGAAATAAAAGAAAATACAATCAAACAGATAAAGGATTGTCCAAAACACCAAATAACCCAAATAAAAAATGGGGTACAGAGCTAAACAGAGAATTTTCAACAGAGGAATCATAAATGTAGGAGAAACACTTAAAGAAATATTCAACACCCTTAGTCATCAGGGAAATGCAAATCAAGATGACCCTGAGATTCCATCTTACACCAATCAGAATGACTAGGACATGGAGAAAGAGGAACACTCCTTCCTTGCTGTTGGGATTGTAAACTGGTACAACCACTCTGGAAATCAATCTGGTGCTTCCTCAGAAAATTGGGAATGTTTCTACCTGAAGGCTCAGCAATACCACTTCTGGGAATATGAGCAAAAGGTGCTCTACCATACCACAAGAACATGTACTCCACTACGTTCGTAGCAGTCTTATTTGTTTTTTTTTTTTTTTTTTTTTTTTAATTTTTTGATACTTTATTTACATTTCATACATCTTCCCCTTTCCAGGTCTCCCCTTTGGAAAACCCCTGTCCCTTCCCCCTCCCCTGCCTCTCTTAGGGTATTCACCCACCCACCAACATGCCCACTCCCATCTTCCTTCCCTGGTATTCCCCTATACTGGGGCATCTAACACTCTTAGGCCCAAAGGCTTCTCCTCCCCCTGATGGCCAACAAGGCTCTCCTCTGCCACATTTGTGGCCCAAACCATGGGTACCTCCATGTATATTCTTTGGTTAGTATCCAGTCTCTGGGATCACTGGGGGGTCAGGCCAGATGACAATGTTGCTCCCTCCATGGGGCTGCAAACTCCCTCAGTTCCTTCAGTCCCTTCTCCAACTACTCCATTGGGACCTCACACTCAATCCAACGGTTGCTGTGAATTGAATCTTGGGTGTTCCGAACTTTTGGGCTTATCAGTGAGTATATACCATGTTAGTTCTTTTGTGACTGAGTTACCTCGCTCAGGATGGTATTTTCAAGTTCCATACATTTGCCTGCAAATTTCATGAAGTCATTGTTTTCAATAGCTGAGTAGTACTCCATTGTGTAAATATGTCACATTTTCTTTATCCATTCCTCTGTTGAGGGACATCTGGGTTGTTTCCAGCTTCTGGCTATTATAAATATGGCTACTGTGAACATAGTAGAGCATGTGTCTTTATTACATGTTGGCTCATCTTCTGGGTATATGCCCAGGAGTGGTATAGCTGGGTCCTCAGGTAGTATTATGTCCATTTTTCTGAGGGTCTGCCAAACTGATTTCCAGAATGGTTGTACCATCTTGCAATCTCCCCAGCAATGGAGGAGTGTTCCTCTTTCTCCATATCCTCACCAGCAACTGCTGAGTTTTTGATCTTAGGCATTGTGGATCAGATAAATGATCTAAACAGTCCCATAACCCCTAAAGAAATAGTAGTCATTAAAATCTTCCAACCAAAAAAAGCCGAAAACCAGATGGGTTCAGTGCAGAATTCTATCAGACCTTCAGAGAAGATCTAATAACAATACTCTTTAATCTATTCCACAAAATAGAAACAGAAGGAACATTACCCAGTTCCTTCTATGAGGCCACTGATACCAAAACCTCACAAAGACCCAACAAAGAAAGAAAACTTCAGACCAATTTCCCTTATGAATGTTGATGCAAAAATACTCAATAAAATTCTCACAAACTGAATCCAAGTACACATCAAAATGATCATTCATCACGATCAAGTAGGCTTCATCCCAGGGATGCAGGAATGGTTCAATACCCGGAAATCCATCAATGTAATCCACTACATAAACAAACTCAAAGAAAAAACCACATGGTCATTTCATTAGATGCTGTAAAAGCATTTGACAAAATTTAACATCCCTTCATGATAAAGTCTTGGAACGATCAGCAGCCTTATTTGTAATAGCTAGAATCTGGAAGCAACCCAGATGTTCCTCAACCAAGGAATGGATACAGAAAATGTGGTTCATTTACACAATGGAATACTATTAAGCCATTTAAAAAATGAGGACATCATGAATTTTTCAAGCAAATGGGTAAAAGTAGACAATATCATTCCCAGGGAAGTAACCAAGACCCAAAAGAATATGCATGGTTTATACTCACTAATAAGTGGATATTAGCCCAAAAGTATAAAATATCCAAGATACAACCTGTAGACCATAAGAAATTTAATAAGAAGGAAGGCCCAAGTGAGAATGCTTCAATCCCAATTAGAAGTGGGAGATAGAGGGAGGAATGAATCTGAGTGGAAGAGGGTATGGGGAGGGAAACAGGTGGGCAGGATCAGGAATGTAGTGGGGACCAGGAGAGAAGTCTAGAGGTCCAAAAGAGTGAATGGAAATATGCAGCTTCTGGGAGTAGGGGATGGGGACACCCTCTAGAATGTCCTAGAGACCTGGGATGTGAAAGACTCTCAGGTCTCAGTGGGGTTGACCTTAGCCAATTTGCCCAACATTGGGGAAAATCAACATGAAGAGACCAGCTCCAGTATATAGACAGGGCCCCAACTAGTGGGACAGAGTTACCAAATTACTACCAAAATTCTGACCCAGAATTATTCCTGTCTAAACAAAATACGCAGACAAAAAATGGAGCAGAGACTAAAGGAAATGCTGTCAGGTGACCAGCCCAACTTGGGATCCATCTCATAGGTGGGCACCAAAGGCTGACACTATTATTGATGTTATGTTGTTCTTACAGACAAGAGCCTAGCATTTCTGTCCTCAAAGAGGCTCTATCAGTAGCTGATTAAGATAAATGTAGATACTTACAGCCAACCATTGGACTGAGGTTGGGAACCCCTATGGAAGAGTTAGGGGAAGAATTGAAGGAGATGAAAGGGATAGTAGTCCCAAAAGAAATATCAGGTAACCTGGACCTCTGGGAGCTTCCAGAGCCTAAGTCGCCAACCAAAGAGCATACATGGGCTGGTCTGTGGCCCCTAGCTCATATGTAGCAGAGAGTTGCCTTGTATGACCTCAGTGGGACAAGATGTGCCTAATGCTGTAGAGACTAGAGGCCCCAGGGGAGGGAGATGCCCGGGGGACAGCATCTCAGAGGCAAAGGAGAGGGGAATGGGATGAAGAATTATGTGTGAGGAGTACCAGGAAGGGGACAATGTCTGGAATGTAAATAAATATATTTTTAAGCATCAGGGGAAAAAAGAGGAAATAAATAAATCCCTTAAAGAATACAGAAAATGCAACTAAACAGGTGAAATAAAGAAATACCATTGTTTAAGACCTGAAAATAGAAATAGAAGCAATATGTATTTGTGTATGTGTGTGTGTGTGTGTGTGTGTGTGTGTGTGTGTATGGAATCTGGGAGACAGAACACCTAGACAAGAGACCAGGAACAACAGAAATCAGCATACCCAACAGAGAATACAAGAGATGGAAGAGAGAGTCTCAGGCATGGAAGATACCATAGAAGAAAGTGATTCATCACTCAAAGAAAATGTTAAATCTAAAACATTTCTGAGCCGGGCAGTGGTGGCGCACGCCTTTAATCCCAGCACTTGGGAGGCAGAGGCAGGTGGATTTCTGAGTTCGAGGCCAGCCTGGTCTACAGAGTGAGTTCCAGGACAGGCAGGGCTACACAGAGAAACCCTGTCTTGAAAAACCAAAAAAAAAAAAAAAAAAAGAAAAAAAAAAACCATTTCTGACACAAAATATTGTGCAAATCTGGGATACCATGAAAAGACCTAACCTAAGAATAGTAGCAATAGAAGATCTTGAAGTATCCCAGCTTCAAGGACCAAAAAATACTTTCACTAAAATAATAGAAGAAAATTTCCCCAACTTACTGAAAGGCATGCCCATAAAGATTAAAAAGTATATAAAACACCTATTAGATAGGACCAGAAAAGAAACACTTTCAGCTACATAATAATCACACACTAAAGAAAGAATATTAAAAGCTGCAAGGGAAAATGGCCAAATAATACACATTGGCTGACCTATCAGATTTACACCTGACTTCTCAACAGAGACTCTATAACCTAGAAGAGTCTGAGCAGATGTTGTATAACCTACAAGAAAACGTAGATGCCAACCTAGACTACTATACCCAGCACCTACCCCCCTTTTAAGTGTTTTGAGAAACATTTAATGATTTTTATTGGTGTGATGGCTTGTATAATATAAAGTTCATATATGTGTTTGGATGTAAAACTGCACTGATGCTGTTGATCAGCCTAGGTAAGTGCTAGAAAAGACACCTCAGATTCCTCATATTTCATTAGAAATCAATTTTTTGTTGTTGCTTGTTCCCCAAAATTCTTTATCTTTTATAAAATTTATATTTATTATCTATTCACAGTTCTATGTCTACCAAAAACACTAGAAAGAAAATGCCAACCTAAGAAGGATAACTACATGCAAGAAAACACAGGAAATAAGTAATTCCATACCAGTAAAACCAAGGAAAACATACACACACACACACACCAACACATACACACAAAATCAAAATTAATAATCATTGGTCACTTGTATCTCTCAACATCAATGGACTGAATTTCCCAATAAAAAGTCACAGGGTAACAAGAATAGATGTGAAAATAGGATCCATCATTCTGGTGCATTCAAGAAATATGTCTCAGCAATAAAGATAGGCATTATGTCAGAGTATAGGGCTGGAAAAAAGTTTTCTAATCAAACTGATCTAAGAAACAGGCAGTAGTAGCCATTCCAATATCTAATAAAATAGAATTGCAACCAAAATTAATCAAAACAGATGGGGGATGGACACTTCATACTCATCAAAGGAAAATATCCATCAGGATGGCATCTCAATTTTGAACATTCATGCCCCTAATGAAATGGTAGCCACATTTGTTAAAGAAACATTACTAAATTTTAAACCACAAATAGAACCACATTCTTTAATAGTGTGAGACTTCAGTACCCCACACTCACCAATGGCTAGCTCATCAAGACAGAAAGCAAACATAGAAATAATGTAACTAACAGAGGTTATGAATGAAATATACTTAACAAATATCTATAGAACATTTTATCAAAACAAAAATAAAATATACCTTCTTCTCATCACCCCATGACCATCTCAAAAATTGACTGTAGTGACATCTGACAGAGGGATAATATCCAAAATTTATAGAGAACTCAAGAAGTTAGAAAACTCAAATAACCCAATTAAAAAAGGAGAGTGCAGAGCTAAACAGGGAATTCTCAAAAGAGGAATCTCAAATGGCCAAGAAGCACTCAAAGAAATATTGAACATCCTTAGTCATCAGGGAAGAGGAAATCCAAAGGTCTCAGAATGGTTAAGATCAAAATCTCAAGTGACAGTACATATTGTTGAGGAAGTGGGGCAAGGGGAACACGTATCTCTTGCTCATAGGGATGCAAACATAAAACCACTATGGAAATTAATTTGGTGGCTTTTGGAAAATTGGGAATATTTCTTCTTGAGGACATAGCTACCCCACTCCTGGGCATATACCTGAAATACACTTCACTATGCCACACTTGCCCAGCTATGTTCACAGCAGTTTTATTCATAAGAGACAGAAATGGAAAACAATGTAGATGTCCCTCAACTGAAAAAAAGATAAAGAATATGTGGTACATTTACAATTTTCAGCTATTAAAAGCAAAGACATTATGAAATTTCTAGAGAAATGGATGGAACTATGTGGGGCAGTGATCTGTGACAGGCAATCTGGCACCCAGTTGAGCATAGGCATAAAATCTGGGCAACCCAGTGGAATAATCCACAAGGGACCAGAAAACTTTATGCCAATGATCCTGGGAGGTTTTTGTCTCCAGTCAAGGTCATGAACCACCTATCCTCAGGTAGAACGGTGGCCACAGAGCCCCAAGCCATTCTCATGTTAATGAGACACCTAGAGGCTTAGCCATACCCCTTCCCAGTTACTATATCTGCCTTGCATCTCCCAGAGGCAAAGGGGTTGGGGGTGGGATTCAATTCCATCCGCAGTCACTCCACATGAGGAAAATAAACATCTTAGAATTATGGACTGTCTCTTCATCTGGACCCACCATGGGAAACGAGGGATCCAACCCTTGATTAAGGAGCAGCATCTAATCTCTAGCCGAGGACTTTCCAGTGCTCCCAGATGGTACCCATTCACCCAAGCCTAAGCAGCTAGCCCAGCGCCCCAAGCCACCGAAACCCGGTCTCTGTGGGAACCCCAGCTGCACTCTGGCTAGCCCATCTGCAGCACCCTATGGAGACTGTGGTGCCCCAGGCTAGCCTCCCCCACCCATAGGCAGGGCCTGCAAAGGCTTCCCACAGCCCCCACCTGCCCGTCTGACTGTGTGGGAAGTCGTATGGCCACTTCCCTTGTGTCTCCTGTCCCAACCAGAAAGGACAGACACGTGGGGCTTCTTTCCACTGCACCAGGCTTGTTCCTCATAGAACTAGAAAATATTATCCTATGTGAGCTAACTTATACCAAAAAGGACACATTAGTATGTACTCATTTATAAGTGGAGATTAGGTATAAAGTGCAAAATATCCATGCTTCAATCCAAAGACCCAAAGAGACTGGGTAATAAGGAGGGCCCAAGGGAGGAGGTATGAATCTCACTCAGAAGAGTAAACAAAAGAGTTATCTGAGGTAGATGGAGAGAAAGAACTAGACAGGAGATGTGGTAAGGAAGGGATCAGGGATGGTGATCAGATGTAGAGAGAGGAGAGGAAGGAGAGGGCTGGGAGTGATAATAAAAATTAGTCTCTGGGATAGGGAAGACTCTGGGATAGGGAAGACTCTGAGTAGCTTATGCAGGTGACCTTTACTGAGAGTCCTCCAAGTGGGGAATATGGAGACCGAAGTGGCCACCCGTGTAGCTAGGAGTAACTTCCAGTGGAAGTAACAGGACATTAATGCATCCACAACACCTTTAACCCAAAATTGGTCCTGCGTTCAATGTGCACAGGCCTAAAGATGGAACAGAGATTGATGAAATGGCCAACCAATGACTGCCCCAACTTGAGACTTATCCCATGTGTGAAAGTCAACCCCTGACACTATTAATAATATTCAGCTATGCTTGCAAAGAGTATTAATGTTTCCTGCAAGGCTTCCTCCAGAAGTGGATAGAAACAGATACAGAGACTGACAGCTAAACAACAAGGAGAGCCCAGGGAGTCTTGTGGAAGAGAGGGTGATACAAGGTCATAAAAGTTACAGAGCTGGAAAGGTCAAGGGCACCACAAGAAGACCTACAGAGTCACCTAACCTGGATTCATTTGGGCTCAGCAGGACTGAACTTCCAATCAAGAGCATTCAGGGGCTGGACCTAGATCTGTTACACATTTGTAGCAGCTGTGTAACTTAGCCTTCATGTGGATCTCCTAATAATTGGAAGCCTGGCTGACTCTAACTTTCTTCTCTACCATTGGTTCCCCTTCCCCTAACTGTACTTCCTGGTTGTGTCTTAGTGGGAGAGGATTTTCTTAGTTCTGTTGGGAGTAGATGTCTCAAACTAGGGTGGTACCCAAGGGGGACTAAGGGAGGGACTGGGAGAGAAGAGGGAGGAGTGGCAGTAAAAGGGATATAATGTTGTGGATTGCTTTGGTGCTGTTTGTATTTTGATGTTAATCTGCCCCTCCCCACATACACCATAAGGAGCAGATAAGGTACTCAGGTGATTCTATGTGAACCCTGCTCCCATTTTAATTAGGAAAATAAAGGATAGAGTATGTGATTGAGCAGTGGAAACAAAAGATGGAGCTGGGAGTTTTAAAGAAAGGAGAGGAAGGAGAAAGGGGACACCAGGACAGAGGATGCCTAGATTGGGCAGATATACCACTACACTACTCTATTACCCAGCTATGAGATCCCTTGCTACTTGTGCCTCCTCCAGACCACATGGTTCTGCTCCATCTTCCACCTCCTCTTCAGCCATCTTCTTCTCTCTCTGTTGAGAATTCTGGTGTAAATCTGATATGTCTGCCTTTATATGTTCTTCGACCCTTTTCCCTTACTGATTTTAATATTCTTTCTTTGTTCTGTGCATTTTGTGTTTTGGTTCTTCTGTGATGAGAAGAACTTCTTTTCTGGTCCAATCTATTTGGGGTTCTGTAGGCTTCTTGTATGTTTATGTTCATCTCTTTCTTTAGGTTAGTGAAGTTTTCTTCTATAATTTTGTTGAGGATATTTGCTGGCCCTTTAAGTTGAGAATCTTTGCTCTCTTCTATACCTATTATCCTTAGGTTTTGTCTTCTCATTGTGTCCTGGATTTCCGGTATATTTTGGGTTAGGCATTTTTGCATTTTGCATATTCTTTGACTGTTGTGTCAATGTTTTCTATGGTATTTTCTATGCCTGCAATTGTCTCTTCTATATCTTGTATTGTGTTGATGATGCTTGCATTTATGACTTCCGATCTTTTTCCTAGGTTTTCTATCTCCAGGGTTGTCTCTCTTTGTGATTTCTTTATTGTTTATATTTCCATTTTAGGATTCTGGATGGTTTTGTTCAACTTCTTCACCTGTTTGTGTTTTACTGTATTTCGTTAAGGGATTTATGTGTTTCCTCTTTAAAGGCTTCTATCTATTTACCTGTGTTCTCCTGTTTTACTTTAAAAGGGTTATTTATGTCCTCCTTAAAGTCCTCTATCATGATCATGAGAAGTGATTTTATATATCCGAATTTTGCTTTTCCAGTGTGTTGAGTGTCCAGAGATTACTGTGGTGGGAGAACTAGGTTCTGATGATGCCAAGTAGCCTTGGTTTCTGTTGCTTAGTTTCTTGCACTTGCCTCTTGCCATCTGGTTATCTCTGGTTTTAGCTGCTGTTGGTAAATCTGACTGGCGCTTGTACCTCCTGTGAGCTTTTGAGTCTGTGATCTTAAGTGTGTCAGCACTTCTGAGAACCAGCTCTCTCCTAGCAGTAACAGGGTGCAGAAAGTTGTGATCTAAGGTATGTCAGCATTTCTGGGAGACCAATTCTCTTTGGGCTCATTTGGGTACTGAGAGTTGTGGCAGAGTTTTCTCAGAATACAGATGGAAACTGAAAGGATCCTGTTCCCTACTGCTATGTGGTTCCTGTGTCTTATGGGCATCTGGCTGGTTCCTCTTTGGCCAGCTATGGGAGGAATAGTGGTGGTCTCACCAGTGATCTTGTGTGTAACAGCACTCCTGGGAGACCAGCTCTCTCTGGGAGGAATTTAGGTACAGAGAGCTGTGGCACAGGGTTATCTCCAGGGCTATGATCGAAGCACACATTGCACCTCACACAATAGTAGTGGGAGACATCAACACCCCACAAGCTGGAGTAGCCATTCTAATATTCAACAAAATAGTCTTTCAACCCAAAGTTTTCAAAAAATTTGGGGAAGTGCACTAAATACTCATCAAAGAATAAATCTACCAAGATGAGCTCTCAATTCTGAACATCCGTGTTCCAAATGCAAGGGCACCCACATTTGTAAAAGAAACGTTACTGAAGCTCAAAGCATATATTGATCTTCACACAATAATAGTAGGAGATTTCAACACCCCACTCTCACAAATGGACAGACTGTGGAAACAGAAACTAAACAGAACATAGTGAAACTAAAAGAAATTATGAACTAAATGGATTTAACAGATATCTACAGAACATGTCATACAAAAACAAAGGAATATACCTTCTTCTCAATAGCCCATGGTACCTTCTCAAAAATCGAACATATAATGGACACAAAACAAACCACAAAAGATACAAGGACATTGAATTGATCCCATGTATTCTATCAGACCACCATGAACTAATAGAAAGCCCACATAAACATGGAAGCTGAACAACTATCTATTCAATGATAACTTGATCAGGGAAGAAATAAAGAAAAATAAAATATGTTTTAGAATTCAATGAAAATGAAGGCACAACACATTCAAACTTATGACATAATGAAAGCAGTGCTAAGAGGAAAACTCATAGCCATGAGTGCCTCCATAAAGAAATAGGAGAGATCATACACTAGCAGCTTAAAAGATCTTCTGAAAGCACTAGAACTAAAAGAAAGAAATACACTGAAGAGGAGTAGGTGGCAGGAAATAATCAAACTCAGGGCTGAAATCAAGCAAGTATAAACAAAGAAAACATTACAAAGAATCAACAAAACTAGGAGGTGGTTCATTGAGAAAATCAACAAGATAGATAAAACCTTAGGCAGACTAACCAGGGGGCACAGAGACAGTATCCAAATTAACAAAATTAGGAATGAAAAGGAAGACATACAACAGAAAATGAGGAAATTCAAAAAGTCAACAGATATGACTACAAAAGTCTATATTCAACAAAACCGGAAAATCTGGATGAAATGGAAGATTTTCCACACAGGCACCAGGTACCACATTAAATGAAGATCAGATAAACCATTTAAACTGTCCCATAACCTGTAAAGAAGTAGAAGCAGTCATTAAAAGTCTACCAATCAAAAAAAAAAAAAAAAAAAAAACCAAACCAGGACCAGTTGGGTTTAGTACAGAATTCTATCTGACCTTCAAAGAAGACCTAATACCAATACTCTTCAAACTACTCCACAAAACAGAAACAGAAGGAATAGTACCCAATTCTTTTTTACTAAGCCACAATTACACTTATATCTAAACCACACATTGACCCAGCAAAGAAAGAGAGCTTCAAACCAATTTCCCAAATGAATATCAGTGCAAAACTACTCAACAAAATTCTCACAAACCATATCCAAGAACACATCAACATGATCATCTACCATGATCAAGTAGGCCTCATTCCAGGGATGAGGGATGATTCAATGTATGGCGATCCATCAATGCAATACACTATATAAACAAACTCAATGATAAAATGCACAAGGTAATCTTATTAGATGCTGATAAAGTGTTTGACAAAATTCAACATTCTTTCATGTTAAAAGTTTTTGAAAGATCAGGAATTCAAAGTCCATACCTAAACATAGTAAAAGCAATATACAGCAAACCAGTAGACAACATCAAAATAAATGGAGAAAAACTTAAAGCAATTCAACTAAAATCAGGGACTAGACAATGTTGCACACTCTCTCCCTATCTACTCAATATAGTACTCAAAGTCCTAGCCAGAGCAATTAGACAGTAAATGGAGAGCAAAGGGATATAAATTGGAAAGGAAGAATTCATGATTGCACTATTTGCAGATGATATGATAGTATATATAAGCAACTCCCAAAATTCCATCAGGGAACTCCTTCATCTGATAAACAACTTCAGCAAAGTGGCTGGATATAAAATTAACTCAAAAAAATCAGTATTCTTCCTCTGCTCAATGGAAAAACAGGCTGAGAAATAAATTAGGGAAAGAACACCCTTCACTATCATCACAAATAATATAAAATATCTTGGTGTGACTCTAACCAAACAAGTGAGAGATCTGTATGACAAGAACTTCAAGTCTTTGTAGAAAGAAATTGTAGAAGACCACAGAAGATGGAAAGGTCTCCTATGCTCATGGATTGGCAGGATTAGTAATATAAATGGTCATCTTACCAAAAGCAAACAACAGATTCAATGCAGTTCCCATAAAAATTCCAACTCAATTCTTCATCGAGTTAGAAAGAGCAATTTGCAAATTCATTTGGAATAAACAAAATCCCAGAATAGTGAAAACTATTCTCATCAATAAAAGAACTTCTGAAGGGAATTAGCAACCCTGTTTTCAATCTGTATAACAGAGCAATTGTGATAAGAATTTCATGGTGTTGGTACAGAGACAGGCAGTTAGATCAATGGAACAGAATTGAAGGCACACGAGTGAACCCACACACCTTTGGTCACCTGATCTTTGACAAAAGAGCTGGAACCATCCAGTGGGAAAAAGAGAGCATTTTCAACAAATGGTGCTCATTTAACTGGTGGTCAGCATGTAAAAGAATACAAATTGATTCATTCTTATCTCCTTTTACAAAGCTCAAGTTCAAGTGGATCATGGACCACCACATAAATCTAGATACATTGAAAGCTATAGAAGACAAAGCGTGGAAGAGCCATGAATACATGGACACAGGGGAAAATTTCCTGAACAGAACACCAATGACTTATGCTCTAAGAACAACAATTGACAAATGGGACCTCATGAAATTGCAAATCTTAGGTAAGGCAAAGGACACTAACAATAGGACAAAATGGCAACCAACAGATTAGGAAAGATCTTTACTAATCCTATATCCGATTGAGGCCTAATATCAAATACATACAAAGAATTCAATAAGTTAAGCTCCAGAGAACCAAATAACCCTATTAAAAATGGGATACAGAGCTAAACAAAGAATTCTCCACTAAGGAAACTGGAATGGCCTAGAAGCACCTAAAGAAATGTTCAATATCCTTAGTCATTTGGGAAATGCAAATCAAAATGACTCTGAGATTCCACCTCACACCAGTCAGAATGTCTAAGAACAAAATTTCAGATGACAGCAGATGCTGGTGAGGATGCAGAGAAAAGTAACACTACTTCATTGTTGGTAGGGTTCCAAACTCTTGCAACCAATCTGCAAATCAGGCTTCTGGTTCTTCAGATACAGATATACCACTTCTGGGTATATATCTAAAAGTTGCTCCAACATATAATAAGGACACATGATCCATTATGTTCATATCAGCCTTATTTATAATAGCCAGAAGCTGGAAAGAACCCAGATGTCCTTCAACAGAGGAATGGATACAGAAATTGTGGTACATTTACACAATGGCTTACTACTCAGGGATTGAAAACTATGACTTCATGAAATTTGCAGGCAAATGGATGGAACTAGAAAATATCCTGTGTGAGGTAACCTAGTCACAAAAGGACACACATGGTATATACTCACTTAAAAGTGGATATTACGCAATATGCTCAATATACCCAAATACAATTCATAGACCTTGTATAGCTCAAGAAGAAGGAAGACCAAAGTGTGGATTCTTCAGTCCTTCTTAAAAGGGGTACAAAATACTTAAAGGAGAAAATATGCAGACAAAGTGTGGAGCAGAGACTGAAGAAAAGCCCATCTAGAGACTGCTCCACCTGGGGGACTATCCCATATAGAGACACCAACCTGAGACACTACTGCAGATGCCAAGAAGTGCTTTCTGACAGGAGTCTGATATATCTGTCTCCTGAGAGGCTTTGCCAGAACCTGACAAATTCAGAGGAGGATGCTCTCAGACAACAATTGGACTGAGTGTGGGGTCCCCAGTGGAGGAGTTAGGGAAAGGACTGAAGGAGCTGAAGGGGTTTGCAACCCCTTAAGAAGAACAACAATATCAACCAACCAGTCACCGTAGAGCTCCAAGGGACTAAACCACCAACCAAAGAGTGCACATGGAGGGACCCATGGCTTCAGCTTCATATGTAGCAGAAGATGGCCTTATCTGGTATCAATGGAAGGAGAAACCCTTGTTTCTGTGAATATTGTATGCCCATTGTAGTGGAATGCCCTGGCAGTGAGGTGGGAGTGGGTGGATGGATGGGGAAGCAGCCTCACATAAGTATGGGAAAGGGGAACGGGATAGAGGGTTTGCAGAGGTTATACTGGGAAAGGGGATATCATGTGAAATGTAAATAAATAAAATATCCAATTTAAAAAAAAAGAAAGTGAAGACCATGAAAACCAGGAAGACCAGCAAAGACTATCAGAGACCAACTAAGTGTTGCATGGTGGAATAATGAAGCATTTTCTTTCTCTGTTTGTGGGGTTTCATTGTATTCTTTCTAAACATCAAATGCCTTCTCAAGTATCTTTTCTCTGCAGAACATCACATGCCCTCTCACAAGGCAACTTCCAGAAAAACATCTCATGAAACAACTGAGTTGTTAAGGAAATAGAAATTTCCACTTCAGACAGGTCAATGAAACAAATACTCGCTCATGCTGGTGAAGATGTGGAATAAAGGAACACTGATCCATAGCTGGTGGATTCAAAGCTGTACATCCTCTTTGGAAATCAGTTTGTCAGTTCATCATGAAGATAAACATTGATCTACCTCCAGATCTAATTCTACCCCTTTTGAGCATATGCCCAAAAAATGCTTCATACTACTACAGAGACCCTTGTTCAACAAATTTCAGTGCTTCTCAAATTCAAAATACCCAGAAATTTGAAACAACTAAAATGTCTGTCAACTGATCACTAGATAAAGAAAAATATGGTATATTTATATAACAGAAGCCAGCTGTTAAGAAAATATAAAACAAAAAAAATGAAAACAAATAAAAAAGAAATCATGACTGTGTAAGTAAATGAAAGAAAGTAGAAAAAATCGTTCTGAGTGCATACGTGGTCAAGAACCTGAGAATAGGTAGTTCAACGACCTAGGAAAAAGCATATTCTACTAAAGGAACAAAGAATAAAATGACTTCTAATGATATTCTGCTGTACTAATAGATCAGTTCCCTGCTCAGCTATCATCAGAGAACCTTTATTCTACAATGAATGGACAAAATTTTGAGAACCACAGCCAGACAATAAGCAGAGAATGAGACCATGCAACACTCTCCCCTTGGAGCCTAGGGAACCCTGTGGAAATGCTGGATGTAAGAGTGTAAAAGCCAGAGTAGATGAAGGACATAAAGGACCCAAGATCTATACACAACAAGGCTGCCTTACATATAAATTTATAAAGACTATAATAGCATGCACACAGCTTGCACCAGTTTATACCAGATGAGGTTCTAGAGATGAGATACAAGATGGACATATACTCCAATCCTTATCCCAGAACTATCTCTAATTACTATCCACCTGAAAATATGAAAATTAATTTTTCTCCAAGGGAGTTTCACTGGAGAATCAAAACTACTCTTAAAAGTAGGCCCCAATGCTTATCAGTAAATGCACAATACAAAACACCATTAATGTCATCTTCAGTGGTCCTCTTTCTCACAATGTTGTGTTAGGGTTTTCTTTCTACCTGCTCAATCCATTTTATATATTATGGCTTCTAGTTTTGTGGTTTTACGGGGTTTCTGCTTATGCAGAGACATATGTTTCTACATCTCTATGTTTCTTTTCCTTTGGCATTTTTCCTTCTTTTTATTTGTTGTTTTATCTTATTCTGATTGTTTTAATTTTGCTTTATTTTATGTTATTTTTAATTTTTTTCCTTTAGATATTTTCTTGTTTTCTCAAGAGAGACAGAACAGGGTTAGCTCTGGGTAGGAGGAGATTTGGGAAGGAAATTGGAAGAGTATATACTATATGAGGAAAACCTCTATTCAATAAAAAAGAAAGAGAAAAAAGACAAATTCTTAAATTTAAGTGCATTTCTACTTTTGTAATATACTGTTGTGTATATGTGTTTTTGTTAGGTGTGCACAAACACATTTGTATGTATATACATAGAATTGATTTTTGTGCAATTGTTCTTAAAAATTTAATCTGACTATAACTCCAAATCATTTTTCTGCTATATTACTGAATATTCAATTTACTGATTTTTATTAGAACTCAAAAACACACCTGATTAAAATACAGTAAAAGCAGGGCAATCAGAAAACAGAGAGTTAAGAAATGGAAGCATATGTTGTGGAAAATGGAAGAATAAATATTTTGCTCAGAAGTAAGCCACAGACCAATTATGATGTTAGAAACTGCAAAGATACTTTGTTTACAAAGAAAAACCATAGAAAAAATTGTATTGAACATATAGTTTTGAATAATAAGAGCCAGACAGCAAAGACAAAAATAATAACTAGCCTTTGGATTTTCCTCACCATTGATTTTATATTCTCTCTGAACAATAACAAACAATATATAACAAAACCATTCTATTTCCTTACTAGAAGGATAAACTCCTTTTGCTGTTGTTGTTCTATTTGTTTTGTGTTTGTCATTTGAGAAAAGGTCTTACTTTGTTATCCAGGGTGGCTTGGAACTAACTTGATACTCATGATTTATTCCCCTTGGGCTTCCTAGTGCTCGGATTATAGGTATGAGGCACAATGTCCACTCAAGGGATAAACTCTTCAAATATAGAGACATTATATTTCTATAAAATACCTCTATAGAATGTTTTAGAGGGATCAAGACTCCCACCCACAGAGTTAGAGACATGCGCTCAGTGTTGAAAACCTACTGCTCTTGCAGATGATCCCAGTTCAGTTTCCAATACCCATACCTTGTAAGTAGCTACAACTCCAGAGGCTCCAATGACCTTTCTGGCCTCCATGAACACTGTTCTCACATGCACTTTAGACATAGGTACTTAGAATTAAAAATAAAAAGGAAAAGGAAAATGACTTCCATGCATGATAGAAATCAAGTCTAGGTTTATGTTTTTCTTTTCTATTTTAAAGAAAGGCTTCGTTTCATGTTCTCTGTTATGATTGACTGGTTTTCATGTGACTGTACTTACAAAGAACATATGAAGATACGATCAAAGGGGATCCATACCACCTGTCAGTATATCCCATACAGAGGCTGTTTTACTTGTAGAATCTTCCTCCCTGATTTGCAAGACTCCTGAATAATGATGCTACTATGTGAAAAGAATCTAAATATTCATGCCACAGTTAAAACAGAGCTGAAAGAATATGGTAACCATTATACAGCAGGTTTGATGTAGGTATTGGCAAGACACCATTATTGTAAGGAATGAAGTATGCTACATTAGCTAGTCTGTCTAAAAGGTTTAATTGAATACTGGTTTCATACCTATCAGTTTTAAATATTGATTTCGTTTCACACTGTTTACTACTTTTATTCTTCATGGCTTACACTTTGTATCATTCCTAGGAGTAGCATCTTGGAGGATATCAAGCTTCTCATTTGTCCTGACTTACTCCAGCATAACATACATAGACCATCACTTGCTTATGACAAGTAAGTGAGTTCTTCAAAATTAGAAATCATTTGCATTTTTTTGAAGAAAAAAAAAAGAAAACTAAGACATGGGAAGCTCCAGTAATTTTTTTCCTTTTATTGGATTTTTAAAAATTTATATTTCAAATATCATCCCCTTTTCAGGTCTCCCCTCCAAAACCACCTATCTCATCACCCCCCCAACCCCCTGCCTCTATGAGGATGCTCCCCCACCTACCCACCCTCTCCCGCCTTCTCCGTTGACTTTCCCCTACACTGGGGCATCAAAGCCCCACAGGATCAAGGGCCTCTCCTCCCACTGATGTCCAACAAGGTCATCTTCTGCCACGTATGCGGCTGGGGACATGGGATTCTCCATGTGTACTTTTTGGTTGGTGGTCCAGTCCCCAGGAGCTCCGGAGGGAGTTGAAACTGTTGCTCTCCCATACAGGGCTGCAAACCTCCTCAGCTCCTTCAGTCCCTTTTCCACCTCCTCCAAGAGGGGTCCCGCACTCAGTCCAATGGTTGGCTGCGAGCATCCTCCTCTGTATTTGTCAGGCTTTGGCAGAGACTCTCAGGAGACATCCATATCAGGTTCCAGTCAGCAAGCACTCCCTTGCATCCTCAACAGCATCTGGGTTTGGTGACTGTATATGGGATGGATCCCAGGTGAGGCAGTCTCTAGATGGCCTTTCCTTCAGTCTCTGTCCCACACATTGTCTCTACATTTCCTCCTGTGTGTATCCCCCTCCCCTTCTAAGGAGCACCGAAACATCCACACTTTGGTCTTCCTTCTTCTGGAGCTTCACATGGTCTGTGACTTGTATCTTGGGTATTCTGAGCTTTTGGGCTAATATCCACTTATCAGTGAGTGCATATCATGTATGTTCTTTTGTGACTGGGTTACCTCACTCAGAATGATATTTTCAAGTTCCATCCTTTTGCCTAAAAATTTCATGAAGTCATTGTTTTTATTTATGTAAATGTAGCACATTTTCTGTATCCATTCCTCTGTTGAGGGATATCTTGGTTGTTTCCAGCTTTTGGCTATTATAAATATGGCTACTATGAACATAGTGGAGCATGTGTCCTTGTTATATGTTGGAGCATATTTTGTGTATATGCCCAGTAGTGGTATAGCTGAGCTGAGTTACTTATTTATAAATGTATTTAGTTGAAGATTTCCAGAAAAATAAACATTATATATTTGAAAACTATCATTTTTAATCCAAATGAATCTATGATTTATTGACATATATCTCTTTTATTGTAGCATACTTTCTTGCTGGTCCTTTGACTAATATATTATTAAGCTTGGACATGCTCATTTCATATGTGTTTATAAAATTTACTATATGTATATATATATATATTAATATATTTAGGAGAGTACTGCAAATACTATCCATATTTGAATAAGGAACATTATATGTAAAAATTCTCCTTTACGTATAATAGAATTACATCATGATAATGTATCATTAACTGAAATAACGTAAGGTAATAATTCAGTTAATAGACTAACTCTCCAAGAATCATAACAATACATATTATCTGTTGAATATTCCTGGAACCATGTTCCTGAATGAAAGCTGATGCCTGCTAATGCTTTCTAACATCATAGAAATCATAATGAACTCTGAGAGAAATCAAATTTAAAATTTCCAAGTATACCCTTTAATGAATGTGTACTATTCTTTTACACACTGTCAATTGAAAAGTATCAGTTCTAATCACTGTTTATTATAATATATATTATATATTATATAATATATATTATATATATAATATGTATAATATAACTTACATAATATATTTCTTATTTGGATGTCCATTATTTTAAATAAATGTTTATACCAATTTCCCATGCTTTTGGGAATTATAGTATTTTCTTTAAGTAAGTTATTGAACAACTAAATCATGAATACATTTTGATTTATAAAAAAAGTCAACCTTGAAACTGAAAATTTTCTGTAAAACAATGGACACCATTAAAATGGCAAAACAATAGCCTACAGAATGGGTAAAGATTTTCACCAATCATATATCCAACAGAAGGCTGATGTCCAAAATATATAAAGAACTCAAGAAACAAGCCATCAACAAACCAAATGTCCCAATTTAAAAATAGGGTATTGATCTGAACAAAGAATTCTCTACATAGCAATGACTGAGAAGCACTTAAAGAAATGTCCAACATTCTGAGTCATCAGGGAAAGGCAAATCAAAACGACTCTGATATTCAATTTTATACCTTCAGAATGGCTAAGATCAAAACTTCAAGTGACAGCTCATTCTAGCATGAATATTGAGTATGAGGAAGACTTTGCCATTGCTGCTGGGAGTTCAACTTGTACAACTACTTCGAACTTAATTTCATGGTTTCACAGAAAATTTTGAAAAATTCTGCCTCAAGAACTAGCTATAGTAAGTACTCCTTTGCATATACCCAAAAGGTGTTCTACCATACCACAAGCACACTTGCTTAACTATGTTCATAGCACCTTTATTAGTCATTGCCAGAAACTGGAAACAACCTAGATGTCCCTCAACCAAAGAAGGGATTGTGGGTCTTCCTGTCCTCATGGATTGTCAGTTTATATGCTCCACAGGGCAGTGGGAACAGAGATGGAGCATGGGGTTCCATAGCCCTGTGGGTTCATAAAGTGAATGACCACACTGGGACCAGCTATCAGGAAGCAGATCAACTTTGCATGATTCAAGGCTTATAAAGTTTTGTGGGACTAAAGATAGGTACATTTAGGATGGTCCAAGGTCATTGGCTGGGGCCTTAGGGTAGCTGAAATGCCTCATTAGCATTTCAGGGGAAGCATTTCAGGAAGCTCAGATGCAAACTGAACAGGTTTCATCAGGAGAAAGGAAATTGATCCTTTAATCTAATTTAGGATACCTGACATTCCTCAGGTATGTATGGGAATTTAGAATTCCCCAGACGAGGTAAGAGAAGGAGAAGCCCTGCTACTGAATGGAATCTCCCATATTGCATGGAACCCAGAGACTATTGGTCATGATATAATTCAACCATAACTAGCAGAGTTTTCCTGTAGCTATATTACAATCCACACACATAAAGAAGCTACATAACAAGGAGAGTCCAAGGTGGAAAGCTTTGAATTTCACTGAGAAGGAGAATTAGAATTGATGTAGTGGGTGCTGAAGTGAAATGAGTGACGGAGGGAATGTGGACAGGAACAGGAGGGATCAAGTAGTGAAAGGAAAGAGGGAGAGTACTGGGAATGACAACTGGAATGGGGGGAGGCATCTCCGGGACAAGCTATTAACCTAGTATAAAGTCCAGGTATCTGTGAGGGTAATACTAGGTAAGACTCCTAAGACTGGATGATGGGATACGGAACCTGAAATGGCCATTACCTGTAACTAGGCAAGGAGGGATTCAGGCATCAACTCAGCCACAAAACCTTCAACTCACAATTTGTCCTGCTTAGAATTTGTGCAGGGTTAAAGATGAGGCAGACATTTAGGGAATCACCAAGCAATGAATAGTTCAGTTTGACATCCATATTATGAGAGAGAGTCCACTACAGCCACTATTAGTGATATTCTGCTATACTTCCTGATAGGAGCCTAGCATAATTATCATTTGAGAGGCTTCATCCAAAACTGATGGAAAAGAGATGTAGTAACCCACAGCCAAACAATAAGTGGAACTTGGAGAATCATGTAGAAGTGAGGAAGCAAGGATTGAAGAAGCCACAGAGGTCAAGGACACTACAAGAAAAAGTAAAGAATCAATTAACCTGGGCTCATAATCACTCATACAGACTGATCAGCCAATTAGAGAGCATACATGAGATTAAACTAGACCCTCTGTATTTATTTAACAGTTGTGTAGCTTGGAGTACTTCATGTGGTACTTCTAACAGCAGGTGGAGGGACTGTCCTTGACTGTGTTGCCTGTCTTTGAATCCCTTACCCCTAAATGGACTGCCTTGTCTAGGCTCAATAGAAGAACATGTGCCTAGTCCTAATACAGTTTGATATGTCAAGGCTGGTTGATAACCCTGGGAGGCCTCCCCTTTTCTGAGGAGAAAGGAAATAGGGGGTATAAGGAGAGGAGAGGGAAGAGGTGGGACCAGAAATAGAGAAATGAGGAGAGGCTGAGATAGGATTTTAAATTAATTAATAATAATAATAAATAAATAAATGTAATTTAAAAAATCAATCTTGCACTCAGTAGAATTAGAGAAAATAAAACTCCAGATATTTTTATTAACAACAAGAACAACAGAAGCCATGTGTAGTCCTTTTAAAACAATGATGCATTGGGTATGTCCTAGTAGACACTTCTGACATTTTTTGACTATGGAAAACTGTGACATCAGAGGACTAAAAGCCTATACAGTCAGTTAGCTAGCTGATAGCAAAGCAATACTATAACCCAGGGAAGACTGTCCCTCGGGAGGATCCTATAACTTACTAGTTTATGATACACATAGAACCAAGTGTCTTTCTAGTTAACTGTGCATGCACATAGGCATCACAGTCCTTTATCCTCTGAGATCATACATTTCATTTGTACTAATACATTAATTGTAGTGTTTTTAAATTTTATACTAGTGTAGAAGTTAATTCCATAGTCACAACATCTATGGAAGTTCTTTACGATAAAGTCTAGTTATTTTTCATTTTTAACTGTCATTCTTCCCAGAGGTTTGAAAAATGAAGAATTTTCTATTTGTCAACTCTAATATATGCTTGCAGTTTTACATAGGGAGAGAGTATATATACATATGCATATATCTTCCCATTAAACAACAAGAGACTCAGACCTTTGAGGTCACACAAAATCTCATTTGTATTCTACTCAACAAACAATAAGTGAAAATCAGCTTTTCCTTACACTGCATTCTCACCCTTCATCTGTTTTCTTTATTTTACATCAAAATCCTGAAGACCAATAAGTTTTTCAGTCTCAGAAGGGATTGAGGTAGTGCAATCCATAAGAAGTTAAGTTTCATAGACACAACCTACAACTTCTTTCAAGCAATAGGTGCTTTCAACTGTCACTTCCAATAGACATTCATAAAGATTCAAATGTATAATTTTCAGTAAGAACTTTTGATTCTTAGGTTGCTCAGATTGATTAACACAGATATGTTATTAATGTACTAACAATCCTGAAAGTAGATTCTGATCCTCCAGTTGCTTTTGTGTGCTTAACTAAATGGTTCTTTTTATTTATTTTTTTTGCTATTGTTTTTGTTCTTTGTATTTTCTTTTCTTTCTTCCTTCCTTCCTTCCTTCCTTCCTTCCTTCCTTCCTTCCTTCCTTCCTTCCTTCCTTTCTTTCTTTTTTCATAACTAGTAAATAACATAGAATAGTTCCTTGTATTTCTTAATACAAATATCACACAAAATATCAAAACATGAGCTTTTCAAAGAAACTAATATATGGATTAAAATGTTTTATGTGTTCATTTTTTTATGTTCTTTGTGGTCATTTGAGTAAACATTTTAGGGCTGTGACAGAGCTCTGGAATGACACTGTTTAACTTCATTCTCTGCAAGAATAAGGTAAATTTTTACAACTAAGCTGTCTTTCTAAATGTATATGCTAGTTTGGGGGACTCAATAAAGGTTATAAGATAATATTATGACAGAATATCTGAGTGTGAAGTTTTTATGTTTAAACATGTTATTGAATCCAGACTCTGATGTAAAATCAGACAAATGCAGTGCCCTGATAGTATACATTCTTACAGAATTTCTCAAAACCTTTTCTGGGGAAGAGGGACAGGAAGAACATACATCTTGCCTATATTGTCCTGTCTCTTTTCGTGTTCTGCCAAAGTCTCTTGTTAACAGAGCCCAAGAGAAACATCATGTGCTGAGTTGTAGTCTACTTTTAGTCTCTTGTGACTATTAAATGGCCAAGAGAAGAGAAGCAAAATGAAAAGTAAATGTGGGGAATACTTTAACTCTATTTTTAGTATGAAATAAGAAATGGTTGTATGTCAACTAGTGATACAGTTACAAGGATCCTCTCAACTCGGATATGAATTATTTGGTAATGATTTCATTGAATTGTTAGGACAATTATTAAAAGCTTGTAGCTCAGTGTATATACACATAATCCACACTTTAATCATACTGACATTTAATAATGCATTTACCTCTGTTACTTTACTTACTTCAAACAGGAAAGATGAACTAAGATTGTTCATGTTTACATTTTCTGAACTCAGATGGAGTCAAGCAATATGATCCATCAAACACCAGGAAAAGTGCAAACCTTTAGTCCATGGGCACGTTGTTCATCTTTGATCAGGAGCGCACATTTGCTCTATTACTGGACACTCTAGGGATTGAGAAGAAAGGTTAACATGTCTGCAGACAGATTGTCAAGTGGCCTCTGAAACAAAGAAAAAGAAGAGAAAAGTACCCACCTGGGACCCTGGATCTTTCTTTGTAAATTTCTCTGAATTATCGCCTACAGTGTTTAAGTGAAAGTACATGTTTAATACTTTGATTCTGCTAAATTCTCCATCTATCTACATAAAGATATATATATATACATATATATGTATATATATATACTTGCTGCATATAGAAAAAAATTTAAAAATCATTATAAAATATTTTAAGCAAAACTTTTGTTTACTATTAATACAATTATTATTGGATATTTGAGTCGTGTGACAGAAGTTGGATAATTCTGTAACTATGAATTTGTATTATCTATCTGAATTTGTTGATGAAAATTTTATCAGATACATATGAATATGATTATACATACAAATAATTACCACTTTGTTGCAGTTTTTTACAATGTCCTATATGCACCAAACCAAGTCTTACTTTTTGGTAACCCAGGGGCACAGGATTATGTAGTTTAGGAATATCATAGATTATACCACTATATTGGTATATGTCCACTCTGGATAGTCATACAATAATAAAGCTGCTTAATGCACTATTCTTCTGGTAATATCCCATCATTATGTGATCTAGAACTTTACCTAGGAAAAAACCCTCACCTAGGCCATTGGCATATGACACAATGCCAAAAAATGATCATTTAAGAATTATAAATCTAATATATTATCCATTAATTAACATATTTTGTTCTTGTTGTAGCAAGCTAAGCATGGTAGCCCCTGCTATAATCCCAAAGCCTGGGAGGCTGAGGGACAGGACTGCATGAAACTGATGTCAGTCTTGGCAACATGGTGAGGTCTAGGACAGCCTGAGTTACAGAATATGATCTTGTTTCGATTTTGTCACCATCTTCTTTAAATACAAATCCAAATTACCTTCATATCTCAATTTATTTCAAATTTCCTCCATTTTGGTTTTTGTACTCTTATTCTTCGTTCATGATTTTTTCTCTATTGAGGAGACTTATGGTTCATTCTGAACATCCAGTCATGTTTTCTTTAGATTATAAGTGACCTGAACATACTAGCAGAATTAACAATATTTACTTAAAAATCTATATCTCTAATTGGCTAAATATCTTCATGATTTATAATGCACATGTACTTAGATACATATCTGTACTGAAATACATATGTTATATATATATATGTATATATATATATATATGTATATATATATGTATATATATGTATATATAAGATCCAGTGGGATTGGAAAATGGGTTATCACAAAAATGAAATTGAGAAAATTTGTGGGATTGTCCCAGTTTAGATGCATTTAGTAAATCAGAATGCTTCCAGTCAGTGACAAAAGGTAGTTTTAAGGCAAGAAGAAAGCAAAAAATAAGAGTAAGTAAAAAAATAAGAAAATACAAAGAAGCGGGTTGCAATAATTAAGTATAGATTGCTCCTGAGGGATTTATTCATCGGTCTATCCTTTCATGCATGACTTGTTCAACTAATGAATCATACTCAATTGGATTTGACATTATTCCTGAATATTTTGATATTTAATTCAATATGCTATTATTCAATATGAATTATTAAATAAGCTAGTGGTTATTCATAAAAGAGGCACAGTGTGTTGGATTAAGATAACAGTAGAGACAAGGTCAATGATTTTTCTCAGAGAAGATAAGTTCAAGATAATGATGAGAGCAGCTTCAGCAGCATTGGGTAAAGGAGCTGAAGAAATAGAATGAATTCAAAGTTAAGGCTATGAACTCTGAGGCAGTAGGGGGATTCGAGCTTTAAAAATAATCAAACATGAAAGAGAAGCATTGAATAAACCATAGCAGGATACAATTAGTAAAATCAAAATGATCACAAAGAGGGAATTTTTTCTTCAAAATAAAAATACTGAAAGAGGAGACATTCAAAAGGTGAATGCACAGAGAACCATTCCAGAAAGAAAAGGTTAAAATGATAAAGATACAATAAAAACTTACAAAACCAGTATGTGATCACTTTTGCTTCCTTCAGCATAACTCCTATTCTCTTCTGCCTTCTAAAAAATTGTGGTTCATACCTTCAGTTGCAAATGTCCACTCTTACATTATACAGTTTTCTAAGAGTAATGCATGCACTATGAACATTTATCTGTCAGAGAAATCAATGTAGCTCTCATTCTGTCCCCTGATGTTCTTGTTTTCTGCACACCTGTGCATCTTTGTGATTGTAGCAACACCAACAAAACATTCCCAGCTTATCTGTTCTCAACTCATATAACTGAACTTTTTCGTGATGATTTGATTTATGTCCTTTTAATTTCTGTTTGTTTATGATCTTCAGTGCTTGAAATCTTACAATTAAGTTTCTTTCAAATCAAAATTGTTTTCTGTGCATGATATTTTCAGTATGCGATGTTTTAATATTTGCAATTTACTTTATAAAACATTTCAAAAACTGAAAATTAAAACATAAAACTTAAATGAACTTATTTATCTAGTTTATCTCAAACAAAGCTTAAAGTAGCATCATAAGTTAGGCACATTTCTTCTCATTTTAAAAACTTGATGAATACTCTGAGATCATGAAATCAAGAAATAATGGAATAGGATCCTAACCTAAATATCATATATCATAAAGGCAGTGTTCTAACCAACACTAGTTATAACTATGGCAAAGTGAACAGTAATAATTATTAATAAATTGGTATTGCTAAGTATAGAATTATGAAAAAAGCCATATAATTAAAATTGGTAACAATTGAAAATATTCTAGGACACTGAGAAATGACTTAGGAGGGACAAGGCACTTGCCACCAAACCTGAAAACCTGAGTTCGATCTCTAGACCCCACATGGCAGAAGACGAGAACTGATTCTACTTTTCAGTTGTGATGGGCACCACCCTGCCTCTTCTGCCCACCAATAAAGAAATAAATGTAAATATAAATAATGTATATGAAAATATGCTTTTGTGTTAACTTCTTTTTTTAAATTGATTATTTTATTTACATTTCAAATGTTATACCCCTTTCCATTTTCTCCTCCACAAACCACTTATCCTTTCCCCTCTCCCCCTGCCTCTGTGAGGGTGCTCCTTCACCTGCCCATCCACTCCTGGCTCAGTGTGCTAGCATTCCCCTTTTTGGGTCATCAAGCCTCTACAGGACCAAGGGGCTCCTCTCTCATTGATGCCAAATAAAGTCCCATGGGTGCTCCCATGTGTACTCTCTGCTTGGTGGTTTAGTCCCTGGGAGCTTTGAGGAGTCTTGTTGGTGGATATTGTATTAACTTCTTTTTGAGAATTTCATAGATGATTATTATATTTACATCATTTCTATCTCCTTATTCCCCACTCCAACTTCAACTGTACAACATCTATGTTCTCTCAAGTTCCCTCTTCTTTAATCATTATTGTTTAGTAATATTTGTGTGAGAATGTGCACATAACTTACTAAGTCCACAGTGTTACTTTTAAGTTCATGTGCTCATGGTTGATCACTTAGACTGGTAACTTTTCAGGTAGATTCATCTCTGGGAAATACTGATTCTTTTTTTTTTTCTTCTCAGCAGTCAGTGATTACCAATAGCTCCCCATTTAGGTTTGGAGTCTTGTAAAAATTTCCCAATTCACATAGGCATATTGACTGTGGTTTTTATTATGCACTTTTTAAATTGGTAACCATATTGCTGAGATTTCATATGAATAGATCCTTGTCATGTCTAGAAGACATTATCATTCAGCAAATAATCTCATCCACTGGATCTTACAGTCTTTCCATCCTCACTTTTGCAATGCCTGCTGAGCATTAGGTGTACAGGTTGCCTTGTTGACATATCGATTAGGGAAGGCCATCCCACATTCATTTATTATCTACATATTGGGTAGTTGTTGATCTCTGTGATAGTGGTCATACCTTGCAAAAAGAAGCTCCCTTTTGTCCCATGAAACATGAGTTCTCTACTTATATGTAAATATCAGGGAAGTAACTTAGGTACAGTAAGAAACTATTCTGGTTTAGGAAACTGGCAGTAGTAAGTTTTATTCTACTGTTTTAGCCATGGGTAGTTGGTTAAGTTTAGCATACCAAGCAGGAAGCCCTTTCTATTGAGCTTGCCTTGAAACAAATTAGATAGCTGTTTATTACCCCCAAGATATAAGTGCCATTATTGCACCATTGGAGAATCCATGTTAGATCAGTCATTACTTCGGTTAATAGGTTATACAGCTGTTGTGATGGATAAATCTTGATTGTCACTTTGACTACAACTGGAATAAACTAAAACCAAACCAACTAGATAGTCCTATAAATGGTTTCCTTGAATGGACCACTGAGATGAGTAGAACTAAGACCACATCTTCTGGTGGCACCACTCATAAAACATGGAAGAAAGAAACTTTTGATTTTTTAAAATTTCCTCATTTTTACTGGCATGTTTATTTACCCTATTCATAAGGAATTTCTCCACTGTTGAATCTACTTTGGGAATCCAATGTAATAAAGACTGGCAGCTCTCAATGACTTCCCTGGACTTATAGGACCAGACTGGAACTGCTGATACTTGGCCTTTCTATCACTTGTTCCACAACCTGAGAGCCACTTAGATAATTCAACCAAAATTCAAGGGCTCTTTTCTTCATTGGAATTTATAAGAGTCCAGTGGTGTGGAAAATGTAAGATATTCCATCTAAGAAAAAGGATAAGTTATTTCACTTGGCCCTTCCCACACAAAACCAAACCAAACCAAACCAAACCAAACCAAACCAAACCAAACCAAACCAAACCAAACCAAACCAAACCAAACCAAACCAAACCAAACCAAACCAGAATACCAACTCAGTACTTTGTGTGTCTTTTTGGATTTTGGAGAGAGCACATTGATTTTTTTTGGGGGGGGGTGTTATTCTGACACAAATATCAAGTGACTCTGAAAACTACTAGATTTAAGTAGGGCCTGGAATAGAACCAGGCTATTGAGTAAGTTTAGGCTACAGTGTAGTCTGCTCTATCATTTAGATCATATGATTCAGTAGACCAGATAGGAGTTGGATCAATAGCAAATAAAAGTGGAGTTTTAGGACTGTGGGAGGTTTGTATAGATAAATCACAGACATATTTGGGATATTGGACAAAGTCTCTACAATCTTTTACAGACAACTATCCTCCTTTAGAAGGACAGCTCTTGTCTTGCTATAGGACGTAAGTGGAAACTGAATGTTTGACTGCTAGCCACCAAGTTATCATACAAACTGAGTTACTCACCATGAGCTGGATGTTATCTAACCCCTCAGTCATATAGTAGGACATGCAAAACATCCATCTAATGTTAATGGGAAGATGTATAGATGTAACTAAGTCCAAGTAGGTCTTGAGAGCATAAGCAAGTTACCTAAAGTAGTCTCCTAAATTCCTATGGTTTCTATTATGATGGTTTCTGCTCTAAAACATCTATCTGTAGCCTCAAAGAGTATACTCTACTTGGTTGACTGAAGAAAGGAAGAGTAGAACTTGATTAATTGATGGTTCTACATATGGCAATCATATCATTCAGAAGTAGATAGCTGAAGCATTACAATTTCTTTCTAGAACAAAGCTAAAAGACTCCAGTGAAAGATTATCTTCACAGTGGATAGAATTCAGGAGGAACACTTGATTATATATCTTGCTTGGAAGAGGAAACTACAAAATGTGTAATTCTTTCCTTATCCATGAGATGAGTCAGTAGGATGGCTAGCTGGTTAAGGACTTGGAAAGAAAATGATTGGAAAATTGGTGAGAACAACACCCGGGGAAGAAGTATTTAGTTAGTTAGATACAAATGGGCAAAGAGATGCCCCATGTAAATGCTCATCAAACTGTTACTTTAACAGGGGAGTCTAGAATCCAGAAGATTTTATGACCCATTCTGTAGACAGTTTCTTTCCTAGTGATCCCTTAATTTTTGAATATGCCCATAAATAAAGTATCCATGATTGCAGATCTGGAGGTTATTCATGGACTTGACAGCATGAACTTTCACTCATCAAACTACCCTGGTTACAGCTGCTAATGAGTGCCAACTTATAAATAACCATTGATCCTGTACTCTGACATCATTTTCTGTGGTAACCAATAAATAACCATGTATCAGATTGACTACATTGGACCACATCCTTCATTGAAAAGCCTAAGTTCTCACTACAACAGAGTTGAATTCTGGTTATCAACTATCTTCCTTGCACATAATGCTTCTTCCAAAGCGACCATCCATGGACAGACAGAACATCTTATCTATCAACAATTTATACCAAACAATATTGCTTCTGACAGAGAAAATTGCTTTGCAGTCATATATGTGTAAATGTGGGCTTACAATCATGGAATCCACTGGTCTTAACACATTTCCTACCATTCTCAAGCAGCTGACAAAACAGTATGATAGAATGACATTTTGAAGACACAGTTACAGTACCAATTACATGGCAGGATTCTGGAGGTTCAGGGCAGGTTCTGTAGAAGGTTAAGTACAGAATTTCAATCCATGGCAATATATATAGTTTTTTTATAGTCAACTTTCAAGGGTCCATGATCCAAAATGTGGAAATATGAACATTTCCATTCACTATCACCACTAGTGAGCCATCTGGAAAATTTTTTGCTTTCTGTTCTGATGATCTGATGTTCTCCTGCCTAGAAGTTTTGATTCTCGAGGAGGAAGTGCTCCTGCCAAGAGACACAACAAACATTTCATTTAGCAGGAAGAGCATATCTGGCCAATTTTGCCTTCTGATGCTGCTAGGGCAACAGTCTAAGAACATGTTAGGAGGGATGATTGATCGAGAACACCAAAGGGGAATCATATTGCTTCTCCATAAGGGAAGTAGGGAAGATGGTGTCTGCAGATCAAGAATCCTTTAAGATTTCTCTTAGTGCTACCATGTCTGATGATAGGGTTGAATGTGAAATTACAATAACCCAATCCAGGCAAAGCAAAATAGGGCACCATTCAGGAATGAAGGTATAGATCGCTTCTTTAGGAAAAGAACCAAGACCTGCTGAGATGCTTTCTGGTTATGGAGGGAAAAAAGAGTGGATAATAGAATACACTTTTGCATATGTAAAAAACTAAGAATTATTTGTGGTTTTTCCTCTATTTGGTTTATCAGGTAATATAACATAAATTCAGATAATATCAGGGGTTATCATAAAATATCTTGGTGTGATTCTATCCAAATAAATAAAAGATCTGTACAACAAGAGCTTCAAGGCTCTGAAAAAAGAAATCAAAGACCTCGGAACCTGGAACGATCTCCCATGCTCATTGATTAGCTGGATTAGTATGGTAAAAATGGCCATCTTTCTGAAAACAATCTAGAGATTCAATGCAATTCCCATCAAAATTCCAACTCAATTCTTCATAGAGTTAGAAAGAGCAATTGTCCAATTCACTTGGAATAACAAAAAACCCAGGATAGTGAAAACTATTCTTGACATTAAAAGAACTTCTGGGGGAATCAGCATCCCTGACCTCAAGCTGTACTACAGAGCAATAGAGATAAAAACTGCATGATGTTGTTACAGAGACAGGCAGATAGATCAATGGAATAGATTTGAAGACCCAGAAATGAACCCACACACCTACAGTCACTTGATTTTTGACAAAGGAGCTAAAACCATCCAGTGGAAAAAAGACTGCATTTTCAACAAATGGTGCTAGTTCAACTGATGGTCTACATGCAGAAGAATGCAAATTGATCCATTCCTATCTCCCTGTACAAAGCTCAAGTCCAAGTGGATCAAGGACCTTCACATAAAACCAGGTACACTGAATTTAAAAGCAGAGAAAATGGAGAAAATCCTCAAAAACATGGGCACAGGGGAAATTTTCCTGAACAAAACACTAATGGCTTATGCTCTAAAATCAAGTATCTACAAATGGGACCTCATAAAATTGCAAAGCTTTTGTAAAGACAAAGACACTGTTGATAGGACAAAATGGCAACCAACACATTGGGAAAAGATCTTTACCAATGCTACATCTCATAGAAAGCTAATATCCAACACATTAAAAAAACTCAGGAAGTTAGATTCTAGAGAATCAAATAATCCTATTAAAAAAATGGGGAATAGACATAAACAGTGAATTCTCAACTGAGGAAATTTTAATGGCCAAGAAGCACCTAAAGAAATGTTCAATATCCATTATCATCAGGGAAACGCAAATCAAAACAATCCTGAGATTCCAGCTCAAACCTGTCAGAATGGCTAAGATCAAAAACTCAGGTGACAGTAGATGCTGGCAAGGATGTGAAGAAAGAGGATTATTTCTCCATTGCTGGTGGGATTGCAAGCTGGTACAACCATTTGGAAATCATTCTGGCAGTTCTGCAGAAAATTGGGCATAGTATTACCTGAGAACCCAGCTATACCTCTCCTGGGCATATACCCAGAAGGTGCTCCAACATGTAATAAGGACACATGCTCCATCCACTATATTCATAGAACCCATATTTATAATAGTCAGGAGCTGGAAACAACTCCTATGTTCCTCAACAGAGGAATGGATACAGAAAATGTGGTATATTTATATAATGGAATAGTACTCAGGAATTAAAAACAATGACTTCATGAAATTTTTTGGTAAATGGGTTGAACTTGAAAATATCCTGAGTGAGGTAACCCCATCACAAAAGAACACACATAGTATGCACTCACTTATAAGTGGATATTAGCTTCAGTGCTTTTTAGAAGGTGGAGCAAAATACTCACAGGAGGAAATATGAAGAGAAAGTGTGGAGCAGAGGTTGAAGGAAAGACCATTCATAGACTGCCCCACCTGGGGATCCATCTTATACACACTCACCAAACCCAGACGCTATTGGGGATGCAAGGACGTGCTTGCTGATAGGAGCCTGATATGTTTATCTCCTGAGATGCTCTTTCAGAGCCTGACAAATACAGAGAGGATATAAGAAACCAACCATTGAACTGAGCACTGGGTCCCTGATGGAGGAGTTGAAGAAGGGACTGAATGAACTGAAGGAGTTTGCAGCCCAGTGGGATGAGTAACAGTGTCAACTGGCCAGACCTCCCAGAACCCCTGGAGACTGGACCACCAATCAAAGTGCACACATGGAGGGACCCATGGCTCAGGCTGCATATGTGGCAGAGGATGTCCTTGTTGAACCTTAGTGGGAAGTTCGGCCCTTGGTCCTGTGGGAGTTCTATGCTCCAGTGTAGGGGAATGCCAGGGCAGTAAGGTGAGAGTGGTTGGACAGGTGGGGGAGTACCCTCATAGAGTGAGGGGGTGGAGATTGGGATATTGTGTTTCTGGAGGGGAGGCCTGGCAAGGGGATACCATTTGAAATGTAAATAAAGAAAATATCCAATAAAAGAAAAAAAAAAAAAAAAAAAAGAATGCCCCTCAATAGACACTGCTACCAGTTCTAAAATATATAATACATTGGTGATTGCACAACAAAAAATTATGTCATTTTAGGAGAAAATATGACCTGGTTACTGTTTTCATTCAAAAATTGAGTATGGTCTAAGGAGCTATGATTGTCTGTCAAGCTGACAAGGCATGAAGTCATACTGGCTAATCTGAGTTGTCAACTTGACTAACAGAACTGACTAAGTGTGTAGCAGCTGAGAAAGCATATGAAAGATCCTCTTGATTGGGCCATTTCAAGTGAACAAAACCCCCATTCTTAAGTCTGTCTTCTGTTGACAGCCTACATAAAAAAGACAATGGAAATTAAGTTTTACAGTTTGCCTGTCTGCCTCCTCGCTGGTAAGTTTTTCTATAGTGTTCCTGAGGCATTTCATCACTGGTATTAAAACTTACTTCTGCCTGGATTTCAGTGTAGACTGAAGTGCTGCAGTGTAATTGATCACACTGTGAACCCTAACATAGTGTTATTTACTGAACAAACAAACAAACAAACAAACAAACAAACTCATTTCTAGTTCTGTGGATCAGTACTTAGAACACACCTTTAATATTTCTGGCTGGAATAAAGAAATACCCTAAGTATACCCCTTTAATCCCAAACAGTGAAGATAAAGTTAGTTTGTAAAAGGCAGTTCCAAGTGTAAACGTGATGTCTAACTGAGTGGCAGACAAAGTGATGAATAAGACAAAGATTTGAAGGAATAAGCCAGAGAATAAGAGTCAGAATATTAGAACATATTGACAGAGTTGGTTTGAGTCCAAGGAGAACAATTCAGGAGAAGCTAAAAGAAGGCAGTTTGGATTGTTCTTCTTAGAGAGGAGTTTGGTCAAGAAACACTTGAATCAGCCAACCAGAGACCAGAAAGAGCAAGAAAGGATGAGCTTAATTAGCAGTTGTGGAGAAAATATCTTGTGTATTATAATTATATGGATACATCACCTATCAATTTTAAAAAATCTATGACCTATAGCAAAAGGTAGAATAGAAGGTGGGGACATCTGGTATACAGAAAGAATTCTGGGAGAGAGCCAAGCCTGGGAAGTGGCACAGGGGAAGATGTGAGGAGAACACACACTTGGTATCTGAGCAGAGGTAACCAGGCACATGGAAGAATGTAGGTTAGTATAAATGGGTAACTGTAAATTATTAGCTAGTTAGGAAATGAACTGAACTATATGGCACAGGTATTTGTAAAGATATTTTGAGCCTGATTCAGTATTCTAGAAACTTTAGGCCAGGAGGAAAACATCCCATTATAAGCAATAAGTTTCAAAGGCTGAATACATTCTATGCCAAGATTAGATTGTATAGACTATACATAACTAGGACTAGGCCTAGGATAGCAGATGGAGGCAGTAAGCCTCTAAGATAGCAATCAAGTCAGGAGTATGAAAGTTACATTTACACTGAAGACTGGCAGCTCTTTGGAATTCCCCAGAATCCAAGACTGAATTGGGACTGCTGAGACATCCAGCCTCATCTAATAGTATAAACAACTACTGGAACCTTGTCCTTTTCATCGGGAGGCATCCACTGCCTGACTACTTGGATCATAACCTGTAAGCTCTTTTAGTAATTCTTATATATAAGAAGATGAATTATATATATATGCATCCTGTCTGATCTATCCCATTAGAGATCCCTAACTAATGCAACTTGCCCTAACTAATCTTGGTGGGACTATTGATTGATTTTCTCCTTTTTCAGGTTTCATAACACCTTATGATACATAAGATTTAGTCCTCAGCAAAGACACATCCAAGTCAATTTCATCTCTATCCCTCTAAACTTTATATCTAAAATGGGTAGCGCCCTCATTAATAGGTTCTTACTTTCAAGATCTTGGAGGAAACCAACAGCAATGGTTAGAAAAAACGGGTTTCTTAGATTGAGAATGATCACTCTGGGTTTCTCTCTCTCTCTCTCTCTCTCTCTCTCTCTCTCTCTCTCTCTCTCTGTGTGTGTGTGTGTGTGTGTGTGAATGCATGCATGTATATGTCTATTTTAAGTAACCTTATAAAATAATATATTTCCTTATGTCTTTTCAAACTTTCTTATTGATATCTATCTCTCCTTTATTCTTCATCTGTCATATCCTCCCTTCTCTCTCTCCAGTTCAAGTCATACTCCAACCAAAGTTTCTATAAGATTCTTCACAGAAGCATATTAAACCATCTTAAAGTTCATTTGAAAGCACAAAATATCATAGGTGGAGAAAGCAATTCTGAGAAAAAGAACACTGTTAGGGGATTATCATATTAGATTTTAAGCTATATTACAGTTATTGCAGAAATCCAGCCTTTTATTTAAATAGAGCAATACATATATACTAATGGAAGAAAATGAAGACCCAAGTATGAATATATGTAACTACAACCACCTGATATTGGCAAAGATTCTGAGAGTACATAGGAGAGGAAGTACAGCCTCTTCAATAAATGAGACTCATAAAACTGTATGTCCACATGTAGGAGAATGAAATTAGGCATGTATATATCTATACTTGTGGAGCAAAATCAACTCAAATGGCTCAAAGATTGTATTGTGAAAACCTGAAATGAAATGTTGAACCTTCTAGAAAAAAAAAAATCATCAGTGGGCTATGTGACAGACTTTCTGAATTCAACTCCATTCATTCAGAAATTAAGACTAACACTTGCCAAATGAGATTTCATAAAATTGTTTGGAAGATATATATTAAATATCAGTTATACAAGTTGTTCTGCAGAGATATTAGAGTGAACTAAAACTGAAAGAGAAGACAGGCTGATAAAGACCAGCATTTGTATTATTTGCTTCATGATTACTCACTGTGATTGGCCATCTCATGTTTCTGTTGCTGTGACTCAGAATTGCCACAAGCCCGAGTCAATATAAGCATTTCTTTATTTAGTTGTTTCTGTCAGTTATTTTGCTTCAAAAATAGTGGATGTAGAAGATTGGTACCAACCAATTGGGGATTGCTGCAACTATCTGACCATAGGGTTTGTCGCCCTTTCCATATTTACAGGAGAAATTTGAACAAGTTGGACCCATGGGCTACAGAAGCCCTTGAATGTTATTAGCAGAGCTTATTGGGTCATTCTAGTAGAACTATGGAAGACTAGCAAGCCTACAGAAAAAACAGCTGTGAAATAGTTCCAGTTCATCTAATTTCAGATGAGTAAAAGACTTATGAATTGGACAAGAGGCCATTAATAATAAATTATTGTAAATAGCCTCTGCCTGTGTCCTGAGAGCCTAATGAGCCTGAAATCCAAGTAATGGACTCAATTTTCAGAGCATATTTAAAAAAGCATAGCATTGAGTTGTGGCATGGTAATCACTCACTGTTCATACCTAGAATCACCCTGATTCAGAAGAGCAATTGAAGACAGAAGAGATGAAGAATGAGCAGATGATGTGGAAAAAAATCAAAGTAACTTTAAAGTTTCTAACAAGGAGAGGGAGATAAAGCGCCATCAATAGTTAAGGAGAGTTTAAAGGAAACCTTACACTCACTGTAAGGCAACATGAAAGATGTCTAGAGGGCAAGACCTTACAGTTTCAAAGACCAAGCTGGTAAAAGTGTAAATTTGTTTGACAAAAGAAAAATTGGTCTTCAAAAAGACACTGAAGTGGTTCGCTGCACATTAAAACAATAACAGCAGCAGCAGCAGCAGCAGCAGCAGCAGCAACAAAAAACCCAAGGAAGTCTCTCTCTAGGTTCAGCCACTAAGGCTCACAGAGATCAACAAATCTAGCCAATGTAGAAGGGGTAAGACTATTAAAGATAAACCTTACTTCTCAAAGGAGATCCAAAAAAGTGGGAAATCCTAGGACCATAGCCTTCTAACAAGGAAAACAGGTGAATTCAGCCATGTAGAAGGCCATGTGCACTGCAAACAGAAGAATGGAATGGAGAAGACTACTAACAAGGGATGTTGGAGCTCATATCATGGCACAGAATGCCCAGAAGCTAGATACGGAGATTCAAGACTTCGTGTTTCTTTTCTCAGTTTCTATCAGGTTTCAGTCTAATCTTTCCTTCTAGTGGTGACATTTCTCACCTTTGAAAGAATAATTCTTATTTTGTGCCATTTTATATCCGTTTTATTTTAGAAATACATGCGTTTTGCTTTCTTATAGACTATAAGACATTTTCTTGAAACTAGTCAAAAAAATAGTAGTTTGGAATAGTGATAAAACTGGCTAATGGGGATTTTTTGGAGGTGGTATGAACACATTTTTGTATTATAAGATGATTATGAGTCTATGGGGAAATAAGGTGCTGTAACTTACATGCCATGTGTTTGAAAGTTAAATTGGCATGAGATAGACTTGTATACGTTTATTCTTCATTCCCAACTTGATTAGATTTAGAATTACCTAGGAGAAAGATATCTTGGTATATCTTTGAGCATGTTTCCAGAGAGGCTTTTCTTAGAAAGAAAGGAACCATAAACATGGTTCACCATCCGGGTGACTGGGGTCCCAAACTGAACAAAAGCGAGAGAGGATGAAATGTAATGAGTAAAGCCGGGGCTCTCTTTGCTTGCTGGGTGTACTATAATGAGTCATCTACAGCTTCTGACACCGTTCCTTTTTGATTGCGGCTGAATTTATTTCTTCAAAACACAAGGCAATATAAAATTATTATGTTCCTTAAATTGCTTCTGTCATAGCAAGTTGAAAACCAACTAGTATACCGAAGTATCTAGTCTATAAAGGGTTGATACCTTAATATTTAAAGATAATGTAAAAAACAATAAAATGTTAAGATTTATTCCTTTAATTAAGATATATGAGATGAAGATAAGATATATTCATTTAATATAAACATAGTATATTAAAGGGCTGCTTCTGAGGTTAATGAAGTACAGTGAAAGTTGAAAGGGTGCCAAATGCTCAAAATAGTAAGCAGACTTGACATTCCATTTCCATATGGAAACTGATAGAAAAAATTAGGATCAGATAGGCTAGATGCCAAGAGAAAACCTAGCTTTATGGATGGTCCTATCATAATATTCTTCATGTTAAATTCTGGACATTTTTGTCCATGTAAGGTCAGTTTGAGTTATCTGGTACTCAGAAAAACCCTGAAAAGTTCAGAGTGTAGCTCAATGGTAGAGTATATGCCTGAGTTCCAAACACAAAATTACTAAAAACAAATCAACAGAACAATAAGCATACACCATTAGGTTTGTAAGGAATTTGATGATTATGGATCAACTACAAATCATTGTTCAACTATAATATCATAGATATCATGAGTGGAGCCATTGGGCCATTGTGATAGTTTGTATATGATTGGCTCAGGGAGGGCACTCTTTGAAGGTGTAGCCTTGTTGGAGTAGGAGTGGCCTTGTTGGAGTAGGTGTGTCACTGAGGCATGGGCTTTAATACCCTTGTCCTAGCTGCCTGGAAGCCAGTCTTCCCCTAGCAAGCAGCCTTCAGATGAAAATATAGAACTCTCAACTCCTCCTGAACCATACCTGCCTAGATACTACCATGCTCCCGTCTCAATGACAATGGACTGAAACTCTGAACATGTGAGGTAGCCCCAATTAAATGTGGTTCCTTTAAGAGGTGCCTTGGTCATGGTATCTGTTCAATAATGTAGCCATGAACTCCTTTTAGTCACATTCCATACCTTTATTATAAATAGAGCAAAATAGGATCATTACAGCTCTTCTTTTAAGATAGAAAATGAATATATTTTATTTATTTAATTTTTGAGTTTTACTACATTATTTTATTTATTTACATTCCAAATGTTGCACTCTTTCCTGGACACCCTCCCAGAAATCTTCACCCCATCTCTTCCCCTTTGATACTGAGAGTGTGTTCCCCTACCCAACCAACCATGCCCCAACCCACACAACCACACCTACCTCAACCCCCAGCACCCCCCTTCCTTGGCACATAAGGTCTCTACAGGAATAGCCACATCCTCTCCCACTGAGGCCAGACAAGATAGTCCTCTGTTACATATGTGCTGGGGGCTACAGACCAGCCAATGTGTGCTCCTTGCTTGCTGACATACTCTGGAAGGGGTCCAGGTTAGTTGATACTGTTGTTCTTCATATGGGGTTGCCATACTCTTCAGCTCCTTCAACCCTTCCCCTAATTCTTCCATTGGGGTTCCCAACCTCAGTCCACTGGTTGGTTGTAAGTATATGTATCTGACTCAGTCAGATGCTGGTACAGCTTCTCAGAGGACAGCTATGCTAAGCTCCAATCTGAAAGCCCAACATGGCATCAGTAATAGTGTCAAGGTTTGGTGACTGCACATGCGATGGATCCCATGTTGGGACAATAACTGTATGACCTTTCCTGAAGTCTCTGCTGAATTTTCTCCCTGCATTTCTTTCAGACAGGAACAATTGGGTCAAAAATTTTGAAGGTAGGTATGTGACCCCATCCTTTCACTAGGGAAACTGTCTAGCTACTGGAAATGATATTTTCAGGGTCCCTCTCCCCCAACTGTTGGGCATTACAGTTAAGGTCTCACTTCCCAGGTCTCTGGGACTTTCTAGATGTTCCCCACCCCAACCCTATAGATGAATATTTACATTCATTCTCCTGACCCTCTGGGCTTCTCTCCTGTTTTATCCTTTATTCATACCTGATCCTGCCCCTCTTTCCCATGTCCTATTTCCTACCCTGGTCCCTCCCTGCCTCTGTCTCCCATGATCGTTTTGTTCCCCTTCTAAGTGGGATTGAAGCATCCTCACTTCCTTCTTGTTAAACTTCTTACTGTCTATGGATTGTATCATGGGTATTCTGTACTTGGACTGATATCCACTTATCAGTGAATATATACAATCCATGTTCTTTTGGGTCTGGATTACCTCACTCAGGATGATATTTTCTAGCTCCATCCACTTACCTGCAAAATTCATGATGTCCTTGTTTTTAAGAGTTGAATAGTATTCCATTGTATAAATGAACCACATTTTCTGTATCCAATCTTTGGTTGAGGGATGTCTGGGTTACTTCCAGCTTCTGGCGATTACAAATAAGTCTATTATGATCATGGTGGAGCATGTGTCTTTGTAGTTGGTGGGACATCTTTTGTGTACATGCCCAGAAGTGGTATAGCTGGATCTTCAGGAAGAGTTATTTCTAAATTTCTGAGCAAGCAACAGATTGATTTCCAGAGTGGTTGTAACAGTTTGCAATCCCACAGCAATGTAGGAGTGTTCCTCTTTTTCCACATCCTTGACAGCATGTGCTGTCAATTGAGTTTTTGATTTTAGACATTCTGACTAGTATAAGGTAGAATCTCAAGGTCATTTTGTTATGCATTTTCCTACTGACTAAGGGCTTTGAACATTCCTTTAAGTGATTCTTGGACATACAAGTTTACTCTGTTGACAATTCTCTGTTCAGCTCGGTATCCTATGTTTAAATTGTGTTATTTGTTTTTTTGGAGTCTAACTTCTTGAGTTCTTTATACATCTTTGATATTAGCCCTCTATCTGATGTAGGGTTAGTGAATACCTTTTCTCAACCTTTAAGTTCTTGTTTTTTTCCTATTGACAGTGTTCTTTGCCTTCAAAATCCTTTTCAATTACATGAAATGCCATTTGTTAATTGTTGATCTTTTAAGCCTGAGCCACTGGTGTTCTGTTCAGGAAGTTTTCCCCTGTACCAATGCATTCATTCTATTTGCCACTTTCCCTTCTATTAGATTCAATGTATCTGGTTTTATATTGAAGTCCTTGATCCTCTTGGACTTGAACTTTGTACAAATTAATAAATATTGATCAATTTTCATTGTTCTACATGCATAACACACGTTGGATCAGCATCATTTTTTGAAGATGCTTTCTTTTTTCCCTTATATGATTTTGGCTTGTTTGTCAAAGATCAAATGTCCGTTGTCATGTCAACTTATTTCTGTATCTTCACCTCTATTCCATTGATTAACATCTCTGTCTCTGTACCAATATCATGAATTTTGTTTTTGTTTTTGTTTTTATTTTGTTTTGTTTTATCACTGTTGCTTTATAGAAGAGCTTGATGTCCAGAATGGTTATTCTCCCAGAAGTTATTTTATTTTGAAAATTGTTTTCACTATTCTGGATTTTTTGTTTTGCCACATGAAGTTAAGAATTGCTGTTTCTAACTCTGTGAAGAGTTGAGTTGGAATTTTGAGTGCGATTGCATTTAATCTGCAGATTTCTTTGGATAAAATGTCAATTTTCACAATGTTAATCCCCTGATCCATGAGTATGGGAAGCCTTTTCATCTTCTGATATCTTCTTCAAGTATTTTTCTTCAGGGACTTGAAGTTCTTCTCATACAGATCTTTTACTTGTTGGTTAGAGTTAAATCAAAATAGCTTATTCTATTTTGGCATATTGTGATGAGTGTTATTTCCCTAATTTCTTTTTTAAACTGTCTATCATTTGTATAAAGGAAGGCTATTGATTTGAGTTAATTTTAAATTCATCCACTTTTCTGAAGCTCTTTATCAGGTGTAGGATTGCAGCTGGTAGACTTTTCAGAGATGCTTATGTATACTTTCCTGTCATCTACAAAGAGTGCTATCTTGACTTTTTACTTTCCAATTTGTATTCCCTTGATCTCTTGTTGTTGTCTAATTACTCTAGCTAGGATGTCAAGTCCTATATTGAATAGCTAGCGGGAGAAAGGGCAGCCTTGTCTTGTCACTGATTTTAGTGGAACTGGTTCTAGTTTTTCTCCATTTCATTTGATGTTGGTTGTTGGTTTGCTGTGTATTTCTTTTATTATCTTTAGGTATGTGCCATGAATTCCTGATCACTCCACGATATTTAACATGAAGGCATGCGTATTTTGTCAAAGGCTTTTTCAGCATCTAATAAGATGATCATGTGATTTTATTCTTTGAGTTTTTTTATATAGTGGATTTTGTTGATGGGTTTTCATATATTGAATCAATCCTACATCTGTGAGATGAAACCTACTTGGTAGTGGTCAAATGATGGTTTTGATGTTGTGATGGTTTGGATATGCTAGTCCAGGGAGTGGCACTATTAGAAGGTGTGGCCTTGTTGGAGTAGGTGTGTCAATTCTGGTATGGGCTGAGCACTCTTATCTTAGCTGCCTGGAAGTCAGTCTTCACTAGCAGCCTTCAGATAATGAAGTAGAACTCTCAGCTCTGCCTGCATCATGTTTGCCTAAATCCTGTCATGCACCATCCCTAATGATAATTGACTGAATCTCTGAACCTGTAAGCCAGCCCCAATTAAATATTGTCCTTTATAAGACTTGTCTTCATCATGATTTCTGTTCACAGCAGTAAAACCATAACTAAGACAGAGGTGTTCTTGAAATCAGTTTGGAAACATTTTATTGAGCATTTTTATATTGATATACATAAGCAAAATTCGTCTGAAGTTCTCTTTCTTTGTTGGATCTTTGTATGGTTCAGGTAACAGAGTATCTGTGGCTTCATAGAATGAATTCGGTTGTGTCCCTTCTGTTTCTATTTTGTGGAATAGTTTAGGGAGTAATAAAATTAGCTCTACTTTGCAGTTACGGTAGAATTCTGCACTATAAACATTTGCCCTTGGGATCTTTTGTTTGGGAGGTTTTTTTTTTTTTTTTTTTATGACTGTTTTTATTTCCTTTGTGTTATTGGACTATTTACATTGTTTGCCACTCTTGATTAAACTTTGGTACGTGGTATCTGTCTATAATATCATCCATTTCATCTAGATTTTCCAGTTTTGGTGAGTATAGGCTTTTGTAGTAGGAATTGATGATTTTTTTGAATTTTCTCAGTTACTGTTGTTATGTCTCCCTTTTCAGTTCGGATTTTGTTAATTTGGATACTGTCTCTATGCCTTTTAGTTATGTTGGCTAGGGGTTTAATTATCTTGTTGATTTTCTCAAAGAAGAGACTCTTAGTTTTTCTGATTCTTTGTATAGTTCTCTTTGTTTCTACTTGGTTTATTTCAGCCCTGAATTTGGCTATTTCCTGCCTTCTACTCTTTTTGGGAAGTTTTGCTTTCTTTTTGTTCTAGACCTTTCAGAAGTGATATTAATGTGCTAGTATAGCATCTCTCCAATTTCTTTTTGAGGGCACTTAGTACTTTGAATTTTCCTATTAGCATTGCCTTTGTTGTGTCCTATAAGTTTGGGTATAGTCTGCCTTCATTTTCATTAAATTCTAGAAAAGATTTTCTTTCTCTGTTTCTTCCCTGACAAAGTTATCACTGAGTGGAGTTGTTCACTTTCCATGAGTATGTGGACATTTTTTTGTTGTTGTTGTTATTGAAAACAAGCTTTACTCCATGATAATTTGATAGAATACATGGGATTATTTCAATCTTATTGTATCTGTAGAGGCTTGTTTATTGTTTGCTTATGGTTAGTTTTGTAGAAGGTTCCAAGAGGTGCTAAGAATAAGGTATATTCTTTTGTTTTAGGATGAAATGTTCTGTAGAAATCTGTTAAATTCATAACTTCTATTAGTTTCACTGTGTCTGTGTTTAGTTTCTGTTTCAATGACCTGTTTATTGGTGAGAGTTGGATGTTGAAGGATCCCACTATTGTTGTGTGAGGTTCAATGTGTGTTCTGAACTTTAGAAAAGTTTCTCTTATGAATTTGTGTGCCCTTCCATTTGAAGCATAGATGTTCAGAATTGAGACTTCATCTTGGTTGATTTTTCCTTTGATGAGTATGATGTGTCCTTCCCCATCTCTTTTGATTTTTTTTTTGGTTGAAAGTCTCTTTTATTGGATATTAGAATGGCTACTTTAGCTTATTTCTTGGCATCATTTGCTTGGAAAACTTTTTCTAGCCCTTTACTCTGAGCTAGTATTTGTCTTTGTTCATGAGGTGTGTTTCTTATATGCAGCTAACAGATGGCTCCTGTTTATATATCTAATTTGTTAGCCTGTGTCTTTTTATTGGGGAATTGAATCTGATGATGTTGGGAAATATTAAAGATCAGTAATTGTTAGTTCCTGTTATTTTTGTTGTTCAAGATCATTTTACATGTATGTGATTCTCTTCTTTTGGGTTTCTTGTGAGATGATTATTTTCTTGTAGTTTTTTCCTGTGTAGTTCCTCTACTTGTGTTGGAGTTTTGATTCTAGTATCCTCTGTACACTGGATTAGTATAATGATATTGTTTAAATTTGCTTTTGTCATGGAATATCTTGGTTTCTCTATCTATGGTGATTGAGATTTTTGCTGGGTATAGTAGCCTGGCCTGACATCTGTAGACTCTTAGGGTCTATATGCCATCTCTCCAAGGTCTTCTGGCTATCAGTGGCTTTCTTGAGAAGTCTGGTGCAGTTCTAATAGGTCTACCTTTGTATGGTATTTGGCTTTTTTCCCTTACAGATTTTAATATTTTTTCTTGGTTCTATAAATTTAGTGTTTTATTATTTTATAGCAGGAGGGTTTTCGTTTCTGGTCCAAATTATTTGCAGTTCTGAAGGCTTCTTGTACATTTATGCCCATCTCTTTCTTTAGGTTAAGGAAGTTTTCTTTCATAAATTTTTTTTGAAGATGTTTTCTGGCCTTTTGAACTGGAAACCTTCATCTTCTTCTATTCCTATTATTCTTAGGTTTGATCTTTTCATTGTGTTCCAAACTTCCTGAATGTTTTGGACTAGGACCTTTTTACCCTTTGTATTTTCTTTGACCTATGTGTCAATATCTTTTATGGTATTTTCTATGCTTGAGATTGTCTCTTCCATGTCTTGCATCTGTAGCTCCTGATGTCTTTACTAGGTTTTCCATCTCTGGGGCTGCCTTCATTTGTGATTTCTTTATTGTTTCTATTTTTAGGTCTAGGTCCATTTTGTTCAATTACTTTGCCTGCATTTTCCTGTTTTCTTTAAGGGGTTTATTTGTATCCTCTTTAAGGGCTTCTATATATTTGCCTGTTATTTCCTATATTTCTTTAATGGAGTTATTTATATCCTCCTAAAAGGTCTCTATTATCTCCATGAGATGTGATTTTAGGTCATAATCTTGCTCTTGGTGTGTGTTAAGTAATCCAGGGATTGGGGTGATAGGAGAATTGGGTTTTGATTCTGCCAAATTATATTAGCTAATGTTGCTTATGTTCTTCTCCTTGCCTTTTACCATCTGGTTATCTATGGTGCTAACTCGTCTGCATGGACTGGAGCAGGCCTTCTCAGAGGCAGGTATAGCTGTGTGATATGGGCCAGAGCAGGCCTCCTCTGATGCTCCTGGTGGTATTTCTTGTTAGATCAGGCATACTGTGTCCCTGTTTTCTTATATCCAGAGTTATGGCAAACCTCCTAGGAGTTTTTTAGGCTGTGAGTTCCCTGGAGGTGGAGGGTAGAAGCTAGCAGGCTCCCACATGTACTATGGTTTCAGGAGGAGGTGCAGACCAGAAGGAATGCATGTTATTTATTTTCTCAAAAGTCAACTATTATTGAATCAAACATAGGCCACCGTATTTTTTCTCAGAATAATAGCTAAATATGTCCACTTGGACAAACTTATTAACAATGTTAAATTTGTGAAATAAAATTTATTAAGATTATGAGACATAGAGAGGCCTCATAATCTACCAGTAGGTTCTCCAACACACTAATGAAGTGTACCAGTGTGGATCTATTTATCAGCAGGGCCATTTAGTTAGTTTCTTTCCCTTGAATGCACCACAAATTATTTAGTATTTCCAAAGGCTTTTTATGAGTAGGAACTCCATATACACTACATGATAGCTCATAGATTTTTCATTTTTTTTCGCAATTCAATTCAATTTTCAATTCACAATATTCAAATGCACAAATAAATACACATTCTGCATCTCCATTGACTAGGCTCATAGTTATTTCATTTAACATTTTCAAAAGCTAGCTGCTAGCTGTGATGACACTGAATAATCAGTGGTGTCAGTTGTCTGTCTTCAGTACTTACACATTTACCTCCTTGCTTGTCATAAGAGATGAAATGAATGGCCTTGAAACAAACCTGCATGACTCTATTCCCACAAAGGAGGGTTTTATGAAGCTCACATTTTACTTTGCTGTGCTTATTTATGTTTCCTGACATGTACAGTGAGTAGTCTTTGAACTATTGTTTATCCTATTTAAGTTCTTAATTTTAGAGATTTTATAATGGAAAAAAATGGTCAAATATTTCAACCGCTTCATAAAATTATACAAGTTTGACTAAGCTATGTTAAAACAATCGTTTTAAAATCCTTTAAAACAATATTTTCATATTTAAAACTATTATATGTATTGTGTATGCTTATATGCATGTATGTACTTTGGGTTGTGGTGCATTCATCTGAGCACATGTTTTCTGAGACCAAATGTTGGCATTAGCTGTCTTCTATTGTGGTCCACCTCATTACATTGGATTTGCCTTCTCACTGAACCTGGAGTCCAATGATTGAGTAGACTCTGGACAGAACCTCTCTGGTATTTTCCTTTGTCCATTGCTAGAATTACAGTAGTGTAATTCCACACTTAGCTTTTGTTTATGGGTACTGGATGCACAAAATCAGATTTTCATTAGAATGCACAATATATATTTTATGCAGTAAACCATATCCCAGCCCTAATGTAAATATTTCTAAATATTAAATTCTTTTGAAAGAAAGATTCCTCCAGTGACAGATGAGATATAAGTTTCTAGAATTCATTTGTAAGTCTTAAATAGGATGGCTAGGGAAAGAGCTCAGTTTGTATAGTACTTGCATTGCAAGTGTGAAGACCTGAGTTCATTTCCATAATTCATGGCAATAGGAATGGATAAGTTGGTGCATACTCATAAATCTAGCACTGAGGTGGTAGAGACAACTGGCTTCATGGAGCTCTGAATTTCCCGGCTTCACTACTTGGGGAGCTCCCAGCCAATGAAAGATGCAATCTTATAATGTCAGGGTAGCACTGGAAAATATTATCCATGATTGTCCTCTGGGTTCTATACACATATGCACTTCCATCTACACAATTATATACACAATCCTCTTGCCTGCACCATACACAAAAATTCTTAAGCAGAACAGGACTAAAGGAGATACTGGACATATGCCAGTGTGTATACATTTGTGTCCTCATTCTTCTGCATACTACTTACATGCTCCTTCACATGTTCTAATATGTACATGGGAGTTATAATCCAGATAGAAGACAGGAATTAAATATGTACTTAACAGTTCTATAGCTAGTGAACTGTGTTACCTAGTAGCAGTGAAAAATATGTTTAAACAAAGTTAGGAAGAACATTTACTTTTAATAACATGTTGCTGATAAGCACAATATTGTAAATTCATTAAAGTTTTGATCATGTTTAATTAGTTTTAAGAATTTTGAAAATTTTAATTATTTCTATAGTCTGCAACTTTAAAATAATATGAATATAAGTTGTCTCAAAATATTTTTTTCAAATGACCTTTCATTGATAGATTTTTATTGCTTTATATTCATTCTACATGTTTATGGGTTTTATAAGGATAAGTATATGTGCTCTGGATATACCTCCACTTTTATTCAATACCTATGACCCTCTAGTCCCATTCACTTCTTTTCTTCATGTAATTGGTTACTAAGAAATCTTTTGTTCTGATGTTATCCCTTTCAAAGTATTTAATTTAATTTACAGAGTATCTGTATAAAAATTAATTTTTAATTTTGTTGTTGCTATACTAGTTTAAATTAATAACCTTGATATGAAAATTATCCTGAGTATCCAGGACAGGAAGGAAGAAGTAAAGAGAGGAGAGAGAAGAAGTAATAAGAATGGATAAAGTGTAGAAGACTTGATTGGCCACTTTTCCAATCACTCCTCTTATTAATGAGTTTCACACATTGAAAACTTTTGGACATTAACAAGTCTAAGCAGTATCTAAAGGTTAGTTTTTTCCTTAAATGAAGATGAGAAGAATTGATAAGACAAAATGGAACCAAATGCCAATTTTTTGAATGCAAGTTTTCATTCTCCTTTGCTAACTTTTCATGTATCAAGAAGACTACTGAGGGTGTTTATCTTCCCTCTTAATTACATTTCACATGATAGTCACCTGGAATAAATGAATGAACAACCATCTTTATATTTTTACTAAACACTTTGATAATTCTGACAAATACAGACAGTGATCAGTGAAGCAATCTTTTGTAACATAATATACAACACAATTCACTGAATTGTGTGCTTGTGTGCATGAGTGCCTCTGTGTGTGTGTGTGTGTGTGTGTGTGTGTGTGTGTGTGTGTGTGTGTGTGTGTGTGTTCATGTGATTAGAGGCCAAATAACAACCTGGAACTAAATCTTTTGTTTTTCTTTTGCTTTGAAAAAGGATTTCTTCCTCTTCTCCTCCTCCTCCTCCTCCTCCTCCTCCTCCTCCTCCTCCTCCTCCTCCTCCTCCTCCTCCTCCTCCTCCTCCTTGTCCTCTTCCTCCTCCTTCTTCTTCTTCCTATTATTATTATTACTATTATTATTATTTAATTTTTTTACTTATTCACTTTATATCCTGCTCACTGTCCCCTCCCAGATACCCTTTCCAACAAAGTTTCCCTCAGGTCCTCTTTCCTTCTCTTCTGAGCAGGTTGGAGCCCCCTCTGTTTCCCCCCCTACCCTGTCACTTCAAGTCTCTACAAGGTCAGACACATCCTGTCCCACTGAGGCCTGACAAGGCAGCACAGTTAGAAGAACATATGCCAAGTACAGGAATTAGGTTTTAGAATAGCCTCTGCTTCAGTTGTTTAGGACCCAAAGAGACGCTAAGCTGAACATCTGCTACATATGTGAATGGAGGCCTAGGACCAACACTTGTATGTTCTTTGCTTGGTGGTTCAGACTCTGAGAACCCCAAGCGTTCAGGTTAGTTTCATCCCCTTTGCACCCACAATTCTTTGTCCTATTTTTCCATAAGTGTCCCAACATCTATCCACTGTTTGACTGTGGGTGCCTATATGTGTATGAGTCAGCTGCTGGATAGAGCCTCTCAGAGGACACCATGTTCCTGTCTGCAGGCATAATGGTATCACTGATGGTGTTCGGGATTGGTGCTTGCCCCTGGGATGTATCTCCAGTTGGGTCTGTTATTGACATAGGATTTCTCACTAGCCCTAAACTCTTCCATCAGGCTAGGTTGACACATCATCAAGCACAGGGATTTGCTTGTGTCTGCTTTCCCAATACTGAAATTACATGCATGCAACTACAGCCAGATTTTCTAACATGGGACCAGGTTCTCATTTCTGCAAGGCAAGTATTTTGTTGCGAGTGCCTTTCACTCCAGTCCTCATTATTATCTTGTAAAATAGCTTTTTTTAAAGGTGGGTCCATTTTAGATTTAACATTTTCTTTGAACTGTACATCAATTTCTTCAATCATATTTTCTCTGTCTGAGAGTCTCTCTTCCAACTCTTGTATTCTGTTGCTAATGCTTGCATCTGTTGTTCTGTTTTTCCCCTAGGTTTTTATCTCTAGGCTATACTCAGCTTGTGTTTCTTTATTGCTTCTATCTATATCCGTATTTAAGTTGTCAACAGTTTTGTTTATTTCCTTCACATGTCTGCTTGTACTTTCCTGTATTTCCTGTATTTATAAATCTTTAAGGGATTTATTAATTTCCTCTTTAAATGCCGCTATTGTCCTTGTAAGATTGGATTAAGGTCATCTTCTGTGCACCAGCAGTTTTAGGATATTCAGGGCTTGCTGTAGCAGGACAGCTGGGCTCCAGGGATTCCATATTCCCCTAGTTCCTGTTGGTTTTGTTCTTACTCTGGTCTTTAGCCATCTGCTTGTCCCTGTACTGACTGGATGTTTGTGATGCCAACGGAACTCCATAGGGAGGCAGGCAGAGCCATGGGACTGACAATGGAGTTCAGGGAACAGCATGATACGTGCCTCTGCTTGTTGCGCTTCAGGTAGAACTGAATGTTCCTGTTGTGCCACAGGCCTCTTTTGGGAAGGGTGTTAGAGCCATGGCCCTGACATCCTGAGTGATGTCTCGTAGACCCAGAAGTACATGCATAGTATGCCCTCACTTACGAGTGGATGTTAATCAAAAAGTAAACAATGTCAAAATCCACAGTTGCAAAAATGCTAACAAGCATCTGTAGAATCACAAGGCATCTGAGCACAATAGACAGATGTAGCATTTACTTGAAACCATATGAATAGCAATCCAAAAGTTTCAAGGTGAAAAATTAATTGTTGAATCATACTTCAATAGAAATGGAGGCTTTGCGTGCCATGTGACCTCCAGCCCTTGGGCACAGAAGTAAGAAAATGGAAGAAAGTGAATGGCTTACCAGAAGAGTCTCAGAAAGGCTGTTACTTGACATGTTCTGCCCAGCTTTTATACTTTGAGCATTACCATCAGTCAGGCAATAAACTAATATATTTATATCATTCTTTTAATATTTACCATACAGTATGGTAATTTTATTATGGTTTCTTGAAATAACTGAACATATTTGGTCTTATTACTAGTAATTGACAAGGCTTATAGCTAAAACCCTTCTCATTCATTAACACTGATTACATTTCTCCTGGATTAATTTTACATTTATTTTACTTAAATTTCTTTTAACCATAAATTAGTTGTGTTATAATGTTTGGAGTGCCACTGTGAGACATGGAATATCTTCTCAGAACCCCTGGATCTAGTTGACACTCAGTAGACAAAAATCCAGATTAAAATATATTAACATTGTCATATGTATCTACTTCCATCATATGCAGTCAAAACATAATTACTCTTCCCTTAATTGTGGCCTGTACTTGAGAAAAAAATTTTTTAGAAGATATGTGTGTATAAAGAGAAAAATAATTGTTCTCCAGTAGAAAAACCTAGCAAACACTGCCATCCAAGAGATAGAGGTTAATATCACCAGTGAAAGGCCAGCTGGGTCTCAGGTATCTTTAATTATGTTTGGCATAAAAGGAATATCAGTTCTGTGGCATTCTTGAAAAGAAAAAATAATGTTTTATACTGTACCTCAGTTTGAGTTCTGCAAAAGAAAAATGTGGGAAATCCTAACAGAGGAAATAATATAAACACTGGCAATGCTCATGGCTAAGAGAATGAAATCGCATGTTATTCTATTGAGTTTAACAAATGATTCAAATTCTGTGAGACATGAATATCAGAGGAAACTTAGGAAATTTATTTCTATTTGCAAAATTAAAGAAATAGCAATTGGTGGAGAAAGAGGAACACTCTTTCATTGTTGGTGGGATTGCAAGCTGGTACAACCATTCTGGAAATCCATCTGGCGGTTCCTCAGAAAATTGGAGATGGTACTACCTGAGGACCCAGCTGACCCACTCTTGGGCATACACCCAGATGATTCTCAACATAGAACAAGAACACATGCCCCACTATATTAATAACAGTCTTATTTAAATAGACAGAAGCTGGAAACAACTCAGATGTACATCAACAGAGGAATGGATACAGAAAATGTTGTACACTTATGCAGTGGAAAACTACTCAGAAATTAAAAACAATGATGTCATGAAATTCACAGGCAAATGAATGGCACTAGAAAATATCATCCTGAGTGAGGTAACCCAGTCACAAAAGAACACACATGGTATGTACTCACTGATAAGTGGATACTAGGCCAAAAGCTCGGAATACCCATGATACAACTCATAGATCATATGAGGTTTAAAACGAAGGAAGACCAAAGTTTCAATGCATCAGTCCTTCTTAGAATGGGAAAAAATACTTACAGGAGTTAGAGGATGGGTGGGACATGGGAAGAACAGAGGTGAGGAATGAGAAAAAAGAGTAGAATCAGGTATGGCAGGAGATGGGGGTGATATATAGAGGGTCAGAAAATTGAACAGAAGTGTGTGGCAATGGTGGATGGGCAACTGGGGGTAGTCACCAGAGAGTCCCAGATGACAGGAAAGCAAGAGCCTTTCAGAACCCAATGGGGATGACATTTGCTGAAATACCCAACAAAGGGGAGGGAGAACCTGTAGAGACCATATTCAGAAGTTCGACAAGGCCCCAGTTGTGGGATGGGGCCACTTATTTATCTCCAAAATTTTAACCTAGAATTGCTCCTCTTAAAAAGAAATAGAGGAACAAAAAGCAGAGCAGAGATCAAAAGAAAGGCCTTCCAGAGACTGTCCCACCTGGGTATCCATTCCATATGCAGACACCAAACCCATATAATATTGCTGATGTCAAGACGTGCTTGCTGACAGGAGCCTGATACAGCTGTTTCCGGAGAGGCTCTGCCAGAGCCTGAGAAATACAGAGGCCAATGCTCATAGCCAACCATTGGACTGAGCACAGGGTTTCCAATGGAGGAGTTAGAGAAAGGACTGAAGAAGGTGAAGGGGTTTGCAACCCCATAGGCAGAACAACAATGTGAACCAACCAGACCCCCCCAGAGCTCCCAGGTTCAAAACCACCAACCAAAGAGGACCCATGGCTCCAGCTGCTTATTTAGAAGAGGATGCCCTTATCTGACATCAATGGGAGGGAGGCCCTTGATCCTGTGAAGGCTTGATGCCCCAGTGTAGGGGAATGCTAGGGTGATACAGTGGGAGTGGGTGGGTGCATAGGGGAGCAACCTCATAGAAGCAGTGGGAGGGGGAAGGGATAGTGGCTTTGCAGAGGGGAAACTGAGAGAATGGATAATAGTTGAAATGTAAATAAATAAATTATCTAATAAAAAAATTTTAAAAATGAAATAAAAATTGATTCCAATGTTAGAAAATGAATTGCTTTAAGAAGTTTTTTTAACACATTAGGCAAAAGTAATGATAAATATTGATTATTGATAAATAATGATAAATAAATAAATGCACTAGCATTTAAATGTAGAAATATCTAAATTATACTTCATAAAAAAGAAGCCCATAATGGATAGTGTTTTATGGAAAATAAGATGTGTTGTGTTGGGATACACAAGCATTTTGAGTTTGTATTAGATATGAAAATATCATTTTATAATTGTTTTTTGCAGAATCATTAGTAAGTCTTATTCCAAGTCCTTAGTCAACTCTTTGAAATTCTACAAGACCTCAGCCATATGAGACTGTTTTCATTCTTCCTATGGTCTCAACAGGCTAATTCAATAAGTCCCAAGCAAGCGCATTGTCTCCCTCGGGTTAATATCTCCCTACTTGCCTTGCATTAAATTCTCTGTTTCTTCCACCGTGATCACCCCTACAGCATTCTCCAGAAGATTAGCCTTATAAGGTCTTAAAGAATATCATAACAATAACCCAATATTTTGTGTTCTAGGATTGCAAAGTTACATATAGTTTAAAACACATCTTAGGTTCAATATCTTAAATAAAGACATCACTGTGCTTAATTTTAAGGACAATTTAATGCTTTGCTTTCTGTTCTGGCCTCTTTGAGACCTTGAAATTCTGTCAAGTTCCTTTGCCAGATTTCTGTGTTCAGCAATTTGGGAGACATCTAACACAGAGAAGTTATTTAATAAATTTGGTAAAATGAATATCACAGTGATTTGTTGCACATGTAGGATTGTACCTCTACAGTCCTTTATGGAATACTTTAGGATATTTTATTCATGTCTACAATTTTGTTGTTGTTGGTTGCACTGCATAAAACTGAAACAAGATGAAATGTGCTTCTACAGACTACAATAGAATTATGTCTTACAGATTGGTGCTCTGGTGATGAAACTTAACAAAACTTTGAAAAAGAGTTAGCATTTATAACTATTACAAAAATAAATAAAAATATAAATATATTCATTTTGTAGATAGATAAGATACCCTTTAAGGTGTTTTCATATTTTTAAAGCATATATATTAGTTGGTAAGATTTTTTAGTGTGGACATAGCAAAACTTTAAGAAATTTTTAGATTCAACTTTTGGATATATGGAGAATAAAATAAATAATTAAAAAGATTTACATAAAAATCAAAACAGAATCCATTAAGTCCTCATAATTTGGTTTAATTGAATTATATCTTTAAATAAAGCTGTTTTGAGTATTATGTTGCCTATCCTAATTATATATGTTATATCATTAAGGACTATCAATAATCTATAGTAAAAGGTAGTAAGGGCTATAAATAGCTTAATACTATACTATAAATACATTTTCTGTAACATTTACAAAGTTAAACACAAGAGAATTTCCTTGACCATTAAAATCATACAGCATGACTTTGTCCTGTGTATATAAAATATGTTTATTAGTTGGTTTCAGGAACCATGTATGCAGTGAATATAAAACCTATAGACTCTGCAACACTTAGAAAGAAAGGTCAGTGAAGTTTTGTATTTGTCCTAAATTCTTGCATTTGTGGACACAGTTCTCATCCTATATATGTACAGATTTGAGCACATTGTTTAGCAAAACATAGGGAAACAATAGATCAGAGTGAGGCATTAAATGATTACAAAGGTCTCAGCTTCTTTACTCAATAGTCCATCAGCATGTGATAAACATTAAAATCATGGTTTAAAATTAATTATATTGAATAAAATCTTGAATATAATTAGCATGCTACTTAAGATACTGAAGTTATATGAAGAAATTTAAATGAATATTTTTATAATAACAAGGTACTCAGAGATATTATAAATTAGAATGGCTTATCAAGGATATTTCTGCAGAAAAGTCAAAATTAATGCTTGCTAAAATCTATTATTTATTCTTGTCAAATTTAAAGAGCCATACAATAGGTTAATTGGGAGAATGTATTAAAGTGCAGATCTATTGTTAATTTTCTGGTACGAAGATAGACAGTAGACACTTATTTCAGTAATTTTTTCATATGAAGAAGGCTACATTGGATAAAATATTGCTTTAAAGAAGCATAAATTTATATATCTGAATACTTTGGACTGAACTGTTATTTGTTCCTTTATTCTTTAAGAAATGTGATACCAAGTTAATTGTACTGGATGATTTAGAATTTCTTGATTTGTGATCTATAATGATAGTTAAATATATCATTTTATGATTCAGAAAAGTAACTGAGAGCAAATAAATCAAGCACTGAATGAACTTTTGAGTTCTAATCTAGAATACTTGGAATACTGTATTTAGCAAAAGACCAGTTTAATTCAAAGCCTAAGGCATATGGTCTCTTGGGTACTCTCCTAGCTAATTACTCAATGAAAGATGAGAATTAATTTAATTGTACACTACACAGTGAGAACATACAACAAATCCTAAAATACTTATGCTAGTTTGATTGGCATACCTGAAGATCTTGAAGACCTCAGTGAAAAGTTTAATCTTGGCAAAGATAACATTATCTGTAGTGGCTATTCCTGAGTGTCAACTTGACTATACCTGGAGTGAACTAAAATCCAGAATTAGAAGGCTCACCTGTGATCCAGATCTTGAGTCTGGAAGACACAGTTTCTGACTTGGATCGTGGCATGGAGATATTGAGGCATAGTGGCCATGAAAAGCTTAGGCCCATAGAAAGTAGTACCAGCCCTTAATCCCAGGAGACTGAAGCAAGGAGATCTCTGAGTTCAAGGTCAGCCTGGGTCAAAGCAAGTCCCAGATCCAGGCTTGGTGGTACATATCTTTGATCTGGGCCACATCTTCTGCTGGATAGCTATATAAGGACATTGGAAGAAGGAAGATTGGCTCTTCTTCACCTGCATGCCTTGTGGGACTGAGCAACTGCTAGATCTTTGGACTTTCATTTACAGCTGCAGTTGACTATTGTGGGGGAGTTGGACTACGGACTGTAGGTCATTAACAAACTCCCTTACTATATAGAGACCACCCATAAATTCTGTGACTCTAGAGAGCCATGACTAATACTTTCCTGAAATAAAATTTAAAAACTTTATACATCATCTCATATATAAATCAAATTGAGATTCATTTGTTACTTAAATTTAAGATTTTTATATCATTTACATTGGTGTAGCCAATTTCAACTCTACAGTTCTTGTATTTTTAGTTCTTATATTTAATACAGACTTTATTCAGATTCTTTACAGAAGAATCTCTGTCCCTCATTTTGTTGTAATCTCCTAAATTGTTATACATATTTTCAATGAATTCATTTTGCAGTTATAAAACAAATTTTTATATTAATTACTTTAGTCTTATCATAGTTTTGTTATATTTTCTTGGGGTATAAATTTCTGTAATACATAATAAGTTTATTTGACTATTATTTGACTCTGCAAAAATTAGTTTTCATCACTTCCAAAACATAACATTGTTAATAGAATAAAATATATTCAATGAACAAGCATACTTCCAATTACCAAAATATGAGTTTCATTTTTAAATGAAGAGCTTAGAGGTTGATGGAGTGTCACATGACTTCTGTCCATCTCAGCTTCATGAGAATGTGAAACACAAACCAAGACACATGGAGAAAATTAGTGAAACTTTTTAAAATACAGTAATTTGTCTGTATATTTGTTCTTGTCCAGGAATAAGTGAAAATATATATGTGTTTACAATATACTTTCTGTTTATATATAAGATCATACTTCTACTTAAATAAGAATTTTCACTGTTGTGAAAAATCTTCATAATCTTAGAACTATATTTATTAAGGTATTGTTTTAGCAATACATATTTGGTATTAACATTTTAAAAGTTTAAAATTGATCAAACATATTTGAAATGGATTATAGATATTTTTATTTTATTATTGCCCAACTATACCTTATATATGGAATTTTGTTAAGCACCGTTGACTTGTGTTGGTTGATAGTCGTGCCATTGTTCACTGTGATGAAAGCAGATTTTTCATGATGATTTGTTCTTTTGAAGGCTCTCTAATAATAAGCACCTTTATTTATCAAGAGTATTGCTTAATTTAACCTGAATTGCTTATGAAGACATCTTCATAAATAAACTTATATGAAAATAACATTGTGTACCATTATACTTTCCAACTTAACTATAGGGAGGCATTATTTATTCTAGGGGAAAGTGTACAATTTGAGAAAATCTAATAAAGAGAATCATTCCTACTTTCTACATTCCTACTAAATTATGTATGATCAATACCACAGATTGTTTAATTTAGTCACTTCATGCATAGTTAGTATCTTAACTATGCATATGATAGTAGTTTATCAGAAATAGTAAGAAGAATGCCTATCATCTGTCAAAACTGACATAGTTGTAAGGCAATCAAGTTGTAAGTTGGCTCTGAATAGCTGATGAAAGTACGATAGATGTGACATTATATCTTTTTCTTCTGTAGAAGTATGAACTTAGAAGTCATGCTTCATTAGCATCAAATGTGGCATATATAATAAAGACAGAAGGCAGAGCAATTTGTGGTTCATTGTGAAAGACCTCTCAGACCTTCTTTCAAGTGACAGTTTATTAAATAAGAGAAATAATGAAAAATATTCCAAAAGAATGGAGCCTGATCCTATCCTGTTTTTAGCACCCGACTGCACAGTACAGAGCCCAGGTCTATGCTTCTATTTTCTAGGATATTAAAGTGAATGGCGAAGTAGGCAATACTTAATTTAAATAAGTTACAATTTGTTTTCCTCTTTTAAAATTATTTTTGGCATTAGTTAATTGAAACATAATATATGACAGAAAACCACTCCATTCCAAAGTATGGAAGTGAGTTATTTCCTCAAAATAGAGTATGGTCAAGTGATCTTTGTGGTATATAAATGGAAAATATTTGTTTGACCTTTATTTTTTATATACTTCAGGATTCATTACCTTAGAACACATTTTCTTAGTCAGCATTTAATTTACTAATTTATTGATAATTCACCCATTCATCACTTCTTGCCAATCAATAACAATAAAAATTTATTATGACATGTTATATGACAAACTCTCTAGAGTTAAAAATGTAAATTGGCATTGCTATTTGAAAAACATGGCTAGTGGTATGGAGATATAGCTCAGCAGTTAAGAAGACTGGTTGCTTTTCCACAGTTCCTAAGTAGGGTTCCCACATCCGTATTGGGTGGTTTACAATTGTCTCTACTTTCTGCTTCATGAGACCTGACAGTTATTTTGTTTACCAAATGTACCTGAACACACATCTCTTCATCTCTTCTCTCTCTCTCTCTCTCTCTCTCTCTCTCTCTCTCTCTCACACACACACACACACACACACACACACACACAAATATATACACACAGAGACTAACACAGACACACACAAATTAAAAAAAAATTCTTCCTAGATTACAATTCTAGTAATAAAATATCTGTTATTGATATCCTTCAGATAGTTCTGAAAGCTTATATAAATTATAATACAGAAAATAAAGGAATAAGTTTACATTCTCTTCTGCTCTAAAAATTTGAGTTCTAGGATATATAAATTATCTGAAAGCACATTGTGAGCACCATTCTAACTCAATGTGCTTCTTCAGAAGTTCATGACAAATTAAATGATATGCCTATGAAATATGCAGCAGTTAAACTACTGAAGACATCCTTACAGATATATGCAGTTGTTTAATAAATATGAGTTCAATGTAAATACCAATACTAACATTTAGCCAGGCACTAAAACACACAGTGATAATGTTGCATGAATTTAGATCTCATTTACAGTCCAGGTAGAGAAATTTAACATGCAGTTCTCACTTTTTGTGATCTTTTCAAATACAGGTTTTTATTCATCTGTGCCTTACAACCTTGAGTGTGGATGTCACTGCAAGGTCAAGTAGGAAGGCAGGGAGCTTTTGATGGGTCAAATGATACCTTCCCTGTGAGCAAGTTTGTGGAGTCATGTTTGCTTCAATGAACTAAGCTACAGATAAGTGGCCTTATGAAGCTTCCTGTATTGTTTTTGTCTTTTTCTGTTGAAAGCAAATTTCCTGGCAAGTGTGAAGGTCAATTCTGAAAAAAAAAATAGACTGGCCAAGAGCACAAATTAAGCTACATATAAAATCTGAAGTAGCATGGAGTCTTTCACAAAGACCATGGGACACAAAGAGACATGAATTCTATCTCACATCCTGATATTTAGATACTGTAGACACAATTGAATACAGTAGCATCTCATTCTTTAACTGAAAAATGTCAATTATATTCAATAAAATATCTGGCTCCAAGTTTGGCACTGAAAAGCTAATCAGCATTCCAAGCCTGGTGGAATCACGAACTCTTATTGTGGGTTGCTGTCTGTTTTTTCTGCCCCCTCAAAATGGGTGCCTGTACGCAGGTGAGGTCCCATGGAATCTTAAATAGTCAGAGAAGTCTAGAGTTTGTGCTTAGAGAGTGGAAGAAGACAGCAGAGCTGAAAGTTTTAGAGAGGGGACAGAGGAGAGAGAGAAAGACAGAGAGACAAGAAGGAGATGTGAGAGACAAAATGGAACCTGAAGGAGAGGATGATGAACCAGAACCACATGATCCTAGGAGCAATAAGTAGCTGGGGATTTCATAGATGAACGGTTTGGTAATGTAGGGTGCATTTGTCCAATCTAGGTTTACAGCTTGTGTTTATATCCATCGAGTTTTATGTTCTTTGTGTGGGCATTTTGGGGTTGAAGATTTACTGTTATAAATCTGGCTTGTAAATGAAAAGCTGCTAGAGTTTTCATTTTATGGGACTAGGGGATCAGAGCAAGCAGCAGTTGGTGTCTACAGGCTTGCCAGAGGGAGTAGATGGCTTGGGAAGTACAAAAGGCTTGGCAGCAGGCAGACCATGGAAAACTGAGCAGACACTGCTTAAGGCTCCAATGGTGGTGGGGAGACTGCTGTTGCCTGTGAGTAGCCAGTCTTAGCAAGGGTTTTTTACAACTCCAGGCTACAGACCCTAGAAAAGAATGTACTACCTCCATTAGGCTAAACCAGCATACTTGCTAACTACATTTTACTGTGATACCCACAGAGAAGTGTAATTACCACCTCCGTCAAATAAGGTGTTCTTTGCAGCACATGGAGACCATCACAGTAAAACACAACTGGACAGAATGTAGAAATGAACAGATCATGAGGAACCCAGCATGAATGGATACATCTGTATTTACAACTCCTGCATCTATAGCTCAGGAAATATCACAGAAGAGAGTTGTGAAGATTGTAAGAGTCACACTACCAGGTTGTGTACTGTGAAACAATCTCTCCAAGAAATGACAGAATAAACAAGACTTAAACCATAGCGAAATGAATAGTCATGGTAATGTGGAAGGGAAAAAATTCTCAGCATCTCACGTCTAGACAAAGAACTGCAGGTAACTAATGACTGCCGGGAGAAAGAGAATGCTTCACTCACAGATGAGCCTTCTTATTGGTTATCCAAAGCAAAGGGGTCATCCCTAAATACATATATAACATACCAACAATAAAAATTGACTCAGCAAGTTATATTCATATACTTGTGCCTATATTATATAGTATAAATATACATACATATATATTATACACAAACACAACTATACATTGTATATACATTTAGCAACAATAATCCAAGAAAAAGTATCAACTTCATATTGGTATAAGGAGGCATAAGCAAGGTAAGAGGGAAGGTACCTGGGAGGGCGTAGAGGAAGAAAAGAAAGGTCACAAGTGGAGGTAATTCTTTTTCAATTAAAAAATATTTTTAAAAATATATTTAAAAATTGGGGATATTTTTTTAAAGGTCATTATGTAGCCTTGGTAATAGGATTTTGGATGGTTACCACGTACAGATGAATTTTTGGAGACATCAAATCGAATGTAGCAGTCAGCAGGTAAAAGAAACATAGCCACATGTGATTTGTATTTCTAGAATATAATTTTAAACATTTTTTTTGTTGTTGTTGTTGCTGTTTTTCGAGACAGGGTTTCTCTGTGTAGCCCTGGCTGTCCTGGAACTCACTCTGTAGACCAGGCTGGCCTCGAACTCAGAAATCCGCCTGTCTCTGCCGCCCAAGTTGGGATTAAAGGCGTGCGCCACCATATAATTTTAATATATCAAAAGAAATATTAAAATATGTAATAATGGAAAGAAGGATACATACTCTGTACAATTTTAACCTGTTTTCAGCAAGTTATACATAAATTATTCTTTATGCTCACAACAGTAGAATAATTCAGAGATATAATGCATATGGAAAATATACCATGATAGTTCACTGAACTTAGTAATCTTTTTTATTTTCATTAAAATATTACTAGTGAAAATAAAGACACACATTAACACCAACATCTTAATGGTAAGTGATTTCAGTATCTGATATCCTTCAACAAATAGGTTATCTAAACAAAATAATCCATAAGTAAAAGAGAAAACTATCATCATTGAATGACATCATACATGTTACAGATTTTCCAAAGTTTGCCTAAAGGAAATATAACTTTTGACTTCATTGATTAAATGATATTTTTAAACAAGAAATAAACGCTAGAAAGTTTACAATAGCTTGTTGATTCACATAGATTAAAGAAATAACATCCATATTGTTACCATTTAAAGACTTTGATACAATTCAGATACCAAACCCCTTGAAATTATTTATATCCCTCAGATACTGTTTTTGTATAAAGTTACCCCTATTTATAAAGGTGCATACCTTTATGAATTATAAAAATACATTTATTTAAAGGTATAAAAGGTTCAGCTGTCACCCTTTAGACCAGGCTAGCCTCCTGTACCTGCCTCCCTAGTAATGGAATTAAAGGAACACATAACCACGATCCAGATTATATTTCAAATTTTAAAAAAGATCATATTTTCCAGAAAAACGTGACTTCTTAAGTAGAATAGTACTGTCATACTGTTTAAAATCTTTCCTACATGACATAAGAAATCCTGATTACATACATGTTTTTGAAACTTTCATATATGATTTAAAAATAAATGTATGAAGAAAATAGGTACTTATCAAAACATTTAGCACGATAATTATTTTAAGATATTATTTGAGGTAGTTCTGAAGTTAATGATGGTAAATAGATTGACAACTAGTAGCCTCTTAAATATTAATTAAAAGGGTAATAGCTATTAAACTTTTAAAATAAGCAACTGCTATAGCCTCATTTTATTATTTAGATTAAACATACATATTTAAGAGCTAAGATTTAATAAAATAAATAATTTTAGTAGTATAAGCTTGTATATTGAATACTTTGATTAGCATTTTTGCTTCATATTTTTGAATTCACATCAATAAAAATATTAACTAAGAAATATTTTTTTTCTTGGAATTTCACTGAAGAGGTAAAATAGTACTGACAGATAAAGGTATCTCACTATTTTTATCTTCCCAAGTTATAAATAATGAAGCGAATGAGATTATAACATGTCCTAATTATCTAGAATTAAGATAATATTTTTTCTATTTTTTGAACTTATTTATTTGAATGATAATTTTAGAATTTTTTATTTGTGATATTTTTGGTAAAAATATTTTAAAATCACAGAATATATATTTTTAACAAAGCACCTAAAGTAGTAATAGAACTTTTTTCTAGTAAATTCATTTCTTAATAAGTGAAATAAATGCTACACAATGTAGTCAATAGAATTAAAAGAAATACCACTTTTAAATACAAAAGGTATTAATTTGTTGAAAGGAAAGCAAAGACACATTTGAGAATGTATTTAGCTTCAATTTCAGTTTCCTCAGGACTTGAGTAATTTTCATGGTTTTGACTCTGAATAAGATACAATTTTCCAAGATTAGAAACTCCAGTGAAAGTAATGGCTACAGCTTTTGACTGCTAAAACTTCCACAAGTTTTTATGTGTTTGGCTTATTTTATATTATTGCCACCAAATATTTATATCTAGGCAATTTAAAAAGCAGAATGTTATTTTCTTGTTACACTGTAAAGAGAGGTGTGGAAGATGAAACTATCAGTACCAAGAAAGTTCCTTTCTACTGTGTTCTCATATAGTGGATAAGCAGAGGACCAGGCAAGCTACCTAGGAAGTTGCTTCAATGTTCTTCTATGGAGATTTCCTTCCCCCCAAAAGAAACCATAAAACTGGTGTACCTTTGAATTCTATCATTGACAATATCTGGATTAAAAGGCTTTCAAGCCAAACTGCAGCACCCTCTGTGTCAACTAATTACACTTAATGATGAGGCAGGATATCGAATAAAGTACTCCAGATTTTTTACTTTAATTTTCTAAATTATGAATACTAAAATGATATTTTAGGAGCTAGAGTAATCTAGAAATTAAATAGGTAAGAAGAAAACAATGTGAATGATTACTCTAATAAATATTGAGAGCATATAACATTTAAAGACACTAAATCGTGGTACAGTAACTCAAATATACAATGTAGTACATTGTATATGAGAGTGTGTACTATCTATATTAGAATTACAATTTACCATAGAAAAATATTCAATCAACATGAGAATCATTGATTCTAGGCCTGAGTGAGTAAAAATGTCAGAGTAATAAATTTAATACCTAAATCTGTGATTAGCAATCAATCAATAAGAATTATAGATTTAAAATACAAGTATGAGTTTGAGGCTATCCAGGTCTAAGGAGTAAGCTCTGGGACAGTTAGGGCTGCATAGAGAAACCCTGTTTAAAAGAAAACAAATAAACAAAATAAAAATGAAAACAAAAAATGAAAACCAAAACAATAGTAATGATAATTAAAATAAATAAAAAACAAATATAACCATTCTTAAATTCAAAATACAGTTTGAATATTAAGTATCATCTTTCTTTTGAAAAAATATGATCTACATTATCTTGAGAAAAGAATATATATAACCTAAGAAGAAAATGTGGAATTTTTATACTAAATTATTTGCAAGTCATATTAATATAATATTCTAGAAGGAAATGTAGTGAGCAGTATTCAGCATAAAATTTTTAGAAAATATATACTGGAAAGGTTTTAAGTTTTATTGACATAAATAATTCCCAGGAATAATATTTCCACCAATCATTCTAATTAAAATTATCTAATTTCAAATAAGCACTTCAGAGAAAAATATCTAAACTTAGGGTATATTATTAACATAACTCTAATAATCAATATAAGTAAGTATGTTTCCGGACAGGCTCCCTCTATATACATATATGCATATGTATGAAACAAACTTAAATCTAAAACTAAAAAAATTCCAAATGAAACAAGCAATATAGCATAAAGTTTGGTTAGAATGTTCCATGGTGCACTCATGAGATTGAATACAGGACTTCATAGGTGATAAGCAATGCAAACACACTCATGTGGTTCATTATGGTAACCAACTAATATAATCACCTTAGGATTTGAAAGATATTTGATGATTTGACAAATGCTTAACTACATAATAAAACTCTTATACATTTAAATTTATATAGCTATTACTTATCTAGGGAAAAAAAGCTAACGTTAAGATATCAATTCTGGGTCAGAATTTTTGACTCTGGAATGACAACACCATCCCTCCACTTGACACCCTGTCTTCTACTGGAGGTGGGCTCTACAAGTTCCCTCTCCCCACTGTAGGGCATTTCATCTAAGGTCTCTTCCTTTGAGTCCTGAGAGTCTCTCACCTCCCAGGTCTCTGATACATTCTGGAGGGTCCCCCCCCACCTCCTACCTGCTGAGGTTGCCTGTTTCCATTCTTTCTGCTAACTGTCGAGGCTTCAGTCCTGTTCCTCCCACCCAATACCTGATCATGTTCCCCTCTTCTCCTCCCAGTCCCCTTTCCCATTTAAGTTCCTCCCTCACTGTCTCCTGTGATTGCTTTCTTCTCCTTACCAAGTTGGATTGAGGCATCATCACTTGGGCCCTTCAACTTGTTATCCTTCTTGAGTTCTATGGATTCTATCCTGGGTATCTGGTACTTTTTTGTCTAATATCCACTTATTAGTGAGTACATACCATGCATGTCCTTTTGAGTCTGAATTATGTCACTCAGGATGATATTTCCTATTTCCATCCATTTGCCTGCCAATCTCATGATGTCGTCAATCTTAATAGTTGAGTAGTATTACATTATATAAATGAACAACATTTTCTGTATCCATTCATCTGTTGTGTGACATCTGGGTTGTTTCCATCTTCTGATTATCACAAATAAGGCCACTATGAATATAATGAAACACTTGCCCCTGTGTCATAATGGGGAATCTTTTGGGTATATGCCCAAGAGTGTTAGAGCTGGGTCTTCTGTCCCAAAATAGTTCCTGTCTGAAAAATACTGCAGGGATAAAAATGTAGAAGAGCCAGAAAAAAAGGAGGTCCAGTGACAGGCTCAAAGTGGGATCCAGGTCAAAGGGAGGCCTCAAGGCCTGACACTATTACTGAAGCTACTGTGTCCTTACAAACAGCGGCCTATCATGACTGCCCTCCAAAAGGCCCAACAAGCAGCTGAGTCAGATGCAGATATTTACACCCAAACAATAGACAGAAGCTGCTGACCACTATGGTTGAATTAGGGAAAAGATGGAAGAAGCTGAGGAATAAAGTAACCCTAAGACCAGCAGTCTCAACTATTCTGGACCCCCGAGATCTCTGACACTGAGCTACCAATCAGCATACACCAGCTGATATTAGGCCCTGAACACATATACAGCAGAGGACTGCAGGGTCTGTACTCAGTCAGAGAAGATGCACCTAACCCTCAAGAGACTTGAAGACCCAGGGAATGAGGAGAATTAGTGGGGGGTGGAGTGGGGGGGTAGGGACATCCTCTTGGAGACAGGGCAGAAGGTATGGGATGTGGAACAGTCGGAGGGTGGACCAGGAGGGGGATGAAGTCTGGACTGTAAAAAAAAAAGAATAATAAAAGAAAGCAGGAAAAACTCAATTCTGAATGTATTTAAATTGGAGAAAAAAATTATTGTTGAAATGTGAAACACATCATGGAAAATTACAACTATTGACATTTTTGTTAAGATAATCTTATCAAATCCAATAGAAAGCAATGTAGAAATGATTTATAATAGATAAAATTTGTCCTTTTAATTAATATGATAATCTAAGACCAAATTAACAGGATATATGTTTTGGATCAACTGTTGAGAAGACACATGCTACATGCCTGACCAAACTTCCAAGATTCATTCACATTTAACAGGTCCATGAAAGAATAAGCATTAAAAATAAATCAGTATGTTTTAAATGTATTTATTCTGTAAACAAAAACTGGAGGAAGAAAACGTTCATTTACTCTATGGGATATATTTGGAGATATATATATATATATATATATATATATATATATATATATATATATATATATATATATGATAACAATGGTAAAAAGAGAAGTTAAGAATTTGACAGACAGTGTCCTTTGCCTTACAGAAGCTTTGCAGTTTCATGAGGTCCCATTTGTCTATTCTTGATCTTAGAGCATAAGCCCCTGGTGTTCTGTTCAGGAACTTGTCCCCCGTACCCAGGTGATCGAGAGTTTTCCCCACTTTCTCTTCTATTAGATTCAGTGTAGCTGGTTTTATGTGGAGGTCCTTGATCCACTTGGAC
>CM052702.1:76059119-76100715 GCA_028551405.1 Uromys caudimaculatus | reverse complement strand
AAAGAAGGAACATGGTATGTACTCACTGATAAGCGGATATTAGCCCAAAAGTTCAGAACGCCCAAGTTTCACTTACCAGTAATCGCTGGACTGAGAGTGAGGTCCCAGATGGAGGAGTTGGAGGAAGGTCTGAAGGAGCTGAGGGAATTTGCAGCCCCATGGAGGGAGCAAGAGAGTCAATGGGCCTGACCTACCCCCCCTCCCCCGGTCCTCCTGGAGTTCAGACCACCAACCAAAGAATATACATTGATGGACTTATGGTTTGGACCACATATGTGGCAGAGGATGACCTCGATGGCCATCAGGGAGAGACGAAAGACCACCAACCAAAGAATATACATTGATGGACTTATGGTTTGGACCACATATGTGGCAGAGGATGACCTCGATGGCCATCAGGGAGAGACGAAAGGCCCTTGGGCCTGAGGATGTTAGAGGCCTCAGTAAGGGGGAATATCAAGGCGGGAAAATGGGGATGGGTGGACGGGGGTGGGGTGGGGTGGGAGGTGGAATTCCCTCCTAGAGGCGGGTTGGGGAGGGGATGGGGGGTATACAAAGAGGAGATTCAGAAAAGGGGAAACATTGGAAATGTATATAAAGTATCAAAAATAAAAAAGGAGGAAAAAAAAATTTTGAGTGACAAAGACAAAGATAAATCATGCCATCTACATGGATTCTCAGAGAAAAACTGGCATGCTAGTGTGATCCCATTTAGCAGGGACAGAGAGGTAGCCCATCACTGTCTGCCACTACCATGAGGGGTTCCTCACCTCCTTAGAGACCTCCACTCAGGTAGTGTTTGATCCCCGAGTTTGCTGCCTAGTACAGTACATCTGTGTACTCGGGAGATGACTGACTCAGAAGGTGAGTGTGCTTGCTATGCAGAAGCCCGAGGACAGGAGTCTGAATCCCTAGAGTCCGTGTAGATGCCGGCTACAGTTTCTGTAATTCCCAGATCCACTACAGATGTTGAGGCAGGACAGTCCCCGGAAGCTCTTGGTTCTGCTAGCCTGATGTACATAGCAGAAAAACAATAAAGAGACCCTACCCCCCCAAAAAAAAAAAGAATTTGACAGACAGCAGAAAGGTTATATGGGAAGGTTTAGAGGGAGAAAAGAGAAGGGAAAAACATAGTAATTAGAATATAATTTCAAAAATAAACAAAATTTCTTTTCATTTGAGTAAAAATAGCATCCAAAGAAGAAATATAATTTGGAACTTATGCAGTCCTTGCATAACATGGTGCATCTATTTTCAAATGTCTATACTTGTTTATGTTGATAGATATTCTAGCAAATTTTCTTCAGTAGTTATTGAGAGCTTTTGTTTCTAAGGCTGCAAAGTATAACATGAAAGGAAATGAGAGCATACCATGCCAACTCAGGAACCAGAGGGCATGCAAGTCCACGGCAGAGAGGGAGGGAAGGAGAGAGAGAAAGAGAGAGAGAGAGAGAGAGAGAGAGAGAGAGAGAGAGAGAGAGAGAGAGAGAGAGAGAGAGAGAGAGAGAGAACGTCATTTTGAGAGCAAGAGCATTTGTAGTTTTGGTTATGTGTCAGCCATCAGTGTGAGGAAGTCAGTTCATTAGTATATCTTGGTTTTGGTGCTATGTTCTAAAGTCATGTGAACTTTTACAAAACTTCAGGTTCAAAGAACTACACACTGATATTTCTCAATGCTGAAAATAGCATTATGGGAGAAGGGGGAAAGCATTTCTCCTCTGCATCCTATTGAACAGCAGGATCCTGTGCTTGATGTTTTCTGGAACCTTTTCTTCCTCAGATTTCAGTAAGGCAAAACCATTTATTTGATTCATTCTTGACAACCTCTCTTCTCTGGAGATAATTCTCTCTCTGGAAATAGAGCAATATGTTTTCCACCCTTTACAGTTTCTCTAACAACCAAGAATTTATTCTTTAACCTGTCACTCCCATCATACAAGTAACCATTTTGTATAAATGTAAAAGGTTCCAGGATGCCTAGAAGGCCAATGGTTAATGTCAATCAAACTACTTAATGGTCCCATACATCCAAAGTGTTATAGATATAAAACATAAAAAACAAAACTATGGGGAAACAAGCAAAGGAAGAAGGGAATGACATTAACTATAATAAGTTCAGCATGCCTTGGGCAGAGTTTATGTTTTTGGGTTGAGACAATTTCAGGCTGGCTTCCTCTTCTGAAGTGCAAGCTAAAAGAATTCACTGAAGCTCAGGGAAAAATTGTACAACTCAGCCAAACATTTTGGGTGATAATGTCTAATTTCTTAAGAACATTCCCTAAATTAGTCGCACAAGGTTCTGTAATGCATGAGTGTGAAACAGTGTTGGCACACTCATCAGTGGAGTCTGTGTGCACTGAAGTTTATGTACGTGAGTGCCATTAATAAAATCACAAACTGTTAAAGTCAAATGATTCTTACATTGTTCAAAATTACAAATGATAGAACATTCAATTTAAAGGAGGAACAGATTCCCCGAGGTGCATTTATAGCTTAAGAAGTGGAAAACTTCATTGTATGTGTAACTTTGGCTACAAGCCACACCCGAAGCATGCATCTGGGCCTCATTTCCCATGCTCTTCCCTTTATATCTGCCGCAAATTGTGCTTCCTTGTTAGACTTAATATGGAGAAAAGAAGATAATTTATTTCCTTATGGTGGATAAATGACTACAGAAACTTTATTTTTCAGGTACAAGATATAGAGAAATGCTCCTTTTTATATGCCAGAGGCCCCTCAACCTCCAAATTGGTTATCCAACATTGAATGAATATATACAAATAGCGATATAAGGACTAGGCAGATTTTATTTTTATTTGTAATATATATGTAAGTTTTTATATATCCATATATCCATATATATGTTTATATATTATGATACATATATATAATATAGATGTATTGTAAATATTATTTATTTATGTGTATATTTGTATATTTTATACACATACACATACATACATATATATTAATATATGTATTTATACACATGCCTAAACATATGCCAACATTGAAAATAAAGTAGTCCATGATTTTGAGAGAAAGCTGGACAAATACATGAAAGTGGCTGGGTGGAGGAAAGAAAATGTGGGTAATTACATAATTATATTTTAATTTCAAAAATAAAATATATATTATTGAAAGGCACCTCTCTGTTTAACTGATTACTTCTTAGTATCATATTTGAATGAAAACTCAGGTTAGAGAAAAAAAGTTAGTACCTTTCACACCTAGTTCTAATCATTTCTTTCTATACCAGTGAGGTCTACTATAAGAAAAGCATACCTTTCCTAATGAGTGGGAGGATGATGAGGCTAAAATTTCAAAATCACAGGGCTCTGCAAGTAGGTATTGGGCAAGAACAAACCTTGGTTTATTTTTGCTGTTATGTATGACATCTATATATGCATTGTATACATATTAAACTTCCTATATGATGGTAGAATATTGTCATTTTTCTGCCTTAGGTCATGTACAAAGGTATTTTTACTTTCAAGTTAAACATAACTTCCCTTGAAAGTTTTTAACTAGCTCTCCTGGAAAGCCTTGTAGACAAGTCCACTAAGTCATGAACTTGAAATATCTGTTGTTGCTGATGGCTTGATTTGCAATCATATGGGATGTGTGTGTGTGTATGTGTGTGTGTGTGTGTGTGTGTGTGTGTGTGTGTGTGTGTGTGTGTTTTCAATAGAGTGTCACTTTGTATCGCTCCTTGGCCTTGAATTTGTTAGTAGATCTGGATACTTTTGAAGTCTGTCTTCATTTTCATCCCAACCACAGACACAATAGGATTGAGCCACGGCGACTAGCTTGAAATGTTTAATGAACATTTATAGTGGGTCATATTCTCTAGATGCAAGATTTGTAAAATAAAAAGTTTATATTGTACAAAACCTGAAAAATTCAAACTTTCAAAAGCTTTTGTACTGAAGTTGAATGATCTTCAAACATTATATGTGTGAAGCTAATTGGAACTTTCTTTGTGCTTTGTGACAGGAAAACAAAATAGAAATTTTTGATGAGGTGGGAGGGGAAGTACCCTCATAGAAACAGGGGGGGATGGGTTTGGGGGTTTCTGTAGGGGAAACCAGGAAAGGGGATAACATTTAAAATGTAAATAAATACAATATCCAATAAAAAAATTTTTTATTCTCCATATGCTACTATAATGTAATACAAGGATCGAGCCATTCTTACATAACTGAAATATATTTCTCACAGTTGTCTTTTTTTCAACATGATGTCTTGAACTCAAGTCTCATGGAGAAGAATGTTCTGTCTTCACACAGGGGGAGACTGAAGTAGAAAAAATGAACATTTGGATGGTAAAGTGTATAATTGAAAATTCATGCTTTATTAGGTAATCCATCCTGTCTGCATATGCATTTCATCTTAATCTTGGCTTCTCATTATTCAAACTTATGAGAAAATATTTCTATTATTTACATATTATTCCAATTTTGATATTGTATTAATACAGTTAAAACCAAATATATATATATATTCAATATATATATATATTTGAAGAGAAATTGAATTGTCCAATTATTATTTTGAGCCCTGTAGGAACTTATAGCTATGGATGGAACACAAAATAATCACAACTAAATTCAAAATCTATATCTATTAACTAATAAAATGTGTGTGTCCATGAGTGCATGCATGTGTTTACATGTGTAGGTATGAATGAATATGTGTGAGAGCTGATATGTGGTACTTAAATGACAATTTATAGGAATCTGCTATATGTACAGATGAGTTCAGGGTATCAAACTCAAGTTCTCAGGCATGTTGAAAAATGGTTTTACCATTTGTCAGGAGCTATCTAGGAGAGGCTAAGGCTAGCAGGTGACTATTCTGGGTGATGACCCACCATTTTTTGCATGACCTACAATGAATGAGCTCTGAGAGGTAAGGTCCCAAGGGATTTTAGAATTGCTTCTTGGAGTTGATATGCCTTTTCCTGTCATCATTACATAGTCTAATGATTATGTTACATTACCCACCCTATTAGGCAGATTTTCTGCAAATCAACAAAGATATACCATCATATAGTGATGCTGTATAGAGTAATTGATGATTTAATAATTCCTGGTAGTGGTTTTGTAAAATTCGTGATTTGATTCAAATAATTTTAGGAAGAAAGTTTTAAGAGATGGGTTTGGTTGTTTTGCCAGACAGATATTATAAAGATAGAATCAAGAATAAAATGTGCCCAGTTCTCATAGAAGAGCAAGTAAAGACTACATACAATGAGCTTTCGTAATTAGACCAAAAAGAAATAGGCTTGAGACCAATTTATGATCAAGAAAAAACATTCATTCTAGGTCAGATCCAAGGATGAATCCACAGGTATGCAATATGATAAAGCAAGGTTATGTGAAACTGTTACTTTGAGCTCATAATGAGCTTATAAAATGAAACACTACTTTTAACATCACTATCAACATCCTTCTGTAACTCTCTTTTTGTGTAACATTTTATCTGTGTGGAAATTTTCTAAAGAACTTTTGTCTAAGAAGGTATAAGAAGGTCAGAGAGAAGGAGCAAAGTATGGTATCTGGGGCTCTGCCCCATCCACCCACCAAGTTTATGTGTGTGGCATGTATATATGAACATATCTGTTTATAAGTGTGTAAAAAATATATATACATTATATATATTATACACATATATATTGTATATAATATATATAATATATATTATACATATATATGTATAATTATGCATGAACACTTGTAGAGTTGATGAGACAAGTGTTCAGGCTGAGACAGAGTGTATATATGTATGAGTGTGTGTGTGTGCGTATATATATATATGCATATTGCCTGTGTAAAAGATTCTCATTTTTTCCTTTCTTTGATTCAGGCAGAGTTAATATGCTCAAATCCTCTCATCCGGCCAGCAACAGGTCCTTGAGGGAGCACAAAATGGTAAGAGAGAATTATAGTGGAGGAAAAGTACCCTTATTAAAGCATGGTATAATAAGAGGAAAGGCAACTAGTGCTTATTGAAGCACAGGCCAAGGATTATCAGCTTTTGACCTTCATCAAAGTACTCAGTACCATTCCCCTAAAGGCTGAGGCAGGCAGAGACCACTGAACCATCTCTTGCACACTGATAATTTGGGTTATTTTAAGGGAAATAATTTCTATTAACCATGTACACCTATGGTATGAAGCAATTTGTATACACTGTGGAATGACTCAGTGACAATACAACATGCATCTCAGTATTTTAATTTAATTTTCATTTGTGTATGCACATCTGCTTGCATGGCACTGGAGTGGAGGTCAGAGAACAAATTGCTGAAGTGAGTTCTGTTCTCCTACCCTGTATATCTCAAGAACTGAACAGGTCATTAGGCTCTGTAGTAGGCACGTTTGCACTCTGAGCTATCTTGCTAGTTCTCTCATGTAATTTTTCAAACAAAATTTAACTATTAAGAGTAAAAAGAAATGTTCAAATGATTAATTGCACAATTTAGAAAATAATGCTTAGACTTATTTGGACTTGTCAAACTTTACTTTGAATATGTTAGCTGTATGTACTTCATACACTGAAATGGTGCCACAGTAAGAGATTTCTACCAACCTGATGCTAACTTAATATTTGCAAGCTCTTTTGACAGCTTCAACTTATGTTGATAATTGTGAGACTATATAATACTTAAATTTTTGTTCTTTTCAACATTTCATATATAAATACTATATTACATAATTTCTCCCTTCATCTCCCCTTCTCCTTATTCCAAATCTTAATGGGTATTTTCCTGACTGATAATAATTGGATAATCAGTTTTATAATCAGAATTATATAATATGATATATGATATATATGACATACAACATATGACATACAATGTCTAATTCATAGTATATGATATATTATATATACATGTATGTTTATGTGTGTGTATGTGTGTGTACACATATGGATGTAAGAACCTCCTATAGATCTTATAGATCCTTGTGATTGGAACACTTATCAGCCTTCCCTGCAACAAACTCATTCTCCTTCTATCAGCAGTTATTAATTTCCTGTAATTCTTCACCTAGGAGTAAGGTTTTGTGTTACTTCCCCTTTCCCATTGTCATGTCACTTGGTGCTGTCAGTTTTTACAGGTCTGGCTAGGCAACTCACATTATAATTCATGTTTTAATATAATTTTGATTAGTTTTTTGATAATTCATAAATGCATAAAGTATATTTTGGTTATTTTCACCCCCACTCCTTCTTTTTAGTGTCCCTTGATGTACCCCTTTCTTCACTGCCATCAGAATCTCTAAAATTCCTTTATCTTATAATCCACTGAGTATTCAAATTTTTATACTCATATACTCATGAATTCGGGGCAATCAACAGCCACATGTTTGACTACTAAGAATCACAGAATTAAAGAAAAGTACCACTCTTTCCCCACAGCATCTGAGGGAGGGTCACAGGTACAAGAGGGGACAGGGATGGGAAAATGGAATGTGATCAGGTATTGGAGGGCAGGGAAAAGAGGACTGAAGTCCTGAGGGCCAGCAGAAAGAAAGGAAACAGGCAATCTCAGGAGGTAGGAGTGGGGGGGCCCTCTAGAATGCACCAGGGACCTTGTAGGAGAGAGACTCTCAGGAATCAAAGGGAAAAACCCTAGATGAAACTGCTCAACAGTGGAGAGAGGGAACTTGTAGAGTTCACCTCAAGTAGAAAGACAGGGCATCAAATAGAGCGATGGTGTTGCCATACCATAGTCAAAAACTCTGACACAGAATTGTTCCTGTCTAAAAGAACTGCAGGGTCAAAAATAGAGAAGAGCCTGGGAAAAAGGAGGTCCAGTGACAGGTCCAAATTGGGATCCAGCTCAAGGGGAGACTTCAAGGCCTTACAATTACTGATACTATGGTGTGCTTACAGTCAACATGGCTACCCTCTGAGAGGCCCAACCACCAGCTAAAAGAGTCAGATGCAGATACTTACACCTAACCAATGGACAGAAGCCAGGTACCCCTGTGGTAGAATTAGAGAAAAGCTAGAAGACGCTGATGAAGAGGGTGACCCCATGGAAGATCAGCAGTCTCAACTAACATGGACCCCCAAGATCACTCAGACACTCAGACACTCAGCCATCAACCAGGCAGCATACACTAGCTGTTATGAGGCCCCCAACACACATATATAGCAAAGGATTGCCTGTTTTTGCCTCAATGAGAGAAGATGCACCTAACGTTTGAGAGACTTAAGGCCCCAGGGAGTGGGGAAGTCTGGTGGAATGAGGGTGGGAGGGGGGTGGGAACATCCTCTTGGAGACAGGGGAGGATGTATGTGATGAGGAATAGTCAGAGGGCAGATCAGGAGGGTGATAATGACTGGACTGTAAAGAAAGATAGAAGAATAATATCTTTTTAAAAAAATTGGAAAAAGAAGAAAAAAATTACTAAGTTACTCAGATAGGTATATGCCTTTGAGCCCCTCTCCCTTCATGTCTATCTCTTCAAATCTATTTTATGTCTATGACATAAGAGAAAGCAGTGATTATTTTTTTCATTATTCTAATAACTTTTAACTAGGTTTCACTTTTTGAAAGTTGTACGTATGTTATCATTATGCACTTCTAAGTTGTAGAGGAGCATATTATTTGATATGAGGAATGATAAATGAATTTTTAATTACACAATTACTTTTCTTGTATGATGTACCAACTATGGTACCCGAGGTGCAGAGTATCATCAAGACATTACTTTAAATAATTCCAGCCAGATAATTAGTTTTTAGACTTTTAGCTGAAATTACAAAGTACAAAAAGCAATTTATTTTAATAACTTGAAATAACTATAGATCTTGATCTAATTCAGATGGAGAAATAATTTTTTTCTTTAAAGATTGTGGGTAGTAAAACTTGTCAGAAAGATTTACTATTTATTATATTAGCATCCTTTATCTTTAACAGATTTTTTGATTTTCACAACAAATGATAATTTATAAAGAAGTAGACTACTACATAAATATTGTATTCCTGAAGCTCTATACTCCTGGATTTGGACTAAAGAGAAGTGTAGCTGATCTTTTAGGTGGGTGGTAATTATCTTTTAACACCAAGTCCATCTGGGAGTCTTATTAAAATTGATTCTGAATAATGACCTACATACTTCCATCATCTCTGTTTGACATGTCTTGCAGAATCTCTAAAGTTTTGCATTGCATTGACCAGGACACAAATTAATATTTCTCATCCTGGAAACCACAGTCTTCCTTTCACCTTTGCAGAATTAGTTCAATTACCTTCTTTGTGAATCTGATAAATAAGACATTCTCATAAAGCATCAGAAATAGAATGTTTCATTTATTAACTTAAAGTTTAAAAAGTAGTTCAAAGTTCTACAAAGCAAGTTGTTGTGTAACAGTTTCCTCACTTGAAACATCCAATCCTGCAGGGTAGCCCTTTAAGCAGAGAGGTAAACAACTCAAAATAGCTTCAGAGTCCCCGAAACTGTCCAGAGTAGCTTTCCTCCCTGGGCAAACAGAAAAGCTGCAAAAAGACCCAGAAAAGTCCAGAAACAAGACTTTTTGACCAGAAAAAGTGCAAAGAAGAGTCTGAGATCAGACCAACTGCCTAGAAAATTGAGAAATAAGCCAACGTGTCTAGAAGAAGTTTAGAGAAGTTACTTGGAAAGGATAGCATGCTATCTGGTACACTGTCTTCTTGCTGTGTGGTACAGTCCCAGTTTCCCCATTTTTGTGAGCTTTATCCCATGCTAGTATGAGCCTTGGTGATGCAGCTGTATTTCATTTATTTCTTCCCCTGTAGGTAAAGCCCTCAGTCAATATACTTTAAGTTACCACAATTAAACTAATTGATTCACCAAGTTGGATTTTGTTGGTATCCATACCACAATGGTCTATTGTGAACTTTTTATATTGGGTAAGTAGGTTTACATGTTACATCCTCCCAGGATATTAATGAGATAAGATGGTATTTATGAGATTTGTGCTGAAAAGGCACACAGAATTTATGAGGTAAGAGTGGTAGTGGTAGTAGATATCTTAAACTTACAAAATAAACTTGGCATTGCCCATGTAAAGCACATGGTTTATATACATCACATTGCAAGTGCTTTCTATTATTTAGCTAATACTAAATTCAAAATACTGATAACTTCCAATCTTTTTTCCTTCCTTTTCTTTCAGTTTTATTCCTTTATATTTTTCTTCCTAGAAATTCAAACCTAAGGCTATTGTATGGGGCTAACATGCATCTATTTCAGAAAGAGGTGACGGAGGACATAGGGTGTCAGAATAAGGGTTAGAATTAAATTAGGAGGGTATCAGCTTGGGTCACTTTGTAACTTGGTCAGAGCATGTGAAAACATACATAAAATAGGATTATATGCCTAATGTACTGAGGAAAGTATCCAAATAAAATAATTTTCTGGTGTGGATAAGACATAGCCTAAGCAGAGTAATATAGTACCTGGTGGGAAGTGGATTGTCTATGGGTAAATAGAATTCACTATGTGATAGGTCAAGTGAGAAATTATATATAAAACAATGGAGATATTTGCATATCATTCTCAGAGAAAAAGGTTACAATATGGACATTGTCACTAGAGTACAGCTTGGATTTCAGCACTGCTGGAAATACTTCTGTGAACTTATAGTTTAAAACTACTGTGGGGCAGTGATCTGTGACAGGCAATCTGGCCCCCGGTTGAGCACAAGCATAAAATCTGGGCGATCCCGAAGAATCCACAACGGACTGGAAAACTTTAAGCCAACGCTCCTGGGAGGCTTTTGGCTCCAATCAAGGTCACGTACCACCCTTCCTCAGGTAGAGGCGTGGCCACACAGCCTCAAGCCATCCCCATGTTAATGAGACACTTAGAGGCTTAGCCTCGCCCCTTCCCAGTTACTATATCTGCCCCGCATCTCCTAGAGGCCAGGGAGTACCATTCCACCCACGCCATTTCACAAGATGACAATAAATGTCTTAGAATTATGGACTATCTCTTCATCTGTACCCACTGTGGGAAGCAAAGGATCTGGTCCTCGATTAAAGAGCGCATCTAATTTCTTGCCGAGGGCTTTCAAGTGCTCCCAGACCTTACCCATTCACCCAAGCCTAAGCAGCTAGCCCGGGCTAGAGATCCCACAGAGACAGCTGCCCGCATTCTCAGAGAATGGCCCCCTCCCCGACCCACGGGCAGGGCCTGCAAAGGTTTCCCACAGCCACCACCTACCCATCAGACTGGGAAGATGCACGGCCACTTTCTGTGTGTCTGCTGTCCCATCCAGAGCTGCAGTGCCCAGGACAGACACATAGACTTCATTTCACCGAGTCAGGCTTGTTGTAAAAAACTACGGATAAATGACAAGAAAAAAATAGGTGTAAATGCTTTTACATGCATTTATCTCACATTCCACCAGCCACAATAGAAGTAATTGCTTAATACAATGGACATAATATATAAATTGGTCCTTGAATTCTAAAGCCCACAAAAAAGGTATAATATAATGACTCTTTAGAAAAAGTATCCAATTATATAGCTAGAAAAGTTAACTTGATAATGTGTTAAAGTTGACTGCTCTCGTTATTATCACTGTTACTGTTATTAAGTATGGGCAAGTGTATAAGAGCACAGACTAAAATTCAAGGAGCAACTTTCAGAAATCACTTCTCACCCTGTACAGTAGTATTAGAAGCTCAAACTCAGATTTTCTTTCTTGCAGAACAAATGCTTTTATTAGCTTTAACATCCTACCAACCTGAGAAAATGTGTTTAAGAGCAAACAATAGATTCCTGTAAAAGGGACATTCAGATAAATTTCTCTTCCTGAGAAAGCTTCAGAACCTAAGCAAACATCTTAAAATAAATTTAACCCACAGAATTAAATAAGTACCTGTAAGTGCACAGATTCACATGAAAAAATAACTAAAATTTGAGAATATCTGGGATATCTCCAGTAGTAGTAATAAAGGAAATATAGAGGAATTTTAATCCAGCACCATATCTGCTTTGGCAAGTGATTTTAGCCAAAGACCTTTCATTCAACTGGAATGACACACTTTTCATCCCTCGGGCTAGAATACTGACATGCCCTTAGTATACACCTCTAATAACATTAAATGTAGGTAAAATTAGTTTGTAGAAGGATGCAGCCATGTTTGAAAGTTTGGTCTAATTTAGAGGCACAACGTGACAAATCAGAGAAATGTTTGACAGAACAAGTCAAAAATAGGATATGCCCAACTCTCATGAAAATATCACAGGAAAGAGACTCTACATTAGTGCATGTGTGCATGCACAGACACACACACATACACACACATCAGAGAGAGAGAGAGAGAGAGAGAGAGAGAGAGAGAGAGAGGAGGCAGTTTTACTAGGACAGATACATGTTGCATATGAAGACAGTATGAGTCAGAGAATGAGAATCCAGATTAGAGCAGATAGCCAGAGTTAGTTTGAGGCCAAGTAGAGCAATTCAGTCAGAAGCTGAGAGAAGCCAGTTTGAATCAATCAGCTTTGAAGGAATTTTCATCCAGAATAACTGAGTAGAACCAGTCAGCTAGAGTTCAGAAAGAGCTGAAAGGGTGAGCTTATTCAGAAGTAGGTCTCCAAGATGACAAATCTGGAGAATGAACATTAATTTTCCAGGTAAACAATGCATTAGAAATTTTTATTTTATTTTATTTTATTTTATTTTATTTTATTTTATTTTATTTTATTTTATTTTATTTTATTTTATTTTATTTTATTTGTTTTTTGAAACAGGGTTTCTCTGTATAGCCCTGGCTGTCCTGGAACTCATTCTATAGACCAGGATGGTCTTGAACTCAGAAATCCACCTGCCTCTGCCTCCCAAGTGCTGGGATTAAAGGCATGCAACATCACTGCCTGGCTGTATTAGAAATTTTAATTTAAAGGAGATGGCATATATATTTTTGATGGATGGAAGTAAGAATATAAATCTAATTTAATTTTAAAATACGACATCATGTTACAAGACAATATTAATAGTAACAATCATGGATTAATGGGATTAATATTTTATGTACCATTTCACGTGACAATATCATGGGCTTTTATAGTTATCTTTTCCTCCCTGACCCTCTGTCTCCAGGAGGATGTCCCCAACACCCACCCCCACCCCCTAGACCATTAAACTCCCTGGAGACTCCAGTCCCATGAGGGTTAGGTGCATCTTCTCTGACTGAACCCAGACCAAACAGTCCTCTGCTGTATATGTGTTGGGGCCTCATATCAGCTGGTGTATGCAGCCTGGTTGGTTGTTCAGTGTTTGAGAGATCTTTGAGATCCTAGTTAATTGAGACTGCTGGTCCTCCTTCAGGGTCACTCTCCTCCTCAGCTTCTTCAAGCTTTTCCCTAATTCAACCACAGGGTTCAGCAATTTTTGGCCATTGATTGGGTGCAAATATCTAGATCTGACTCTTTCCACTGCTTATTGGGGCCTCCAATGAGTTGAATCTCATTTTAGGCCTGTTGCTGGACCTTATTTTCCTCAGGCTCTACTCCATTTCCATCCCTGCAGTTCTTTCAGACAGGAACAATTTATGGGTCAGAGTTTTGACTGTGGGATGGCAACCCCATCCTTCATTTGATGCCCTGAATTACTGCTGAAGGTGGGCTCTACAAGTTCCCTCTCCCCACAGTAGGACATTTTGTCTAAGGTCTCTCCCTTTGATTCCTGTGAGTCTCTTACCTCCCAGGTCTCTGGTACATTCTTGAGGGTCACCTCAACCTTCTACCTCCCAAGGTTGCCTGTTTACATTCTTTCTGATGAGCCTCAGGGTTTCAGTCCTTTTACCCCATGCAATACCAGATCATGTTCTCCTCCACCCTCCATCTACTTTCCTCTCAGTTCCCTCCCTTTCTCCCCCCCTTGTGATTGCTTTTTTCTCCCACCCCCATGGGACTGAGGCATCCTCACTTGGGCCCTTCAGCTTGTTGAACTTTTTTGAGTTCTGTGGATTGTCTCTTGGGTATTCTGTAATTGTTTTTTGGCTAATATCCATTTATTAGTGAGTTTATACCATGCATGTTCTTTTGGGTCTGAGTTATCTCACTCAGGATGATATTTTATAGCTCCATGCATTTGCCTGCAAAACTCAGAATATCCTTCTTCTTAATAGCTGAGTAGTATTCCACTGTGCAAATGAATCACAATTTCTGTATCCATTCTTCTGTCCTGGGACATGTGGGTTGCTTCAAGCTTCTGGCTGTCACAAACAAGACCACTATGAAAATATGTGGCATTTGGCATCTTTTGAGTATATTCCAAAGAGTGATGTTGCTGGGTCTTCAGGTAGATCTATTTCCAATTTCCTGAGGAACCTCCAGATTGATTTCCAGAGTGATTGTACCTGTTTGTAATCCCACAACCAATGGAGGAGAGTTCCTCTTTTTCCACATTCTTGCCAACATGTGTTGTCACCGTAGGTTTTCATCTTAGTCATCCTGATTGGTGTAAGATGGAATCTCAGTGTCCTTTTTATTTCTATTTCTCTGATCACTAAGGACTTTGAACATTTCTTTAGGTGTTTCTCTGCCATTCGAGATTCCTCTGTTGTGAATTCTCAGTTTAGTTCTATACACCATTTTTTTGATTGGTTTGTTTGGTTTTTGGTGGTTAGCTTCTTGAGTTCTTTTATATATTTTGGATATTAGCTCTCTGTCAGATGTGGGGCAGTAAAGATTGTTTTCCCAATCTGTCAGTTGCTGATTTGTCTTACTGACTATGTCCTTTGCCTTATAGGAGCTTTCCAGTTTCATGAGGTCCCATTTATCAGTTCTTGATCTAATGGCATGAGCCATTAGATTTCTGTTAAGGAAATGCCCCCCCTTGAGAATGAGTTCAAGGCTCTTTCCCACGTTCTCTTCTGTTAGATTCAGTTTATCTGGTTTTATGTTAAGATCCTTGATCCACTTGGACTTGAGCTTTGTGCAAGGTGACAAATATGGGTCTATTTTCATTTTTCTACATACAGAAAGCCAGTTAGTCTAGTACTATTTGTTGAAGATGCTTTCTTTTGTCCATTATATATGTTTGGCTCCTTTGTCAAAGATCAACTATGCGTAAGTGTGTGGTTTTATTTCTGGGTCTTCTATTCTATTCCATTGATCAACATGTCTTCCTCTGTACCAATGCGATGCAGTTTTTATCATTATTTCTCTGTAGTAGAGCTTGAGGTCAGGGATGGTGATTCCTCCAGCCATTCTTTTATTGTTAAGAATTGTTTTTGGTATTCTGGGGGGTTTTGCCTTTCCAGAAGAATTTGAGAATGCTCTTTCCATGTGTGATAGGGATTGTGTTGAATCTATAGATTGCCCTTGGTAGGATGGCCATTTTTACTATATTAATTCTGCCAATCCATGAGCATGGGAGATCTATCCATTTTCTGAGATCTTCAATTTCTTTCTTGAGAAACTTGAAATTATTGTCATACAGATTTTTCACTTGGTTTGGTTAGAATTACCCCAAGGTATTTTATATTATTTCTGGCTATTGTGAAGGGAGTTGTTTCCCTAATTTCTATCTCAGCTTGTTTATCATGTGTAAAAAGGAAGGCTACTGATTTATTTGAGTAAATTTTATACCTGCCAATTTGTTGAATTTGTTTATCAGCTGCAGAAGGTCTCTGGTAGAATTTTTGGGGTCACTTATATATACTATCATATCATCTGCAAATAGTGATATCTTTATTTATTCTTTGCCAATTTCTATCCCCTTGATGTCTTTTGTTTTCTTATTTTTCTGGCTAGCACTTTGAGTGCTATATTGAATTGTTATGGGGAGTGTTTTCATTCTTGTCTTATACCCAATTTTAGTGGGATTGCTTCAAGTATCCCTCCATTTAATTTAATATTGACTGTTGGTTTGCAGTAAATTGCTCTTATGTTTAGGCATGGGCCTTGAATTCCTGATCTCTCCAATACTTTTAACATGAAGAGGTATTTTATTTTTGTCAGATGCTTTTTCTGCATCTAAGGAGATGTTCATGTGATTTTTTTATTGAGTTTGTTTATATAGTGGATTATGTTAATAGATTTTTGTATATTGAACCAATCTTACATCCTTGGGATTAAGCCTACTTGATCATGGTGAATGATGGTTTTGATGTGTTCTTGGATTTGGTTTGCAAGAATTTTATTGGGTAATTTTGCATTAACATTCATAAGTGAGATTAGTCTAAAGGTCTCTTTTTTGGTTGGGTCCTTGTGTGGTTTATGTATAGAGTAATTGTGGCTTCATAGAATGAATTAGATAGTATCCTTTGGTTTCAATTTTATGGAATAATTTGATGAATATTGGTATCAGGTCTTCTACCAGACCTTCAAAGAAAACCAGTAAAGACATTTTATAGTTGTGAAAATTATTTTCAGAAATTGTCAACAAAATTTATCTAGAAAGGAATTTAGGAAAAAATGGAAGAACTTCTAAACAAGCAACAAAAAGAAATGTTGGAAAATGTTCAGAAATACCTTATAAAATCCATAGTTTTCTTAATACAGAAATTCCCATTCAGGATGTCATTAATACAATTGAGGAATGTGAGCTTATTCAATGATCATTTTATTACACCTACAAGGATATAGTCATGTTCATTTCTATTGTTCTATCTATCTGTCTATCTGTCTATCAATCTATCTATCTATCTATCTTTCAATCATCTGCATATATATATCTATCATCTATCTATCATCTATCCATCATGTTTCTATCTCTTCTATTTGTAGACTGCAAAGACATGCTATTATCCCCATCCTTCAGACTTAATCTAAATCCTGGTCAGATAAACACCCCTCAGGCAGTTCTTTGCTCAGATTATACCATGTTCTGGAAAAAGGGTAGAAAAATTAAATCATAATGTTTTCCAGAAGTATAGCTGTGGCCCTATAATTGCTAAGTAGTATTTAGCTCCACCCCCATTTTTACATCAGACTCTTAGCCATTTGGTACTTACATTCATATTCATGTAATTGTGACAAAATAATATGCAGGACACACGAAAGACAGGCTCCAAAATTATAGAAATGACAAAGACAGCTTACTGCCTGGACAGTCCCTAATAATCTCTATAATGCTGGAGCTTCTATCTTTAGTCTTCTGACCCAGAGCATCTGAAAAACATTTTGTGAAGAAGGAACTATGAAGGAAATGCTTTCACTGTGTTGGCAGAGCTTGGCAATTGAATTGCCTATGTCATTTTGTCTTTTCTGGAGAGATGTTTTCTTTAGTTGAAGCATGATCATATTCTTTGTCCCGTGGTTAGCTTTCCAGAATTGAAGCAAGTCTTTATGGTGGTTATTGATGCTCATCATCTTCTTTGAAGTGTATTGGGAGCATTGTCAGGAGCAAACCAGTCTCATAGTAAAAAGATTTTTTAATAATGAAATAATTTTAAGTGCTATAATCTGTGGATATTTGATGTTTTTGAAGACCAATTATCTGCTAAGATTATATCTGAGTTTTCAAGCATTGTTTATTCTCAGCTACTTACTATTGGAATAATCTTGAAAACATTTTACTGTAATTAGCTAAAGTTTTATCTAATATTAGTATGAGTTTGACTATCTGACTACTAATTTGCATTTCTTAACCATCCCTAATAATCCATAACTTGTATGTTTATCATTCCTCAGTTTGTAATAGAAGCTTTTAAAATGACTAGAGCTTTAAATTGTATCTTTAAAAATTATGTAAGTGCAGTACCTCAATTTAACATTAAAACCTATATAAATTATGTGTATCAAAAATAACCTTACTTCTGTATCAATATACAAAAATCTGTACCAATGTAACAAAATATAACCTCAGTTTTACATCAATATATAAGCTATTTCAATTTTAAGATTATGGTTTTAATTTTTTATTTAAGAGTAGATTCAATAATATACCTTATTTGTCTAGTATCTTATAACATTTCTATATCCCCCATTTTCTTCTCAGCCCCTTTCCCCTTATGTAAGGGAGAAAGGATAGAGTAAAGGCAAAGCAAGATAAAAATCCCTGAGTCAAAGCTCTCTATTTAGTTTTCTCCCTGTCTGAGACAATAGTTATTTGTAAATCATCCCTTAAAATGACAACACATTTATAATTTATAAAATGACCAAAACCATACACCCCAAATTAAGGGACTGCTATAACTGTCTTCTAATAATTGCTTCCTGTTGATTTGGGGTAAAGAACTTCTGTTCGGGGACCCAAAGGAAATTGGAAATTTTGTTAAGTCAAAAGAAATTTACCTGTAGCATGTTGTCCAGTCTCTGTATGATGAGAAAGTTCAGGGCTTCATTAAAGTCATGATTGGAACAGTCTGAAAAGCTGGATGAATCAAAGTCATCTGGATTCAGCAGCCTTTTCTGAAGCTGTTCTGGAGCAAGTCTTCTGAGGAAAAAGCAGTCTGTGGCTGAAATCAGGCATCCCAGCATCTTCATTGGTGGATCTTGCTAGAGTTATTTCCTTGGCCTTCCATTGTGCAATATACAAATCTTATAAGCAATATATAGTTCTATAAAAGTATTTGTATTGAATGTGCAGAATACACAGAACAATTAAGGATAATTTCCTGCTCTTTGTTTGGGCAAAGGAAATTCATTTTATTTGAAGTTAGTTTGATCATATGACCAAATTGCAATATAAACCTCCATTCATGCCATATGAAAGAATGGCATGCAATAATTAGATATGAGAATTCTGTATCCAACAAGATTCTTTGACCATGCCAGCTGAAGTTTTAGTTGGAGACATTTTCCTGTCTCAATCTGTTTTCTGAGCTCTCCCTAAATGGAGGAGTCTGCAAAAACATCACCTATTTGTGTTGTCATCTTGTTTTTCTTTTCTTGTTTTTCTCTTCTTGTTTGTCTCTTCTTGTTTTTCTCTTCTTGTTTTTCTCTTGTCTGCAGCCAAGATATCCAGGATAGTTTTTTGTTGTTGAGTATTATCTATGTGAATTTATTTATCTTATCTCTTGCTCTTTTAATTTCCTATCCTTTCCTGTATTCAACTTCATTCATATTTTCTTTTATTTAGTTTATAAGCATATTTTTTTAGTATTTTATTTAATTTTTTTTACACTCCAGATTTTATTCCCATACCAGTCCACACTCCGACTGTTCCACATCCCATACCTCCTCCCCATTCCCTGGTCAGCCAGAAGGTTGCCCCCACCCACCACCACGACCCCTTCCGAGCTGTCTACTCCCTGGGGCCTCCATTCTCTTGAGGGTTTGGTGCCTCCTCTCTGACTGAACCCAGATCCAGCAATCCTCTGCTGTATATGTGTTAGGGGCCTCTTATAAGCTGGAATATGCTGCCTGGTTGGTGGTCCAGTGTCTGTGACACCTCGGGGGTCCAGGTTAATTGAGACTGCTGGTCCTCGTACAAAGTCACCCTTCTCTTCAGCTTCTTTCAGCTTTTCCCTAATTCACACAGGGGTCAGCAGTTTCTGTCCATTGTTTGGGTGTAAATATCTGCATCTGACTCTTTCAGGTGCCTTTTGGGTCTTTTGGAGGGCAGTCATGATAGGTCCCTTTTTGTGAGCACTCCATAGCCTCAGTAATAGTGTCAGGTCTTGGAGCCTCCCCTTGAGCTAGATCCCACTTTGGGTCTGTCAGTGGAATCTCTTTTTCTTCAGGCTCTTCTCCATTTTTGCCCCTGCAGTTCTTTCAGACATGAACAATTACAGGTCAGAGTTTTGGCTGTGGGAAACCCCATCTCTCACATATTTCTAAGTAACACTTCATCTGTGTAGCAGTTTGCTTTGGATTTATGTGTCATGCCCTAGGGTGAGCTATAACCACTTCTTTGATGGGAGCCCTTGTTTAAAGAGACTAGTTGCTCAGAGTAGCGTTGATATTCTAGCTCATCGAGGGTAGCAAGTTCCCAATCTATGTTATTTTAAATTAGACCATTTTCTGTCAGTGTATAGCCTATCACATTTAGACCAGTATTTAAACTGAAAGATTCTCTTCTACAGCCTACTTCCATAGAAATGAAAAATACTAAGCAAGATATGAATAGAGGGAAGAAATCAACAGTCCTATCCATCTGTGATGTCTATGTACCACCAATCATCAATATGACAAAGATGTCTGTAACAGTGCAATAGTGCAACTCATGTCTCATCAGCAAGTAAAACTATCTAATCGGATTTACACCTTATTCAACATGAGTGGTATTGGAAACCCTGCACTAAGCGAACTAGTCAACTATCAAGAGCTAGAAAAGTCATGTATCTTAGAAGAGAACCTACTACCACCACTCTAATGAACCGGGGTATTATTCTTAATATTATATCCAAAGATAAATGTGTTTCTAACTCTTCATCAAAGAAGCTCTACTCTAGGTCAAAAGAAAACCACAAGTGAATAAAGTTCAAAAATCAATGGATCATAGGGATCCCAGACCCAACTACTGCATTTATATAATTTATGTTTTAGGATAGATGATTTAACTATTTTATAAATGTGTGTAACAAATGAATGAATGTTTCTATGAGTATAGTAGAACCGAGACAGAAAACAGAGTTTACTAAAATTCTGTTACTGGTCAAATTCTAGATACTATTCATCAGATGATGGAAGTGGGATTCTGATTGATAGTTCATCTTATAGGACTTCAAAAGTACATACCAGTGATGAGATGTTCTTCTTTTCATGCTGTGCCAGAATATGTTAGATACAATTGCATATCCCTATGCTTCTTCCACTAACATATCACTGTGTTCTGACTGTTTAAAATAGAATGTTCTTCCTGTTATATTCACCCCTAAAAAGGTTTTTCCTTGCCACTGTGCCTTCCTTATTTTCTATGAGACATACTACTTCCTAAAACATTGTACAGTTTTCTCATTTACTGAATTTATTTTTTATTTTCTGCCTTTTCCCTTCATTTATACTCAAGAGTATAAACCTCTCAAGGAATCATAGTTTCTTCATGAACTTGAAAATTACTAAGCACATAGCAATTTTCTAAAGTTTTTTTTTTTAGAGGTCAAATATCAGAAGTTAGAAATTAATACAAATTGTGTGTCATATAAATGTTGCAGATAACTTTCATTAAATGAATTTGTTTAATGAGCAAATGTTTGCCATTTATATTATATCAAAAGCGAAATAAGCATTTCCTACACAGTAGAGGCAGTTTACTTAATTTTAATACTTTAGAGATTATAAAGACCTACAACTTTCTGTATTTAGCATCTAAAAACTGGAATATAGTCACTTAATTAATTTACTATTTCTTATTCATTTAAAAATATCCTCTAATCAAACCCCTCCAAAACTCTGTGATAGCTAATTCATCTGTTTAAACATAAACACATTAATTTTTTTGTTGCTTAAATCTCTTCACAGCTTGAATTTACATATTCGCATCATTGCAAATTGACCTTGCATTATTCATTCCCTGTCTCAAAATTGTACTGGTTCCTATGAACATCTATGTGAAGATCTTGCTCTTATCAACAACTAAAACTGCAGTTCTTTGAAACTTCCTGAGAAGTGCTGTGGCAAAAAAGAGTATGTGGTCAGGATTTTAGAAGGAATATGATTAGATAATGAAATTCTAAATGCAGTATTTGTTTTTGTTTTTTCCCTATGTGGGGATTACTAATGATGGAGAGAATCAGGCTTTGCAACCATGTAGTATAAAACAAGTAGAGCTCTGGTAATGTTGGAGGGCTGCAGAGGCAAAAGAAGGAAACAGTTTTCCATTGAAGTGGAAGGATTTGAAGATTTTAATAGATACTGTGAAGGGGAGATAAGCAAAGGAAAGGGAAATAAGGGGAAATGAACCTATATTCAGTAGCCTACTGAAAAAGCTTCTAATGAAATTGTACTTTTAGAAAATTTAGGAGTGGACCAATAAAAGTGATGATAGTTTACAAAAATGTCACAGTGATAATAGAGCAAAATTTGAAATTCAGAACTTTTCCAGGTACTTAGAGACAAAACTCCTGAAATGCCATGGTTATTACGTTCATTTGAATCATAAGTACAGAGCTCAACAAACCATCAAGTCAAAATTCATGAAACTCAATTGTTAGTAAAACTTAGATAGTCTAATTTAACATACTTGGTTCTTAGAAGATACTACCTTTCTTTATGAAAGATAAAAGTATTTGTGGTGCAGTGATGCAAACCTCACTTCCAAGCCAATGCCACTGACACAGCCAAATGACTAGACAAACTAATCATAGATTTGAAGTATTCGTGAAAATTTGTTCAAGAGAAGAAAGTAAACCTTTCACAAAGGAACAGGATTATTACAGTAGACAAGCAAAAACTCGGATCCTGGAAAGTACAAAAGGAAGAACTTGATCTACCAAAAAAATTTGGCTTATATTCTCTGGGGAGAGAACAAAAGCAGCAGGTCTGAATCATGAGGCCCTGAAAAGATGGAATGAAAGGTTAGGAAATGTTGAGATGAAGTAGAAAGTTAGAATACACAAAGCAGGAAGAGAGGAAGAGAGAGGAAAAGGAAAATATTAAGATGAAGGAAATGAGAAAAGGGAAAGGGGGAAGAGAAGAGGAAAAATAAATACTAAAACAGAATTTGGTGAGAGTAAATGGAATTTATCATTTTTATGCTTCTTGGCCCATTTCTAATCTTTTTGTGTCATATCAGACAAAACTTTTTATATACATATTCATACACATAGAGCATTTGATTTGTTCTCAGTGCTTTACTCCCACTTATTACTACTCTTCCTAGGTTTTGGGGTTTCATGTTCTGATACTTAGCCCAAGGGGTTCTTAAAGACCCACTTCTATCCTAATCTGAAAGTTTATTTTTTGTTTCATTATAAGTTATTAAATATAGTATTTTTATTATAGAAATTACATTTTAAACATGATTTTTTGTAAAAAAAATAAGACAAGCAGTATTGATTTATTTCACACCAGTCATTAAGTATTGAAGAAATTATTAAAGTATAAATTAGATACTTTAGCTGAAAGAAAAGAACTACAATTTGACTCACCCTTTTTATTCCCTAGCACATGAAACATCCTCTCTTCCACCTTCTCCTCTTTCACAGATAAGTCAGTGAGCAGCAATAAATAGCCTCTATCTTTCTTTCAGAAGACTGCCCTCATACTTGACCAGCCCCACTGGGTCAAATGTGAAGCTAATCTCATGACACATCTTGGGTTTCAGATGATTCACACTGAGGCAATCAATAAAGTTCTAATGAAAGTTGAATGAGAGGGCACTTGGCACATCCTATATAATTGATTTGAAAACTGATTTAGAACTGCGTTTTGTGCTTTTGAATTTTGAAAACACAAAGCCATAAACAAAAGTGTTCCATTAACACAAACCATTTTAATTGGCAGTATATTTTATGCCATACAAAGCTGATAACTTTATCACTGCTATGACATAGGAAAGAGTAGAAGAGAATTTATTATCATATGTCTAGGAAGTAATAGAGCTAAATAAATAGAGACACAACCTCCACACTGAAACTAGTAGCTTCCCAAAATTCAAAATAGCTTAAACTATTATCAATTTCCTGTGTATTAGAAGACATTACTAGAAACTAATGACTACATATCCTTGAATATCAGTGAGTTGACAGAAAAAAAAAACCCAGGTGTTTATATCATTTCGATTATTTTGTTAATCTAGTTGAAGATTATTCTAATAGGCAACTCATGTAGGTGAAAGGTAATGAAAATGTGTGAGGGGGAGAAACAGAAGACTACAGTTCTGCATTAAGTTACTTCCAACAGAGTTCATTAATATCCTCTATATATTAGAAAATAATTGCAAAGGTGCTACTGTATTTTGGAATGCTTTAAAAACAGTAGTCAGCATTTAATACTTACATTTGGACTTTCTATAACATTATAGTTTCATTTCTCATATAAATGATATGAGTTTTCATTTTTCAGAATCATCATAGCATCTTTTAGGGCAAATGTCATTTCACAGCAAGGCAATCTCCGATTTCAAAGTGTTCAAAACTATGAAGAACTTACAAGGAGGCAGGTAGGTCAGAGACGATGGGGAGAAATATCAGAGTGCATTACAGACATATGTGAAATGCTAAAAGAAAAATTTTACAACAAAATATCATTCTGATTTTAAAATATAGATTTACATTCCTTTTTATAATATTCTATTTACAAAATGATTTCCAATTGACTATTTAATATTAGATAATCAATTTGTGTGCTCTGTACTGCATAAGACTATTTATTTTACTCTCAGAATTCATTATTTCTTATAGTTCTTTGTCTCATAGTCCTTTGTGCAAAATTGAGGCATCATTATTTCTCACATTTCTTTGGCACATCTATTGTGGTTGTGATAGTTCACCTTATGCTTATAAAGCCAAGTTGGTGAGACTTGTGGCTTTTTCCCTGAAAACTCATGCAAAGACCATGGAAAGATACTGCTTACTGATTTGCTCCTCAGTGCCTTGTGTATTTTTTTATAGAATCCAGAACCACCTGCCTTGGAATGGCACTAAACACATAAAAAGAAAGAAAAAGGAGGCAAAATTAACTGTTTCAGAGTTACACAGCTTACAAATGTTAGATTCGGGATTAAAATAGACTATTTGAATACTACCTTTCTCATTTTAATAACTAACTACATTACTATAATATTGAAAATGGTTAAAATAGATCACATCAAAAATTTAACAACAGTGCATGTAGTCTATGTCTATTTCTGTACCCAAATTATCTCCTCTCAGTCACCCATTCTGATTTCTAGGGAGATTCTCTAAAATTAATCTCGTCTTCTCCAAATTTGCTTTTAATACTCTTTCTGTTCATTCTTTGCTAATTTCATATACTTATGCAATGCATTTTTATCATAACTATTCCACATTTTCCCCTCCAAATTCCCCTCAACTCTCATAAACATCCCCATTGCCAATTCAGGCTCCTTTCTCTATCATTCTTTAACTTACTGAGTTGCGTTAGTACTTCTTAAAGATACACAGCCACTGGAGCAGGGCTGTGTTTCTTAGTTTCAAACCAACTTTGAACAAGTTAATGTATTTGAAAAGTGGGACTCTTGATTAAGAAAGGTTCTCTGTGATGTTTGTGGACGAGTCTTTAATCCTTCTTTTTTTATTAATTATAGATGTTACTTGACCTAGATTACTGGGGCAGTGCTACCCATGGCTGAGTGATTCTGGATAGCATAAGATGCAGGATGAGCAAGACATATAAAGCAAGACAGTAAATATCATTTTCTTTTGGCTTCTGTTTAAGTTTCTGCCTTAGATTCCTTCCTTTCTGTACTTGATTTGAGTCTTGCCCTAACTTCCTTGGATAATAGACTGTGATGTGCAAATGCAAGTCAAATAAACTCCCTTCTTAATACAGTAGGTTCTAGTGGTGCCTATGATTTCCACAGTCATCAGATTTGTCCAAGTTTACAGCTCTAGGTATAATTTCTTCTTGTAAATTCCATGAAGTTGAGGAAGTAGGTCCTGAAAATAAAGAGTAAGAAAGCATGCCTGTAATGTTAGCACTCAGAATACTGAAGCAGGCAGTCTATGATGTTGATATTAGCCTGAGGTATGGAACAAGAGAACCCACAAGAATTATATGTCAAAATTATATGTTAATAAATTATATTACTAACTATTTTTATTTTAAAGATATCTCCAACATTATATTAATAAATTTGGGATTATTATTCACTGGCATGATGACAGAAAATCAAAGAAAACTGTGTCCTTTGCTCTTTTACATGAATTGGACTATTTTGAAACGTGACAATTTCAAGTTCATACCAAGCAAGCGAATAAATGTTAGCACCTTCCCTCAGAAAAGCACAGTGAACTTAAAGCTGATCACAAGAAGATGAAATTGATGGTGTAGGCTGGAAAGAACATCAGAAAATTATCAGCAGAGAAGGGATGGGTGTTTGTTGATGTGTACACTTTCTCATTTGTTTTTATTCGAAACAAAAACCTATGGCATACATCCAAATGTGGCATATAATATACAAGATAAATTATGAAATCTAAAAATTAAGAATTATCTCTATGTTTTTTCGGGTAAACTTATTGAAGGTACTCACAAGTGGAGAGGTACCCATATGAAGTAGGACTGAGAAGACTGGAGAAAGTGAGTGCAGTATAGGTATCAGCAGCCCCCCCCCCCTCTACTCATACATTGCTTGAAACACTCCTAAAATTCAGTGCTCAGCTCCTTAGGACTAGAATTTCTTCCTTTTTGCTACTCTCCTGCAGTAACACAATACTAATACTCATATCCTTTCCTTTGATATTTTCTCTTCTACATAATTCATTAACATTAATCAAATATAGTATTTCTGGTGGCATCTGATCTTTAAAACAGAATTTTCCTTGAGAAAACAGTGTTAAGAATGACCACATGATAGGGCTTCTCAAGCTCTTACTCTAAACCATGATTTAGAATGGGTAGATGTCAAGCTGGAAGTCTATAAAATGGTGGCTGATCAGTAAAACAGCTTGAAGTAGATCAGAAAGAGCACATAGACTCTTCAGTCACTTCTCAGTGGAGAGTCACTCTTGAGGCTCCCGAACTATACTGAATAGCCATTTTGCTAGTCTTCATAATTTATTTTTTGAAAAGTGGGTATTGGATATTCTTCTGGATTAGCCCCTGCCTGGTCATCTTATGAAGAAGGAATCATTTTACCTGCCATCTGATGTTGGAAACTCATATAATACTTCTCATGTCTCTTCCTGATCATTGTAATTTTATTGTTACTATATCAACCTGATATATTCTAAGATATGAAAAATTATGTGATAATTTCAGTAAGGTAGACCTCTACAAGAATTTAAGATTAATTGTAAGACACTAGCACAGAAAATAAATAAAACAAGTTTATATGTGTACTTGTGGGATGATACCTTCCAAAAGTCATTGTTAGACTACACTATTTCGTAAACCTCTGTAAGGCATGAAATACAGTCATTTGGTTCTGTCTATGGACAATGTCACCTGGGTCCATTTCAGGAAAGCAGTGGAAAAATGTTTGCTTAGGGCCTGATAAAAGTTTTTATAAGTAAATCTTGAAAGAAATCATTCAATGATTGGGTAGAAAGGTAGAGATTTGTCATTCTTCTCAACATTGATTTTCTCCATGTAATGTTTTGGGAAGAAACTGATAATACTGGAATCAGCCAACAGTCCGTAGTAACAGACCCATTAGACACTATATAAAATCATAAGGGACCATTTGAGAAAATCTAACATGATCAAAATAAGAATAATACCAGAATGACTACCTGCAAATTAAAAAGTCAGGAAGGATAAGAGAGTCTACCTACACCAGGAAAAAGAACCCAGGCCATAGTCCTGGTCTATGTTAGAGGCCTGGAAACTTTCTGGACAATTAGTGTTATGCGTTTGCATTCAAAGAATGAAGAGCTAAGTCTGATGTACACACACAAAGTCCATAGTTAAAAAAAAAAAAACAGTTATGCCCTGTGGTTGAATTAGGGAAAGGCTGGAAGAAGCTGAGGAGGGGAAAACTCCCTAGGGAGACCAGTAGTCTCAACTACCCTGGACCCCGAGATCTCTCAGACACTGAGCCACCAACCAGGTAGCATATGCTAGCTAATATGAGAACCCTGAGAAATATACAGCAAAGGACTGCCTGGTCTAGCCTCAGTGAGAGAAGATGCACCTAACCCTTGAGAGACTTGAGGCCACAGAGAGTGGGGAGTTCTGGTAGGGTACGGGGTGGGGACATCCTCTTGGGAATGGGGGAGGAGGAATGGGATGGGTAACTGTTGGAGGGTGGACTTGGGGGGATAATGACTGGATTGTAAAGTAAAAGGAGTAAATATTATATATATATATATATTATATATATATATGTATGTATATATATATAATATATATACACAAATATATATATATATTTGTGGTGATAGATTTGTCTTCTGGTGACAAAATATCTATAATGACAAATTTAATGTGTGAACAATTAATTCTGGCTTATAGTTTTAGATATTCTGTTGATTCTGGTCACTTATTGGGACAGAGAATGATGGCAGAGCCTTGTTAGGAAGCTATATCAAAAGCAAAGAAGGGACAGCCTGCATAAGTCCCAGAAGCTAAACAAAGATGAGAATCTCACCCAAATAACCACACCAGCTGGGACAGCCACAGGTACAAGCTGAAACAGGTCCGAAGTCCAAACTCCTAACCCCTGAGCTCCACTATTCTTCATGCCCAATTCCTTACACTGACCAGATCAGCCTCCTTATACCTGCCCAAACACTATAACCTGCAAACCTCTCAGGAGATTCCTAGTAAACAAAAGCACAGGAGGTCCAAAGTAAATAGGAAAACAGGAGGCCTGCACTAAGGAGAGACATACGTTCAATGTGTATTCAAAACACATATTGAACTCCACACAATAATATTGGGAAAGTTCAGTACCTGACTCTTTCAATGGACACCAAGTCATTGAAACAGAAAATCAACAGGGTCACAGTGAAACTAACAGAAGTTATGAACCAAATGGATTCAATAGATATCGACAGAACATTTCACCCTAAATTAAGAGAATATACCTTCTCAGCACCTAATAGAACCTTGTTCAAAATTGACCACATAATTGGACATAAAACAAGCCTCAACAGATACAAGAAGTTTGGAATAATCCTGAGCATTTTATCAGATCACCCCAGACTAAGGCTAGACTTCAATAACAACAAAAACAACCGAAAGCTTACAAACTCATGGAAACTGAACAACTCTATGTTCAATGATAACTTGTTCAGGGAAGAAATAAAGAATGAAGTAAAAGACTATAAAATTCAGTGAAAATGAAGACACGTCATGCCCAAACTTATGAGACACAGTGAAAGTAGTGTTATTAGGAAAATTCATAGCACTAAATGACTTCATAAAGAAATTGAAGAGATCCCTTACAAGCAATTTATCAGCACACCTGAGATCTCTAGAATAGAAAAAAGTACACACACCCAAAAGGAGTAGAAGGCAGGAAATAGTCAAACTCAGGAATGAAAGCCACCAGATAGAAACAAAGAGAAAATTTTGAAGAATCAAAACAAAACTAAGAGCTGGTTCTTTGAGAAAATCAAGAATATAGATAAACCCTTAGTAAAACTAACTGTAGAGCAAAGAGACAGTATCCAAATTAACAAAATCAGAAATTAAAAAGGAGATATAGCAAGAGAAACTGAAGGAAAAAAAACTCATCATAACCTACTACAAAAGCCTATACTGTACAAAACTGGAAACTCTAGATGAAATGGAAGACTTTCTAGACAGATACCATCTACCAAATTTAAATCAAGATCAGGTAAACTATCTAAACAGTTCCCCAAATCCTAAGGAAATAGAATAGTCATGAATTTTAGTCATGAATTTTGCAGGCAAAAGGATGGAACTAGAATATATCTTCTTAAATGAGGTAACTCAGGCCCAAAAGGACATTCATGGTATGTACTTACTGATAAGTGGATATTAGCTAAAAATTACAGAAAACCTAGGATACAATCTGCAGACCATAAGAAGTATAACAAGCAGAAAGGCCCAAGTTAGGAGGCTTCAAACCTACTTAGAATGGGGAAGGAAATAATCACAGGAAGGAGAGAGGGAGGGACCTGGTTGACACAGGGGATGGGAAAACGCGGGATGGGAAAAGGGGAACAGAATCAGGTATGAGGGGAGCTAGAGACAGGAAAGAAGGCCAGAGGGCCAATAGAATGAATGGAAATAAACAGCCTCTGGTGGTGGGAAGTAGGGAGACCCTTTAGAAAGTATCAGAGACCCCAGAAGTGAGACTGTCAGGCTCATTGGTGTTGACCTTAGTCAATATGGCCAACATTGGAGAGAAGGAACTGGAAGAGTCCACCTTCAGTAGATAAACAGTGCCTCAAGTGGAGGAACAGGGTTACTGATCCACAGTCAAAATTTCTGACTCAGATTTGTTCCTGTCTAGAAGAACTGCAGGGACAAAACCAGAGAAGAGCCTAACAGAAAGGAGGTCCAATGACCAGCCCAACTTGGGATCAATTTCATGGGGAAGGGGTGGGGATGGGACAAAGGCATAACACTGTTACTGATTCTGATATGTCTTTAGAGAGGAGAGTCTGGCATGACTGTCCTCTGAGAGGCTCTAACAACAGTGGACTGAGACAGAGGCATATACTCATACCCAACCTTTGAACTGAAGTCCGGGACCCCTAAGATTGAATTAGGGGAAGGATTGAAGAAGCTGCAGGGGAGAGCTATCCCATAAGAAGACCAGTGTGTTCAAGTAACCCAGACCCCAGGGAGCTCCCAGAGAGTGAGCTGCCAACCAAGAGTATACACAGGCTGATCTGAGGTTCGTGGTACACATTATAGGCAGCAGAGGTCTAGCTGGTCCAGTGTTTTGACATTAGGTAGAATTCACCTATATAACTCTATATAAATTAATTATATATTTCCCTATTAGATATTTCCTTTGATATTGGATTCAGGGTTGCTTTGATCTTTTTTTTTATTGTAAATAATGATATAACACTTTACATTACATTTTTTTTTTATTTGTGGAAGTGAATCAACTTCTCTGCAAAAGTCACACTCTAGGATCTCATAAAACAAACATTTCAATTTTCTACAATACAGCTGATAGTCCTTTAGGTTTTGCCAATATAAGATATGGAGGCCGGGCAGTGGTGTCTCATGCCTTTAATCCCAGCACTTGGGAGGCAGAGGCAGGTGGAGTTCTGAGTTTGATGCCAGCCTGGTCTACAGAGTGAGTTCCAGGACAGCCAGGGCTATACAGAGAAATCCTGTCTCAAGAAAACCAAAAAAAAAAAAAAAAAGATGTGGAAAGTTAATCCCTCTGTGTATTGTGTGTTTGTGTTTGTGTTTCTCTCTCTCTCTCTCTCTCTCTCTCTCTCTCTCTCTCTCTCTCTCTCTCTCTCTCTCTCTGTGTGTGTGTGTCGGTGTGTGTCTGTGTGTCTGTGTGTATGTTTGTGTGTGTATGTGTGTTTGTTCTTCTTATTAAACTCATCAATATTTCATATTCTATGTGGTTTTTCACTAAGGTATTTTGTTGTATCTGCTAATTAGTTTTTTTCTTGTCTCTCTACATACTGGAAACTCTAAAGGTTACCATGTGATAGGAGTGAAATATATGTTATGAGATCTGTTCCTTTTAAAAATGTCTTTCCTGCAACTATGTTTACTTTAACTTTTCAATTATAGAATTATTCAGTCTTTACTAATACTGAATTTTAAATAATAAAACATTCAGTGAATATACAAAATGTGTTATGTTTTTATCATCAGAATGTATAATTATATACATCAATAACAGCTTCCTATTGGTTGATATATGTCTGTTCTTCATTTTTATTAAATATTGAGTCCATTATCTTAGATATTAAAATAGTTCTTGGGAGAGTTAACAGAATTGATAATTCCTGATGGAAAGGAAAATAGTCAATATTGACCAGAGTAAATAGTCAGGCTCACAAGCATCTCCAGAGTTATTGTTCATGAAATCTCAGGCATACTGAACATGAGATAACCCTTCAAGGCTGTACATGTTTCTGAGTGAATCAGACATTAAATATTCCAATTGATTCATCTTAGGATGCAGTCTATTGCAAAACAGGAGCCATGCTCCTGGTTGTGAGCTCTGTTTATGCACATCAATCCACAGTGAAAACTAACAACTACAACACTGGTTCTAGCCATTGAGTAGCTACTCCAAGTACATAGGCGGAGGTCTTTCTTCTAAGAAAGGGAACCAAGTGCCTAAAAGAGCAGTTTCAATTAATTTTTATTTATTCTATAGCCTCTCCTCTTTTTAGGTGGTAGCTGCTTTTCCTTTTAGTAGTTCCCCTTCAAAAATTATTACACAACTGTTTCTTGTTAGTAGCTATAACTGTGATAATTATCAAAATAAATATCACAATTTTTCTTTTTAATATTAACCCTCATTTTGGATATGAAGTTTTCAATGTTGATTTAAGTCTTATTTGAATTATCTGATATATTTTTTCACTTTTGTATCCATTCATAATATAGTAGGGTGTTTTGTATGAAGTTCAGAATCCTGCTTTGCTTTTTAAGCCATACTGAATTAGTTGTCTTCTTCTCAATTAGTTGATCTGCATTTACTGACAGAACTGTCTTATTTTTAATTTGCATACTATTTCATGTAAAACAATGGTGTGTATTTAGCATGTAATATATAGTATAACACATTTTTTTCATCTTTTTATCAAAAGTGTTTTTGTTTTGTTTTTATAAATTTGATTTGGTGTTGGAAATATTTCTCCCTAATAGAACATTTTAATACTACAGTGTGTTCTCCAATACTTTTCTTTTCTACAATCTTTCACTGTTTAGTTTGCAGTTTTCCTATTCTTTAGTTTTCAATATCTTGAAAATTGAGCTTAGTGAATTCATGAATGATGAAACATTCTTTGACAATTTTGAAAGCTTTCAATTTGTGATATTGTTTTATTCATCTACATATACGTCTGTGGTGGTCTGAATAAAAATGAACCTATAGTCCCGTGTGTTTGAATGCTTAGTCATGAAGGCATGGAACATTTCGATAGGATTACAAGGGTGAAGAGGTATGGCATTTTTGGAGGAAGTGCGTCACTGGGAGTGGGTTTTGAATTTTCGAAACTCCAGGCTATATTTCCCTTTATCTCTCTCAGCCTGCGAATCAGGATCTAGTTCTCAGATACTGCTCCAAAGCCATACTCCCAGCTGTGATGACAATGTACTAAACCTCCGAAACTGAAAACAAGCTGCCAATAAATAAATATCCAATAAAAAAAAAAGACAGCTCTCTTTTATAAAAGATTCCTTGGCTCTGATGTCTCTTTACATCAATAAGACAATGAGTAAGACACCATATATCCAAGTATGATTACTAGGATAAATTTGTTCATTCATTTTACTAGATCAGCATTGGCCTAAACAAAATAAGTTATATATTTACCAAAATGTGAGAGAGGATCTTCAGACCATTCTCCCTCCTGAAACCAACAAAATATTCCCCCAAATCAAGAAAATATTAACAATTTAATCAAAGGATTTAAAAAAACCCATTACTCCTCTCGATTTCAAATTATGTCTTGTTCTCAAACACAGGTCTAGCTTTTCCTTCTGTTAGTAAATATGTTTTTCTAAAATAATGTGGCTTGAGAAAAAATAATAAAGTTGCTTGCTTTCTAGTCTCTGATATGTGAAGGGGCATGGTACTGTATGTCTCATCTCTTAATGCAATTGTACAAGATATGAAATAGCATGCAGATTCTCAGATACAAGGCACCCTAACACCTGAAGTAGTCTGTTTCCTTGTGTTGTGTTTTGTTTCCAAGCCCTTCCATAAAGCAGATTAAAAAAAAAAAAAAAAAAAAAGAGCAGGGCTTTGTGACTTTTTACCATATGCTGCAGTCTTAATTTAAAAATGATTTTGTAATTTCTTTCTAAGCGAGGTCATCTTTTCCCTGACTATGAAGGAACATGAAAATATGATGACTCTCTTGCCATTGTTACATAGTACCAACTATTGTATGGATTTGTTATGGAAGACCTGTGTTTGCTGAAGACATCCTTGATATTATAGTCAGACCATTTGTGTTGAAAAATGTTAGTCATTCAGAGTTCAGAACAATGGCACTGCTAAACGTCTGTAAATTCTACACCAAAGGCAGATGTTCACTGGTGGAGACTGCATAATTATAGCTTAACTTTATCTGCACTAAAAGCTAACTTCCTGAAATAAACAGCAAAATATATTAATATATACTCATATTTTACTTAGCAACATAATTAATTGAGGAGTAAAATTCACTTTTATTATAGTTTCTTTTGTTATGTCTTTACGTGATGCATTAAACTTTAATATTGATAGCATTTTTATCATTATTAAACTACAGGAACTTGTTACAAAGTCAAATTTCTTATCCTGCTGCCTCTGATTCACAAATTCTGAGACTGTAAGAGTATATTACCAGACAAGCTAGCAGTGGTGGTTTGAATAAGAAAGTACACCATAGGCTCAAGTATTTAAATGCTTAGTCATCAGGCAGTGGCACTCTTAAAGAAGGAGTTAGAGGCAGGACTTTGATGGACTAGGTGTAGTAATAGAACAGTGACTAATAAACTACTTTATCCCTTTTTAAAAGAAGAAAGCACCTCAATTTTGATTACATGAACACTTGACTGTTTTCAGAAGCTAAAGGAGACAAGGAAATTTCATTGAGAGCATGTAAAAACACCTATTTCTTTCTTTTATGTTACAAAGTTATTACCTTGTTGGACCAAGTATGGTAGGCAGGCAAGGTTTCAAAATCACATGCCCCACTTCTGTCTGTCTCTCTGATTCAGGTCATGATGAAGAACTGTCAGCTAATTTTTACAGCATCTTTGTGCCTATGTACAACTATGCTCCCCCCCATGATGATAATGGTCTAACATACTAAGCCTTTGAAATTCTAAGCAAGTCTCCAACTAAATGCTTTCTATACAAGACTTGCTTTGGTCATGGTGTCATTTCACAGCAATAGAACTGTGACTTAGACACCATCTGACCTTTTTTTAAAAGAATAAAGCACCTCAATTTCAATTACATGAACACTTGATTGTTTTCAGTGAACAGAATCAAAAGGGGACTGGGAAATACATTTCAGAGTATTTAAAAACACCAATTTCTTTCTTTTGTGTTAGAAAGTCATTAACTATTAGGTCAAAAGCTCTTAAACAGTTTCCAGACATTAAGTACAGATGTTAGAATGTTATTAGTTTAAAAGATGTTTCTTTTAGGAGTTGAATGTACAACAGAGCTAATTATAACTCTTAATGATGATACAGTGTCCTGGGAGATGTTAATGAAGAAGACTGCTGGACTATATCACCATTGTAAGTTTTCCTTTCTCATACATGTGTAAAAATAAAGAAAATGTGTTTGAAAACCCAAAGGATAGAGCTAATTGATTAAAGTTTAGTAAATGCTAACAATTTCTTCCTGACCCATGAGTCAAGTAAGGGAATTATCGACATATGTTCTCTGAAATCTTTGGTAATATTGGGTATCTAGAATTAAAATACAAATGGAAGGAAAAAAATAAAAGCACTGCTGTTTATTGCTCAACTTATAATAGATGTTACTTAATTTAAAAAAATAGTTGAATTAAAAGAAAATGTAAACCAAACCAAACCAAACAAACAAAAGAACAAAACAAAACAAAAAATATCACTATAATTTACATTTCTATTAAGGTAACTTCCTGAGTATAATTGATAATGACTTGCTAAAATCTGTGTGTTTACGAGCAACAGAACTCTAAATTAAAACTGCTCACACATTCTGCAATGTCAGGGTCACAAGCTCTGTAAGTTATAAGATATATAATTAGTAGTCAAAATGATGTTCCCTGACAACATTATTTCTTTTCCCTGACTTGAAATAGTTTTTTTGAGCTGCCTCATTGTTCATTTGTGCTCAGTCAGTTAACATTTCTTATTGCAATTCCGGGCTCCTTTGTGGTTGCTGCAGTTCAAGGGGCTAAGTACTACCATTTTTCTTCACTGTTGTCAGATGTGAGCATCATGTTACAGAGAGAAGAATAAAATGTTCTTCCCTTTGGAAATAGGGAAGTCCCTTTTCAAGATATGTTATCACAGACTTAAATGCCTTGTTCAATTGAGGTGATTTATCTCTAAGATGGATCATTTCAGGTGGCAGCCGATTTTACACCACTACTGGTTCCTAGGACAAGGGAGAAGGGATTTTGTAAATGGTTCCTAAGATTACTAAAGAAATTTCTTATGGATTATATCTGATTTCCATTATAAATACATGAAATAAAATTTAGGCATGTATCAAAGCTACACAAGGCCCTGGATTCAAGCCTTATCAATGCAAAGAAAATCTATAAACTGGAAGGAATATTATGGACAGAAAAGGATGACAATGCTAGCCTTTTCCAATGTTTGTAAGGATTAACGAATCTTTTACACTTAATTACTGGCCTACTTATGAATGCTAGTAGAGATTGCAGATAGAACAATCATATGTCCAGCAAAAACTGAACAAACAAATGTATCATATTACATATTCTGGTCTTTCTTCTTGCAAGAAATTACAGAATTGGAAAAATTTTAATCACATTGATAGCTTAGAATTCTCAAGCTAATAATCTATCACTTAATATGTTTTGATAGTAGTTGGTTATTATGACCTCTAGTAAATTCTGTTCACTAATAATAGTACTCCAAAAGTAAGCTAGATAATGAATGGATGGCTATTCTTCACCCTTGCTTTTGTATTTTTTTGCAATTACAGTGACAAGGGTAAATGATAATAAAAGAAAATGTATATATCTTCAACAGTCTATATGATAAAATCAATTTGTAAACATACATAAGAATTGATGGTAAAATATTTGAATAACTGCTAGGTATCCATAGGATAATTCTAGCAGAATTGCTGAATTCATGAACCATAGGTGAAATATTCTATCACAGTAGCAAAAATCAGTATTATAGAACAAAATCCAGGATGATAATTTTTAATATTAGTTTATCTTTCCTATTTATGTTCTTTTCTATGTGTATGTTAGGTGAAATTGTGGCCATTGCTCTGTGTAATATTATTATGCCAATGTGTGGAGAGCAATATAATAAAAGCACATTTGCAAACTTGTAGATCAAGCCAATGTAGATTATGCCAAATTATAATCGAGTTTCAATGTTCTAAATTGCATATTTATTAAGAATATTTTCACAGTTTCAGAAAAATTCATTTTTTTTCTTCTGAGTGTTCTTAGAATTAAAATATTATGGTTAACTATCTCAACATAAATAAATGTAAGTTTTATTCAGAAAACCACAGAATTAAAATCATACAAAATGAAAAGAAGTAGAATATTTGTATTAAAATATTTGTTAATATGTTGTGATATTTTCAATTCTGTGACTTTCAAACTATGTTTAATCACAATGAATGCACTGTTAAAAATAACAGTAAAAATCAACTTCCATGTTTTGATGCTAAATTAGGGCGGAGTTGTTTACTTTCAACAGAAAGCACAGTATTTGCTAGCAAGCAAAACTTCTTTCTTACAAATTTTAGAGTATAGCAGAGGAAAACTTATTGAATTACAATTACTAATTTATAATACTCAATAAGTATAAGATAATAGTGTTGAATTATCAGAAAAATAGAGTTAATTTTATCACAACAATGTAAAGAAATGTAACATAGGATTTGCATGAGGTTAAGTGGATATCATTTTATAATTTCAGCAAGACAACTAGATAGTTTACAATTGAATAGTCATGTAGCCTTTTATGTAAGAGATTTGTTAATCTGGGAGTATGGATAATTATTTCTCTGGAAGCTAATGAATATCATGTTGTAATTTGTCATGTGACTATGAGAACCAAATATTTTCTATTCACAAAATATCTATCTTGAGTCTGTAATTGAAGTTAAAATTTCTTCTTTTGTTTTCTTATTGAGTTAGTATATTTCTGTGATTACATCCAATGTTTTTTTAGTCATCATAGATTCTTTTTTAAACTTCTTTACTTATTTCCAACATATGAAATAAAGGCCTATGTCTTAGACCAAAGTGTTCAGAAGAAATCTATTGGGTGGTTAAAATAAATTCCCTCTGGTTTCTATTTGGTTTTAGTCAGTGGAAATGATAGCAGATATAAAAACAGTTGAAACCAATTCTATACAATGTGACTACAGAGAAATGATTCTCATATTCATGTGGGACTTTATTATCTCCCTAGAGGTAAGCTTTCTATAAACTCTATCCACTTATGTCTTATAAATGCTCCCCCTTTAGGAGGAGAATAAAGCAAAGTAAAGTACTATGAGAAAAGAAAGCACATGGAAGATTAATATCTTGTAACATAACTTAAAAATATGTCTTTTTTAGAAATATTTTGAAGGAAGATAGCAAGCTTGGTTGGGAAAACTTCCTTCTCAAAGTCATAGGTTATTAAACAAACACTGCAGTGCAGTGAGTTCTTTGTCAGAGTGACCTAAAAGATCCCCATAATAATCAAGACTTTTGCTACTTGTCTTTCTTGCTTTTCAAAAGTAGATGGTAATGCCCTATATCAAAAGACACCAGACATAGTGGATATAAGGAAATAAGTTAAACATGAACTTGAAGTTTCTTCTTCTTCCTTGTCCTCCTCCTCCTCCTCCTCCTCCTCCTCCTCCTCCTCCTCCTCCTCCTCCTCCTCCTCCTCCTCCTCCTCCTCCTCCTCCTCCTCCTCCTCTTCTTCTTCTTCTTCTTCTTCTTCTTCTTCTTCTTCTTCTTCTTCTTCTTCTTCTTCTTCTTCTTCTTCTTCTTCTTCTTCTTTGAGTACTGGTGTATGTTATAGTGATTGATGGTGAAAAATATCATCAATAGTATTTCCAATGTGAATCCTACAATCTGCAAGATTAACCTACAAGACATGATATATCCAGGTGTGCTGAAGTGACACAACTATTAGTGGGAGTCAATCCATACCTAGTACTGCATGGGAGTGAATTCATAACCCAAGGTTGTGAATTCTTATCTAGTACTCCAAACTTTGTTGAGGAAATCGCACAATTGGAGGGAGAACATAATGTTCAATGTAGCAAATTTATTAGTATTAGGCTGTATTATAAATATTAATATTTATAACATAAACATATATTACTGTCAGTCTTTATCAAAGAAGCCTCATCCCAATGAATAGCAGCGAATGAAGAGACCTGTGGCTGCAAAGGCACTGCAAACAAATGGCAGGGAGTGCTCAGCCTAAGATATTGTATATGCTCTAAGGCTCAGACAGTTTTGCATGAGAGCAAGATTCAGGAGAATGTTAGAGTAAGAAAATGAGAAAAGGGGCTACAGAATGTTACATCCCAGACTGGAGACAGCCATTGCTGTGAATGCCTGCTTTGAGTGTACAGAAAATGGGCCCTTCAGGAATGGATAGACAAAGGCTCACATACTAGCCACTCATACTAGACAGTTCAGAGGGAGAGAAGGATCAGTTAGTATCTGTTGTGTACGAACTGATGCTTTTACCAGGTTCTAGTGGATTATTCAAATTCAAGTATCCTAGAGATGATTTTGGTTAAACTTAGTGGTTTAGAAATACATCCAAAAGTCATCCATCTGGAAAAATCTTGGAAAAGTAATGGTAATAATGTGAAGATTGATAAAAAAATGGAAAGATGTTTCAATAATTTAAGAAAGGGAAAAATAATCCAAATATATTGTAGTTATGCATGAAAATTTCAAATAACAAATAAAATATTAAAAAGATTGTAATTTACTTTTACATTTTAGTTTTTCTATTCAGTGAAATTATGTTAGCTTTGATTTTTCACTAACTATGACTACATTTACATTTATTTTATTTTACACATGGTTTTGATACTCGGTTACATCATGTAGCCCAGGCTAGGCTTAAACTCTTGATCTTTTCCTCAGCTGGCTAAGTTCTGAGGTTTTGTGTTTTGATATATGACTGCTGATAGATATTAGGCCACTCTTCAGAATTCTGTTTTGATATGTATTTGCCTGTGTTCTCTTCCTTATTTGAATTGATGAGATAATTAAACTAATGTGAACCTCACCGAAAACCTTTCCATCTGCCTCTTCCCTCATCACTTGTCAGAAGCAGAACTTGTTATTTTTTCACTGAGGACATGTTAGATGCCCTGGCTGATTGCATTGCTTCCCACAGGAATCCTTAATGCACAGACCAAAGGTACTTTCATGGTTCTCTAATCTGGATATGCAATTTCAAGAGACCTGCATTCAGAAAAAAGATATTAAAATTAATTGATTTAAAACATTGTCTCTAAAAAGTAATGGCGTTTCCTCACCCTGAGTAATCGGCTTGGTATTGAGTACTAGGCATGACTTCACTACTGTTGACCAAGTCTTCAGTCTGATTAAAGAACTATTGTTTACCACCAAGCTTTACATGCTATCAATGTATTGTTATTATTATGACATTCTTGTCACTGTTGTTGTTCATAGTCATCAAAACTAGGTAGGCTTATTCACTGTTTCCCTCCTTTGGAATCTTGTCTGGCACATTCGGCTTCCATGAAGGCTAGACCTTATGTACTATCATGTAGTCAACCTTGAAAACAGATATACAAGTAACATTGTACAGAGAAAGAAGTTGATATTTAGGAATGTTTATACATATACATATATGCATATAGCTATGATTAATGAAGAAAAGGCCATGAGTTTGGAAGAGAGCAAGGAGTAGTTAATGAGAGGGTTTAATAGAATGAAAGAATGAAATAATGTAAGTGTATTATAATCTCAAATTTAAAAGAAAAAATTAAAACTAATAAAATTAAACTTACTACGCTAAATTGAAGCATTTTCTAAATAACGCTTGCAATTTAATCTACCTTATTTATGTACAACAGACTGAAAGATGTTGTTTAGCCATGGTACTGAGAACCATTACTATGATTTTATGTTTTAGTGTCCAGACATGTTTCCACATACCAAATACTTAACTAGAATTAATCTGAGATATTGAATGTGGACAGGCCTACCTCATCCACTTACCCATAATCACTTCTTGTTGTCAATAAAGAAAACTGTGTCAAGTAATTGTGGTATCATGTTTTCAAAAGGATGAGTAATAATTAAAATGTCTTGTTTTATAGTAAATTCAATATCATTTAAAAGAAACCACTGAGCAGCCTTGCTCCTTAAGAAATGAGTTTACACATGGAGAAGGAGTCTAAATTCTTTGTGAGTCTATCTTTCTCTGTAAAATCAAAACAATTTTGCTTTTCTAATTGCTTCCAATTTAAGTACAATAGTTTCCTCCCTTGTGGTAGAGCCAATCTTGAACCATAAAATTCTAGTATGGACTCTTCTCATACCCAGACATCTCCTGCTTTTTATGTCAGTTTGTACTGAATTATTTATACTTTAGCTGTCTACATGTTTAAATTTTACTCAGAGGAAAAATGATATTTTGAACTTACTACAGTTCATAGCATTGTGCAATGGTTGCCTTAGTTACAAAATTGCCTTTAAGAACAATGAAAGTCATTTATTTCCTTGCTGGTTTTTATTTTTTTTTTTCATTTTTCTGTTTTCTTATTTTGACCAGAGACCAATAGTTAATTTTAGCAGAGATTTATTTAGTTCCATTAGTCAATATATTGGTTTTACTCCTCTTATTTTTATTATATTTTATTATTTATTTATTTGGGGGTTTGTGTACATATGCACATCCACGCATATGGGCATAATGCTATGTGCTTAGAAAATAAAGCAAAACTTGTGATAGTCGGTTCTCTCCTTCCACAATATGAGTCCCAGGAATTGATCTCAGGTTATCAGTTTTGTCATCAGATGGTTTTGCCCACTGAGCACTCCCATGAAAGACAAAGACAGAGAATAAATATGCAGTAATTACATCTACATAAGAAGCATGAACCAATTACAGAACATTTATTCATGTGTATGTGTATTTGAATAATATTCAACTACTTCTTAGGATTTCTGTTCTAAGGAGTGGGTTATTTGTGAGCATGTCTTGCAGCACTGCTTCTCTCTCTCTCTCTCTCTCTC
>CM052702.1:76034811-76050745 GCA_028551405.1 Uromys caudimaculatus | reverse complement strand
TTGAGTAACCTTGTCATTCTCAAGGTCCTCTGTCTTAGGTTGGTCAGTGTAAGCGGAAAGTTGCCTGTCTCTGATAAGCACTCATCAAGTCAGGTAAGGAATTCCACTAGTTGTGGGGTTTATAGAGCCCTCACACACTGGCCTGGGAATGAATCTAATTGCTGCAAAATTATAGGTCCTGGATGACCGTGAGCCAAGCTTGGGGAAACTGTCCTGCTTCAATGGCTGTGAATGCCTGAACGACCATAGCAGCATGCCGCCGTTGAGCAAACCTTATCTTACAGAAACACCACAGGTTGACAATGGAAACAAGTCATAGGAGTCCGAGCAAAGCCCCCATTCCTGCCTACTCCTTAAGATGATTCAGGGCCTCTGAGAACCAGGATGTCAATCCTTCTGCTAATCCAGGATCCACACGCTTGTACAAGGGACCTGAATAAACTGCTTGAAGAAGATCTCAGTCGTTGCGTCTTTCTTGCTGGTCGAGGAGACGTGACAGGTGGTGGCCCATACGGGGACTTTCGCCTGAAGAGATCAAAACTTCCTGCAGCAGGGACAGCGCTGGTTAGTTCCCAGGGTAAGGTGGGACTATAAGGACTGCGGTTAATAAGCGGCAAAGTGTGTTCGCGGGAGTGAGCACGGAAAGTTCGCGGATGCAGCGAACCGAGAGTTAAAGTACATAGCACATTGAGTTTTTGTCAGGGTGAGGTCTTCCCCTTCTCGTCAAATTTTTATGGCTCTTCAGGAGCTGCTTTTGTCTAAGGAACTCGAGATGAGGAAAAGCACGTTGGAGAGGTTTCTGAGAGAATGCGATTCCATTGCACCTTGGTTCGCAGTTACCGGGAACTTAACCATACCTTGCTGGGATAAATTAGGGAAAGATTTAGATTTTGCCTGGTAGCAAAGGGCCCTAAGGCCTGGGGTCCGCCCAGTTTGGAAGCTAGTCCGAAGCTGTTTCAGAGCTCTCCTGGGGAACAGGAGGAAAATAGGAGACGTCCTACTTCCTTTCTGGCCCCTATGGGACAAATGCTCAAGTTTTAGTTTTGCGTCTTTTAGGTAGGATGTCTGAGTCCCTTTGGGACATCTAATTCTCTTTCTCCTCTATTGTATGTTCTTGGTGCACCGATCTGTCCATGTGTCAAAACTAACTGTTTTATGTTAAGTCTGTGTCGTATGAATGGATGTTGTCCTGTGTTTCATGTTGAAAATAAAAGAAAACTGGTTAAAACTTTGTCCACTAGCTATCTACACCTTGATTTAGCTTAACTTGTTTTGAAAAGCAGTCTTACTTGGCTGCACCTGTGGCTGGGAGTGGCTAGAAAAGCACTACCAAGGGCTTAATTATCTGCACTAGCCACTCTTAAAGGGGCCAGCAACTTCTCGGCTTCTATGGCAAGGGAGCTAACAGCTGTTTTTCCTAGACAAATTTCGGCAAAAAAACCGGCGCCATCTTTAAGGCACGGCAGCAGCTCCCTACACTTATGGAAATCAGCCCTCCTCTGCCCACTAAAGATTTATAGTAACAATTGTTGCCAGGAAATAAGTACCTTCCTATTAGATCTTCTTTTTCAAGAATATTTTATTTATGGACTTTTTAAAATGTAAAAACATTTTAGAAAGGAGTCTTTATGTTTGAAAAATTATTATTTTAAGATGATCATAAGTCACTTGTCAGTAGTTCTAGCATATTTACAATATTCAAATTTTTTCCCTGTGAACATGGTCTGCATTTATGTATGTATTTTTACTAAAACTTTTAATTTCTTTTGCATTGTTCTGTAGCTTAACTTTATAAGCCTTTTATAAGTGCTTAAAATAATCCTTCAGTGTGACATTCATTTGATTATGTTTTAAATGAAATTGTTTAGAAAGGAAAGTTACTTTATTCAGTTTGAAGGTTGAATTTCCAAATTTTGAAAAATTGTATTCTATCATATTTTATAAAGTTGCAGAGTTAGAAACATGCCACACACTTTGTCCAATTCCCATGAGAATCCTGTTTGTCTCATCACCAGAGTCTGCAGTAGCTTTCCCTCTGAATCCACTGGTAGTTGAAATCTAAATCTTAATAAAGTTAATTCAGTATCATGGTAATGCTCATTTAAAAAATACTTCCGCATTTTACCATTTACATTCCAAAAGTTATCCTTTTTTTCTAAGAATGTGGAAATATATATCAAACAGCATTAAAGACTGAGCAAAGCTGAATTGTTACAGTGGAAAATTCCAACAGATAAGAATGTTTGTTTCAGTTTGAAATTCTTGAATGTTTCTATGGTTATTTTCAATTTTGCATCCCATTTAAAAAACGCTATCAAGTTAAAACAAAATAAAAATATCAAGAATGCAGACTCATATTTACATTATATATGGCACTGAAATTATCTAAAACTGAGCGTGAAGTTAAGGAAAGATCCATTTGAAAACAAGTGCAGAGAGTCTTCATATTAGGAAATTGCACAACAATTTTAAGATAAAAAGTTAAGTTAAATTCTTCAAATTAAATTATTGTAGATAATCACAGATGACCTTTCGTGAAATGAACTGTTTCTCTAGGGGATATGTCTTCATAAATGAACAGAATATATTCGTGTACATATTCATTTTCTGTAATGGTAAAACAAGACAAAAATTTATTAAGTCTGTTGCTCTTCTTTTCCCAAAATACCACAATGGTTTTATTTACAGTTAACCTTTTACTTTGGTGATGTTGTTTTTCATAATCAATCTCTTAAATAGTTAACTCATGACTGATGCAAACATAATATTATTCACTTTTCAAACTCAATTATTTTATTAATACTTTCTAGTTTTTTGTTCTTCTCTCAGTAGATATGATGCTAAAGTTACATTGGAATGGATTTAACCTTAATTCCATTATTAAAGTAAAGTTATATATCATCTGATGCATACTGGAATTTTTGAATATTTTAGAAAAAGAATTGATAATCATATACTAGTGTAAGCTTCTTTTTTCTATATTATTTGAAACAATATAATTTATAAATCAATAAGTATCATTCTTTAAGCACTTTTCTGCTGAAGGAAAGGAAATATAGAACAGAGAGCAATAATTAATAATTATATAATAATTAATAATTAAGAATTAAGAAAATATAACCATTATTTATTACCTCACTGAGAAGTATTTATCCAGTTAGGGTTCATTACTCAACACACAAAAGAAAACATTTTGTATGAAAGGGAAAGATATTGTGGCAACTTCAGAATCACATTTAAGTTTCCAAATTTTATGTAGACCAAGGCTTTTCTCAGTATTAGGACAAACAAGAATCTACAAGCTCAGACCTAAGTCATCTCATCTACCTATCATCTATCTATCTACCTTCGTTATATATATTCAAAATATTCATATAAATATTCATACACACACACACACACACACAGAGAGAGAGAGAGAGAGAGAGAGAGAGAGAGAGAGAGAGAGAGAGATATCAAGGAAATAAGTGATTTGAATTTTTAGTATTCTGGAAATAAACAAACTTTTATTTGTAATTTAACATTAAAGCAAATAAATGTAGACACAGAATCTCTGAGTTTGGTCATTGTTTACTACAAACTATTACATTTTACTTGTTGAAATTTAGGTAGTTATACTTAGGTCATTACAACAGTCACCATTCAGTATAGATTTATCTCAGCAGCCTTCTGAATAGCAAAGTGCAAATGGTTGTCTGGGCTTCATAAAAAGAAACATTAATGTCAGCAACTTTGAGACATAAAATTCCAAAAAATGGCAAAGGCCATATTGTGCATAAAAAGTGAACACTGACTCATGACTAATATTGGTTATATATATTAAAGCACCAACCTTGTAGCAACTAAGCTCTGAAGAGAAGAGTCGGGACCTAGTGTAGGTTCTCCAGCTTTTAGCTCTCTGATTCTTCCACATCCTTTATTAGATTTCTGACCAGCTTAAGAAAACAAACAAACAAACAAACAACATCTCTGACCAATCACCAATTATTTGGGATATTTTCTTCAGGATTATCTGTTCATAGCTTTGTAGCCAGGAGCCTTGACAATGTAACTGAGCCTTCTTCCCCATTATTTACATTGCAAAGTCTGGAAACTCCCATGACTGCTTTTGATTATTTCCTTAGTATAAATGACAGTGGCTGGTTCCTATGTTATAGGAAGCCTTTGTACTATCGTAATTTATGTCCACAGTTTTCATTTAATTATAATTTAATTGATCAGATAACTAATTGTATATTAATTACTAATAAAGAGCATAGGAAATAATGGTCTTGCTAAAGATCTTTAGAAACTAAATCTACCTAGTGAGCATAGGCTGGTGGGTCTATTCTAAATCTATCTATCTATCTATCTATCTATCTATCTATCTATCTATCTATCTTCTATCTATCTATCTATCTATCTTTCTTTCTTTCCATCTATATCTATCTATCTATCTATCTATCTATCTATCTATCTATCTATCTATCTATCTATGGGATCCAGGATATTTTGAGAAAATCTACCTTCACTAAACAGTTTAATAATAGTATGGTAAATTTTAACAGTACTATATGTTTTTATTTTTCATTTTGAAAATATAGAGTCAATATCATTCAATCAAACAATGAAATGAGAGACGGGGACAGAGAGAAATAAAGAAAAATGATTGGTAGCATTTAGTGCATGTGTGCGTTTGTTTGTGTGTATGTGTGTGTGCGTGTGTGTGTGTGTGTTTATGTGTGTGTACTGTTTTCCTTTTGGACTTTGAATTTGTAGTAATGACTTATTTCTATTCCTTTGCTGTTAGATCTTTCTAATTTTCTCAGATTTCACTTAAAAAGGGGAGGACAAGTGTCTCTACTTTCATTGCTTGAACACGAATATTCTCTGCTAGCTATGCCATATAGTGGACTGTAGTGGATGTTTAAGTTTATAACAACTATTTCCTCCAGGTTGAATAACTCCTCCTACAGATAAGATTGAGTCTCATATGCTTGGGATGATAAGGAGGCTTACAAAGCTCAGAAAGTTTTGAAAGTTCTAAGAGTTACACAGGCTCTATCAAGGCTATGTAAGAATTAAGCAATTGCTGGAGGAAGACAATTCTTCAAGGGAGCTGTCTGTAAGCTGGGTCTCGAGAGGTGATGTTCTGACTGCCTGTCACCACGCTGGTTGACCATTTAGCCTTTTTATTTTTACTCTTACATTTGAAAGCAATCTCTCTGTGCATAACATGAGTAAACTGTTGATTTATGTGGCTAGATTTGGGTAGAATCATTTCTTCAGTTAGTTATCAGTGCTTTGTTTGGGGTTGAAAAGACTCTGTTTACATCTTACAAGGAAAAGCTTCACATGCCTACTAATAGGAATACAAGGACATTGTGTCATTCTAATAGTTAAACTCTAAAGTTTCTAAAAAACAAAACAAGCAAACAAACACCCCACTGGCATCAGCAGATGAAGCCTCCAAGATTAGAATTTCTAGAGATAACCCCTTTTAATTAATCATAATTTGTTATGGTATTAAAATGTTGGAAATGGGGAAAAGAAGAAAATGGTTATGCAGAGAAAGCCCTCATGGTGGTCTAACAAAATGTTCACATATTTGCAATGTAACTCAGACAAGGTTTCTGGTTAGATTTTTGTCACTTTTAGAGATGAATGCTTTTAATCCTAGAAAGCATTTATCATCCTCAGAAGTTATCCAAAACACTGAGACATGTTCTAACTTATCAAGGACACTGCCAATATTCTGTAAATTTTTACTGTTTCAAATATGAATAATTCTATTGAAAATAACCCCCAACTTTTATAAGCTTTATGATTTTTATAAGTGCTTTCTTTGCATCTTTGTTTTTACTGTTTGTTCATTTGTTTTTACACACAGAACATAAACTCTGAGGCCCTAATTAGATAAATGGGCCATTCAAAAAGAATGATTATTTTTTTGTTTCTGAGTGATACTTTGAAAGTGAAAATTGAGTACTTTGTGATTGTTTCATTTCTCAGTGTTGTGGTGGCACTGCTGAGAACCTGGTTATATTAGTCTGCAGCAGAAAACTAAGCTGAGGTTAGTTAACAGACGAATGGCTGAGTTGTCTAAGATGTGCAGTGTAAAATACTGAAAGAGACTCCCTGTCAGCTGTTGCTCTCACGAGGAGTTAATCTTCAAATCTGTCACTATGCAACAGAGTTTGAAGCCTTACTAGACTTCTGCAGATATGCTCAAGTAGTAAAATAACTCTTATTTTATTTATTGCACCATTTCTGTGTCAGAAATTTGCATCAATTTCCCATTTCCAATTACTACAAAGCTGCAGTTTTTATATTTAAGCAGGTTTTATAAGAAATTTGATTATTAGGTCAACTGTTTCAACTCTTCCATCTTAAGGACACCATGAAATATTTTCAGTTAAAAATACAACTGTAGAAATTAGAGCTTAGCAAGTTTAGTGCATGCCAGATTTCTATCCTCTTCTATAACCTGGCAGAAATCCCACCAAGGGGACTTGCTTTTGCAGTCAATACTTAATGCTTCCAGTTTAAATCACTCCAGGAGTAAATCGCATTAACTCTTCAAAATGATTCAGTTAATTCAAGGTCAGAAACTCATGGTATTTACTGCTTAATATACCTTGGTAGGGCACACTGCCAGGCACACAGTCAGTATATTGCAAGTCAATTGAGTGAGAATTTAGCATGCAAAAGTTTCCTGCCCTGGCCTTCTGGGAGGTCTAAAATTCTGTGATAAGATTTTAGAGAATGCTAGCAGGTCTCTAAATGGACCTGGCCTACATATATTTTGTGAGGAAAGTAATATTGATTTTTAAGAAAAGATATGACCTTTCTTTTCTAATGTCCCTGAGATCATTTAAGATTTTTTCCTCTTCAAATGAAACAGGTATTCTTCTAGACAATATTTGGGTCAGTATGCATCAAAATTGAACACTTATTCTCAAATGGATACCCTCAAGACCTCATGCTCATAATACACTTTTTAGAGCAAAACACAGATACATTTTTGTTTTATATTGAACATTTTATATATAGCAAAGGAACCTTTCATAGGAATTCTGAAATATGCTTGCAAAATGAGACTTAATGATAGCTTTAAAAACTGAAAATATATTTATGTACATTTTCAAAAATCATTGTTCTAAACATAGATATATTTATTTAAGAAAGATGTTTGGTGCATATTTACTCTCTATAGGCTATTATTGTATGGAATTACATCCAATGGCATCGGTAAGACCTGGAAAGTGATTTTGCAGTGTGTGTAAGGACATCAGTTCGCTCGCAGACCTCACATGTGTGCTTGCAGTTAAAGTACTGGGAAGGAAGACTTTTCTTTTTGTTATAAATTAATTAATTCATTTATTTACATCCCAAACTCTATTCTCTCCCTTGAATGCCCCCAAACAGAGTCCTTCCCCAGAATTCCCTTCTCCTCTGAGAGGCTAGGGTCCCTGCGTAACCCCCAACTCTGGTGCAGCAGCAAGGCTCTGTAGGATTAAGTTCATCCTCTCCCACTGAGACAAGACAAGCTTTGTTGGGGAACAGAAACCACAGTCAGGCTACAGCTTTAGGAAATCCTCTGTTCCAGTTAGGGGAACCACCTGACCACTGAGCTGCATGTCTGCTACATTGTGCTAGGGAGCATTGGTCTATCCTGTGTATGCTCTTTGGTCTTTGAGAGCTCCTAGAGATCCAGATTAGTTTACTCTGTTGGTCTTCTAGTGGAGTTCCTATCAACTTCAGGGCTTTCGACCTTTCCCCTGGTGGTTCTACAAAAGTCCCCAAACTCCATTCAATGTTTGGCTGTGGATATTTGCAATTTTTTCAGTTAGATTTTGGGTAGAGTCTCTCAGAGGATATTTATGCTAGGCTCCTGTCTGAAAGCATAACATTATCATAACATAAGTATCAGAGTATCATTAATAGTGTTAGGGATTAGCTCTTGACCATGAAACAGGTATCATGTTGGGCCAGTAATTGGTTGGGCATTTCTTCAGTCTTTACTCCTTCTTTGTTCCTGCATTTCTTTTAGATGTGGGAAATTTTGGGTCAAAAGTTTTGTGAGTTGGTTGTGTGAACTACAGAGCAATAGTATTAAAACTTCATGGTATTGGTACAGAAACTAACAGGTTGATCAGTGGAATAGAATCAAAGATCCAAAACTAAACCCACACACCAATGGATACTTGATTTTTGATGAAGAAACCAAAACCATACAATTAAAAAAAGAAAGTATCTCAACAAATAGTCCTGATCTAACTGGGTGTCTTCATGTAGCAGAATGCAAATACATGCATATTTATACCCTGTACAAAACAGAAGTCCACATGAATTTAGTACCTCAGAATAAAACCTGATAAACTACCTAATAGAAGAGAAAGTATGAAAGAGAATTGAATTAATTGTTACAAAAGAAAATGTCCTGAGCAGAACACCAGTGTGTTCAGGCTCTAAGATCAACAATTGACAAATGGACCTCATGAAACTCAAAAGCTTCTGTAATACAAAGGACACTGTCAACAGGACAAATGACAGCCTATAGATTGGGAAAAGATCTTCACTAACTCTACATATAAGAGAGATGGCTAATACCTAAAATATAGAAAGATCTCAAGAAATTAGACTTTAAAAAAAATAAAAAATAAAAAAAATAAGCCAACTAAAAATGGGATACAGAGCTAAACAGAATTCTCAACAGAGGAATCTCCAATTTGAGAAGCACTTAAAGAAACATTCTGCATCCTTAGTCATCAGGGAAACGCAAATCAAAACGATCCTAAGATCCCACCTTATACCAATCAGAATGCCTAAGATCAAAACCGCAAGTACAAGCTTGGGAGGATTTGAAGAAAGGGGAACACTGTTCCAATTCTGGTGGGATTACAAGCTGGTACAACCACTCTGGAAATCAATTTGGTGTTTTCTCAGAAAATTGGAAATAGTCTTACCTTAATATCCAGCTATATTTCTCCTGGGCATATATGCAAAAGATGTTCCACCATACCATGGAGAAAACCTTTCTACTATCTCAACTTATCAGACAGATGAGGATTAATTCCCAGTGAGAGAAATTTTCAACAAACACAAGAGATGGTTTCTCAAGAATGTTATCTGAGGCTGACTGACTTCTGGCCCCTAAGTTCTGTCAAGATTATGATACCACCAGAGTGAAAACTTTGTGCTATTTTAATTGATCATCCCTAAGAAACAAATTATAAGAAAGCATAGACTATTTCAGTATCATAGCTACCTATACTATTTTCATTAAATGTTGAATGTAGTAAAATAATTGAAAAAAATCTTACTTTGTCATAAAAGTCATATAGAAATATTTTACTTAGAAGCTAGAGTTGATCAAATAGAGAACAGTATAAAACTGTTTTGCAGTGCCACTCTTTTATAATTGTTTTATGATTTTGTTCTAGTGTTTTATATATTTGTTTTATTACATCTATGATCATTTATCTTATCATGTAATTGAAGTTAAAATTTGCTGTCATATCAATTTGTAGTGAAGACTAACTTTGCTAGCTTATTGGAGCTAATGAAGAATGTAGAATCAAAATGACAAGCGAATGATGCCTGTACATTAAGGAAGTCCCCTTTTCCTAACATAGTTTTCAACTGTACTTAAAAGATATGAGAGATTTAGATAATCATACAGAATATGACTTATCAAATAATTAAAATTAAAAAATCTCATTTCATAGTAAATTTTCTCAGTTGATTTGTTCTAATGTATAAATTGTAATGACAAAAACAAATAAATATAAAAAGTCATGAATTTTTCCTCTGATTTACTGATTCTTTACTTTGTGCTTTTGATGATGCCTGTCAGCATCAACGCTATGGACATGGTATGGAGCTCTCCTACTGATTCCAAGGCTTTCTTGACCAACTTACTTTAGAGATGCGGACCAATTTCTATCCTCCACTGAGTGTGATTTCAATAAAGTAGAGAATTCTCTGAAGCTTCCTAGATAAGAACCTTCAACACTTTTTAGGCCTCTAACATCAAGTACCATGAGACAGAAACTGTCATGACTTTTCAGTCTTACTCCCACCATGTCACACATTGGTATGCTACAACTTCCATAGCCTTCTTTCTAGGTATGAAAGGCAGCAGAGTTCTTGTCATGATATTTTTAATGTTAGTCATTGAAATTTACTTAATTCACTTTTCAGTTTATATATCAATCCTTTATTCATTGCATACTTCTCTAGTTTTTCCAGTTGAGTCTATGATATTATGGCCCTGGTCTATTTCTTTCGATTTATATTAACACAGAGCACTTCTATATACTCTGGTTGTTACTGTTCTCAGAGTCTGAGAGAGAGCATGGACTTCCAAACTTGGAATTATATATGGCTATATTACATAATGTGTCTAACCCTCCTTAAAATTTATTAAAGTTTATAATTATGCAACCAATTACTACTTCTTTTATCTTTCAAGAATAATATCTTCAAGAAGACGGGTGCACAGAGATTTTTCAGTGGGTATGGTGGTTCCTGTGGAAGTCAGAAGGCATGAAATTAGAGCCTTGTCACCTACTCAAAGCAATACATTACTGTCGGTGATGTCTGTAGTGACTGAGGAAGAGACAGGTACATCCAGGGACATGATGACTATCTGATGAATATCTTAAATTATCAACTTGAAAAAAAACCCACAGAATATCTTGGAAAAGGAGTCTCAAGGAGGTACTGTCTACATTGGGTTAGCTAGTGAAGAGTGTCCATGAGATTATCTTGATTAAGCTCATTGATATGGGGAGACTCTATTCACTATTCCATAAGCATGGGAGTTCTGAACTGTGAAAGAGTGAACAGATGGAATTAAGCACAATAAAACATATATTTGTTCAGCCCTCTCTATTCTGCTCTCTGGACATGGAGTGACAAGTAAGTTCCAATTACTTTAGTCTGCTATGACATACTGAGCCTAGAAACAAAAGTTAGTAAATTCACCTAACTTACATTTGTCAGGATATTTTCTAATATAAATAGCCACAAGTCAAGGGCAAATGATGATATTCAAGTTTAATGAAGAGATCTTGTTTCAAAATGTAAGCTTGAGACTGATGGAATAAGACATCTGTGTATCAAATATTCTGGCATCTATTTATGCAATCTTAGGCAGGACAACTTAAGTGACATACAAAACACACAACACAACACACACACACACACACACACAGAGACAGAGAGAGAGAGAGAGAGAGAGAGAGAGAGAGAGAGAGAGAGAGAGAGAAAACCAAATTAAATGTCTAGAGATAAATTTTACCTACTTACAGCTTCCCTTTACTGTGCTAGTTTACTTTAAAATTGCCATATTCAATGAATTCTATTATTATAACAATGGCTCATAATCAGAAGAGTTAATTAAAATATTATTTAATGATTTTCACATACAATAGTACACATGCACATTTCTTCTCTTAAGTTCATAGACTTTCTTTTATAAATTAATAAATTAATCACTTAAAATATTTTGTGACAAATTTATGTTCATGTGTGTTGGTTCTGACTATGTATATGTGCAAGTGTGCACAGCTGCCTTCATAGGCCAGCATCAGATCCCATGAAGCAGGAGGTACTGTTGGCCATGAGCTACCTAATGTAGATGTTGGAAATAAGGAAATGCTGCCTATTCATTTTTGTAGTTCTCTTTTATTAAATGTAGTAAAAAATTATGTCCAAAGTGAAATATCACAAAAGTTAAATGAGAATAAAGGGAATATTAAAGAGACTTATAACTATGCAGATAATACCAAAAGGCACAGTAATTCAATATTTCAGCAGGAAAAGAAACCAAATATAAGTTTAAAGTAGGAGATCTAGAAATTAACATATATATATAATACAAAATTAAAGATATGATAGTTAATATAAATGAAACACATCGAGTGAAATTACACAGCAAAAAGGAATAAAAAAAATCCCATCTCTTTCTCTTACACACTCACACTATGCTTTTAATACTTGTAAGTGAAATCTGTTCTTAAAATTATGTTTTCATTATTATGAAAGTTGTTTTGCATTATTGAAAAGTAGTATGTGTGGAGGGTTAAATATTTAAGGATATTTTCTTCACAAGGCCAACAGGTCAACTCTAGCATTTTTGTATTATTCTAATGAGTAATGTCAGACATATTTACTTACTTATCCCTCTTCTCTATTTTGTGATGAAAACAATTACTTGACATTCATCATATAGAAGCTTATCATAAGTTAAATTTTTACCTATGTTCTGCAGTTTAGCAATGCCTAAACTTCTGCATATGGCATGGGGTAATGGACATAAAGATTTGCAATATTCTTTTATCAAACACTTGAAAATGTTAAATGTACTTAGCATGAGAAAAATTAATGCTCATCTGAGCAACGCTTAAATACAAAGACTGAAAAGATAACAAGATGTCAATACAGAAAATATATCTAAATGCATTAAAATAGCCTAAATCAAATCATGTATATGATTTAAACACAAATAAATCAGATAACCAGAACAATCTTAGAATTTAAACAATCAGGAGGCCATACATACAACCTGTAGTTAAAAAGCAGAATAGCAATGTTATTAGGAGAATAACATGAAATAAAATGATAATGGAAATAAAAATATCAACATATTCGGGATTCATCTAAGCAATATATTAGTAAAATTACAAGCTTTAAATATTTAAAGATGAAGAGAAAATTTTAACATAACTGATGTAATATTATTAAGAATATAGAAAAACAAAAAACAAATTAAACTATAAATAAGAAGGAAGTCAACAGCATTTAAACTCTGACAGTAAACAGCACTAAGGAATCAAATATTGGTTCTTTGAAAGTATCAGAAAATTATCCTTCTCCTTGACTGTAAAAGAATGTGTCATCACTGAGCTCAGCATAAAAGTATTTCTTTCATAAGTTATTAAAAGTTTAAAACAGCAAGGGTTATTCTCTTTATGAACATTTTACTTAAATATATTAATATTTTACTAGAATATCAAATCACTCTCAAGAAACTACATCTGGTAGGCAGGAGCTAGGACCTGTTTTTTTATTTGCCAGCATGAATTACATGGCTAAATATCATAGATGAGATGATATTAAATTTTTTAGATGACGTTGAACACACTTGTTTCTGTTTGCCTTCCTACTCTTAGTTGAAATAGATCAAATGAATGTGTCATAAAAACAAACTTCAGGTTTATCTATAGGAATAGTGAGATTTCAGATCCAAAGCATGGTGGTAAATTTCCAGAATAGTCCAAAGCTTTCACTAGAATCCAGAAGAAAAAAAGAAAAAAGAAAGTTAAAATTAATGGAGAATGACTTCCCCTAGAAAAGTTGAAGAAACTGTTATTGAAACATAATGTAGTTTGGATGTCAACTTGACACACCTGAAAAGAACAAACCTCAACAGAAGAACTGCCTCCACCAGTTTGACATGTAGGCTATGTCTGATGCATGATCTTTAGTGCTGATCATGTGGGAGGGCCCAGATCCCTACCCTACAAGCAAGCCATCCTGGGTTGAATAAGAAGGGTGGATAAACAAGCCAAGGACAATTATACAGTAAGGAGCTTTTACTCTGGCCTCTGCTTAAATTCCAGCCATTAGGTTCATAACCTTGATGATGAATTATAACCTGTAAATTGAAGTAAGCCTTTTCCTCAACCAATTTGCTTATTATTATTGTTTTGCATTAGCATCAGACAATAAAATAAGAAAAGTACATTTCAAGTGAATTTAAGTTCCCAGAATATGACTGTAACATTGTTTTAGGCCTCTCTTCATACTCTCTTTATAGAACCACTCAAAGGCTGGAAATTGAAACCATTCTTATTTTGTTTGTCTAAGGTTAGTAAACACACTGGAAATGTGAAAGTTATTTGGTGATAAAATATTACACTTGTTCTATTATATTAGTTGTATTTAGTGGACACTTCTGGACAGGGAAATTAGAAATTTTTAAAACAAATGAGAAAAAGATATTAATGGATACTAACAGAGATCTATGTTAAATCTAAATTCTGAAATATCTCAATTCCAAGCCTCTCCCATGTTGTTACTTGAATAGATATGAAAATTTGGAATGACATATTGTACTGTCATAAGTAAAAAAAAAAAAACTCCTTTATGAGATTGAAAGAACAAAATCTTCTTCATTGAATATTTATTTTTCTTCTCTTTTATTTTAGGAGGATAAAAAAAATTTAATTAAAATCTTTATACAATTATTTTGATCATATTCTTTCTCCTCTCCAAACTGCTCAAACCTCCATTTTCTTCCCAATTAGACTTCATATTCTTTTCTAACTTTCAAAATACCCACAAAATACTAAACCATAAATTAAGACAAACAAACAAATGAACCGACTCAATACTGTACAACGACAACAACAACAACAACAACAACAAAGTCACACAAAAAGAGGAGGCCCATGAATACTTTTGGGTCTAAGGTCTGTGGTTTCCAGTTTGACTATTTGTTTTTTTTTAAATTGTATTAGATATTTTCTTTATTTACATTTCATATGTTATCGCCTTTCCTGGTTTCCACTCCAGAAACCCCCTATGCGATCCCCCATCCCCCTGCTTCTATGGGGGTGCTCCCCCACCAGCCCACCCACTCCCACCTCCCTGCCCTGGCATTCCCCTACACTGGGACATCGAGCCTTTCCAGGACCAAGGGCCTTTCCTGCCATTGATGTCTGACAAGGCCATCCTCTGCTACATATGCAGCTGGGGTCATGGGTCCCTCCATGTGCACTCTTCAGTTAGTTCCTGGGAGCTCTTGGGTTTCTGGTTGGTTGATTTAGTTGTTCTACCTATGGGGTTGCAAACCACTTCAGCTCCTTTCTCCAATTCCTTGTGTGGGGACCCCATGCTCAGTCCAATGGTTGGCTCCAAGCATCTGCCTCTGTATTTGTCAGGCTCTGGCAAAGCCTCTCAGGAGACAGCTATATCAGGCTCCTGCCAGCAAGCACTTCTTGGCATCCACAATTGTGTCTGGGTTTAGTGTCTGTATATGGGATGGATTCTCAGGTGGGGCAGTCTCTGGATGGCCTTTCCTTAAGTCTCTGCTCTGCTCCACACTTTGTCTCTGTATTTTCTCCAGTGAATATTTTATTCCCCCTTCTAAGAAGTACCGAAGCACCCATACTTTGGCCGTCTTTTTTCTTGAGCTTTATGTGGTCTCTGAATTGAATTTTTGGTATTCAGAACTTTTAGGCTGATATCCACCTATCAGTGAGTGCATACCATGTGTGTTCTTTTGTGATGGAGTTACCTCACTCAGGAATATACTTTCTAGCTCCACCCATTTGCTTAAGAATTTCATGAATTCATCATTTTTAATAACTGAGTAGTACACCATTGTGTAAGTGTACGATATTTTCTGTATTCATTTCTCTGTTGAAGGACATCTGAGTTCTTTCCAGGTTCTGGCTATTATAAATAAGGCTGTTATGAACATAGTAGAGCATATGTCCTTGTTATATGTTGCAGTATTTTTTGGGTATATGTCCAGAAGTGGAATAGCTGGGTTCTCTATGTCCAATTTTCTGAGGAATCACCAGACAGATTTCCAGAGTGGTCATACCAGCTTGCAATCCCACCAACAGGGAGGAATATTCATCTTTCTCCACATCCTTGCCAGCATTTGCTGTCACCTGATCTTAGCCATTCAGACTGGTAGGTGGAATATCAGGGTTGTTTTGATTTGCATTTCCCTGATGAATAAGGAAGTTGACCATTTCTTTAGGTGCTTCTCAGGCATTCTGTATTCCTCAGTCGAGAATTTTTCTTTTTCTTTTTTCTTTTTTTATTTTTTCATACTTTATTTACATTTCCAATGTTTCCCCCTTTCTAGGTCTCCTCTTTGGAGACCAGCTATCCCTTCCCCCTCCCCCATCTCTATGAGGGAATTCCACCT
>CM052702.1:75995557-76034311 GCA_028551405.1 Uromys caudimaculatus | reverse complement strand
AGGTCTTCTTCGATTTCTTTCTTCAGAGACTTGAAGTTCTTGTCATACACATCTTTCACTTGTTTTGTTAGAGTCACACCAAGATACTTTATATTGTTTGTGACAATTGTGAAGGGTGTCATTTCCCTAATTTCTTTCTCAGCCTGTTTATCCTTCTAGTATAGGAAGGCTACTGATTTGTTTGAGTTAATTTTATATCCGGCCACTTTGCTGAAGTTGTTTATCAGCTGCAGCAGTTCTCTGGTGGAGGTTTTCGGGTCACGTAAGTATAAGATCATATCATCTGCAAAGAGTGCTATTTTGATTTCTTCCTTTCCAATTTGTATCCCTTTGACCTCCTTTTGTTGTCTAATTGCTCTAGCTAGGACTTCAATTACTGTATTGAATAGATAGGGAGAGAGAGGGCAGCCTTGTCTAGTCCCTGATTTTAATGGGATTGCTTTGAGTTTCTCTCCATTTAGTTTGATGTTGGCTACTGGTTGGTTTGCTGTATATTGCTTTTACTATGTTTAGGTGTGGGCCTTGAATTCCTGATCTTTCCAAGACTTTAGGGTAATTAGAGTCTAACTTCTTAGGTTCTTTGTATATAGTTTATATTAGCCCTGTATCATATGTCGGGTTGTTAAAAATCTTTTCCCAATCTGTTGGTTGCCATTTTGTCCTATTAACAGTGTCCTTTGCCTTACAGAAACTTTGCAATTTTGTGAGCTCCCATTTGTCAATTCTGGATCTTAGAATATAAGCATTGATGTTCTGTTCAGGAAATTTCCTCCTGTGCCCGTGTTCATGGCTCTTTCCCACTTTCTCTTCTATTAGTTTCAGTGTATCTGGTTTTATGTGGTGGTACTTGATCAACTTGAACTTGAGCTTCATACAAGGAGATAAGAATGGATCGATTTGCATTCTTCTACATGCTGACCACCAGCACCATTTGTTGAAAATGCAGTCTTTTATCCACTGGATGGTTTTAGCTTCTTTGTCAAGATCAAGTGACCATAGGTATGTTGGTTCATTTCTGGGTCTTATATTCTATTCCATTGATCTACCTACCTGTCACTATACCAATACCATGTGGGTTTTTATCACTATTGCTCTGTAATACAGCTTGAGATCAGGAATGGTGATTCCCCCAGATATTCTTTTATTATTGAGCATAATTTTTGCTATTCTGGGTTTTTGTTATTCCAGATGAATTTGCAATTAGCTCTTTCTTACCCTAAGGCTAATTGAGTTGGTATTTTGATGGAGATTGCATTGAATCTATAGACTGCTTTTGGTAAGATGGTCATTTTTTCTATATTAATCCTGCCAATCCATGAGCATGGAAGATCTTTCCATCTTCTGAGGTCTTCTTTGATTTCTTTCTTCAGGGACTTGAAGTTCTTGTCATACAGATCTTTCACTTGCTTGGTTAGAGTCACACCCAAGTATTTTATATTATTTGTGACTATTCTTGTTTGATTCTTATTAAGGTGAGTGTGTGTATATATATATATATATACAATATTAGCAATATTAGCAATACAATATATATATACAATATATATTAGGAATATATATATTGCTAAAACACAATCATTAAAATTTACATATTAAATATGTAATATTTAAATATTATATATTTGAAATGTTGTATTAATAAAGGTCATGTCCATATAAGAATTTTGTAAAAGGAAAGCTTGATTTGGATTGACTATATTTTGAAAATAGAGATTTGATTATCAATTATCTCTCAGTTTAGTAAATTTTAATTTTAAGTAAAGTTGGAAATATACCAACAACAAAACATTACTTATCCTGAGAAAGATTAGCAGCAATCTTATGGTCTTCGAATATTTGTTTTCACTTGTAAGTGTTTGTCTATGCTCTTGCATTTGGCATATTGTTACCAAGGTACAGTGGACAGACATTCAACTCAATATGCTCACGTTTCATAGTCCTTTACACCCAATACATCTATTTCAGCCTCGGGATTTTGTAGATCTTTACGTTTCATGGTCCTTTACATAAAACATATCTATTTCATCCTCAGGAGTTTTCTAGATCTTTAATAATTACTTTAGACATAATGAGTTTAGTTTTTGTTAGTTCTTTCTATCAAGTTATAACAATAAGATTAAAATCAATATTAAAATATTTTATCATTTTGAAATGACTAATATATTTTTTGTAATTATTTTATAAAAAACTATTGTTTATTTAAGTCTTCATTGAAGTTACAAGTATCATTTTATGTTTTTTCCAAATTAACTTTATATCATTCTTACTTGTATTCCTACCTGTATTCACACTCAATGTTTTGCATCATGCAATTCAACTGACCTGTTAATAGCAATTTGGCCTTAAATATTAAGAGGAAAATTAGAAATGTTTTATTGGATTAATTGGGTATTTATGGATTTTGTTTTCTAATGGTGATATAACTTATCAATTGGTACCACTTTAACATTTTTAATTGAAATTTTACATTTAATGAAGAGTTCCCAGCCAATCTTTACCTTGTTTTATAAAATATAAAAATGATACTTAAATATTATGAGAAAAATACACTTCATTAAGAGCACCCATGCCTCTGAGTAGCAAAAGCAAGATATTTTACTAATTTGATAATTTGGGTATCACTGAGATGGGTAGACTATACACTGAGCATGTACAGACCACAGCTTTATTTAATTCAAATAATATATTTAGGTATGCATTTATTTACATCTCATATGCTGTTCCTCCTCCCTGTACCTTCCTCTTCCTCTTCTGTTCTGTGAGGGTGGGAGCTCCCTGAGTAACTCTACAACCTGGCACATCAAGTCTGTGTCAGATAAAGAGCATTCTCTCCTCCTTAGGCCAGACATAGCAGCTATGAAGAGTGAGCTGCTCATCAACTCTGTATGTATTGGGGCCTCTTTCCAGCCTGCGTATGTTCCTTGGTTGGTGGCTCAGACTCTGAGAACTCACAGGAGTCCAGATTTGTTGACTTCAGCGGTCTTCCTGTGGGGTTTGCATCTATATCTAGGCCTTCAATCCTTCCCCAACTCTGCCATAAGTGTTCCCAACCTGTGTCCAATGTTTAGCTGTAGGTATCTATATCTTTTTTAACCTGCTGCTGCTGGAGAGAGGCTCTCAGAGGACAGTTATTCTAGGCTCCTGTCTTCAAGCATAACAAAGTATCATTAATTGGTGCGGGCCCATGGCATGGATCTCAAGTTGAGTTGCTTATTCTTCGTCCTTTTATTCAGTCTCTGCTCCATCCCTGCATTTCTTTTAGACAGGATAAATTTTGGTTGGAAAGTTTCATGGGTGATTTTGTGTACTTAACCCTTTACTGGGGGTCCTGCTTGTCCTCAAGAGGTGGCCTCTTCAGGTTCCATGTCTCCACTGTTTGGCATCTAGTCTATGGTTATTCACATTGACTCTTGTGAGCCTCCCCTATCCTAGGTCTCTGGAAATTCTCCCCTCCCCAATTCCATGGATAGTAGCAGCTTTCTATTTATTCTCATGGCCCTCTCTCTTGTCTCTCCCCTCACCTGATCCTGCCACCCCATTCTATTCTGACCTTCCCCAGTTACCTTTCTTTGCCTGACTACTATGAATATTTTGTTTCCCCTTCTAAGTGTGAATCAAGCATCCATCCTTACTTGTTCATTTATTCTTCTTTAATTTCTTTGGATATGGGGTAGGTATCATGGATATATGACTAATATCCACTTATCACTGAGTACATACTATGAATGTCCTCTTGGGTCTGCATTACCTCACTCAGGATGATATTGTCTAGTTGTATCCATTTGCCTGTAAGATTTATGATGTTCTTATTTTGAATAGCTGAGGAGGAGGGCATCCCTGTAGGAGGACCAAGCAGTCTCAATTAACTTGGACCCCCAAGAACTCTCAAGCACTGGAACACCAAACAGGCAGCATACACCAGCTGATATGAGGCACCCAACACATATACAGCAGAGGACTGCTGAGACTGGGTTCAATCAGAGATTGAACCTAACCATCAAGGCCTCGGGGAGTTTAGAGGTCATGTGGGGTAGGGGTGGAGTGTGGGGACATCCTCATGGAGACAGGGGGTGGGAAGGAGGTATATGGGATATGGAACAGTTGGAGGATGGACAGGGGTGGGAATAAAAACTGGGGTGTAAAGAAAAATAAATTAAAAAAAGAAAGAAAAAAATACCTAAATAGTATTCCATTGTGTAAAAGAACCACATTTCTGTACCCATACCTTGGTTAATAGACATCTGGTTTTTTTTCAGTTTCTGGCTATTATGAATAAAGCTGCCATGAACATAGTAGAACACTTGTCCTTGGGTGGAGCATCTTTTGGGTATATGCGCAGGACGGGTATAGCTGGGTCTTCTGGTATAACTATTCCAATTTTCTGCAAAACCACCCTGCCAGCTTGATTTGCAGGGTGGTTGTATAATTTTGCAGTTACAGCAGAAATAGAGAGTGCTTCCTTTTCTTCCCATCCTTGCCAGCATGGGCTGTCACTTTAGTTTTTGATCTTAGCCATTCTGATTAGTGTGAAGTGGAATTGCAAGGTTGTTTTGATTTTTATTTCCCTGATAACTAAGGATGTTGTGAATTATCTGTTTAGGTCTGTGTTCCATTTTTTAATTGGGTTATTTGGTTTGATTGGGTTTAACTTCTAGAAATCTTTATATATTTTGGATACTAGCACTCTCTCAAATGTAGGGTTAATGAAGAACTTTTCCTATTCTATAGGCAGCTGTTTTCTTGACGGTTTTCCTTTCCATTACAGAAACATTTCAGTTTCATGAGATTCCTTTTATCAATTATTGATCTTATAGGCTGAGCAATTGATATTTGGTTTGGAAAATTATTTCCTGTATCAATGAATTCAAGACTCTTTCCTACTATCTCTGCTACTAGGTTCCGTGTATCTCGTTTTTGTTGTTGTTGTTTAGGTCCTTGACCCACTTAAACTTGAGTTTTGTGCAGGGTGCTAAAATATGGACCTATTTCTATTCCTCTACAAGCAGACATCAAGTTAGACTAGCACCATTTGTTGAATATGCTTTCCTTTTTCCATTGTATGATTTTTGCTTTTTTTGTCAAAAAATAATATCCATATGTATGTGTGTTTTATTTCTGGGTCTTTGATTTTATTTCATTGATTAACCTGTCTGTTTATATACCAATACCATGCACGTTTTTATCACTATTGCTCTATAGTACAGGTTGAATCCAGGGATGGTGATTCCTCCAGAGGTTCCTTTATTGTTCAGAATTATTATGGCTATCCTGGGACTTTTGCTGTTCAGTTTAAAGTTGTGAATTGCTCTTTCCATGTCTGTTAAGAATTTTGTTGGAATTTTGATGGGGATTGCATTAAATCTGGGGATTGCTTTCGGTAAGATAGTCATCTTCACAATTTTAATCCTACCAATCCATGAACAGGGGAGATCTTTCTATCTTCTTTATTCTTCAATTCCCTTTTTTTTCAGGGACTTGAAATTCTTGTTGTACAAATGCTTCACTGGCTTGATTAGAGTTACACCATGATATTTTGTATTGTTTGGGGCTATTGTGAAGTGTGTTGTTTCCCTAATTTCTTTCTCACACTGTTTATCATTTCTATAAAGGGGGGATACTGTTTTCTTGGATTTAATCTTAGGTCTAGCCACTTTGATGAAGTTATATATCAGCTGTATGAGTTCTCTAGTAGAATTTTACAGGTCATTTACACATATTATCAAATCACCTTGTCTTCTTCATTTCCTGTTTGTATTTCTTTGATTTCCCTTTGTTGTCCTATTGTTCTGGCTAGAACTTCAAGACTTGAATATATAGGGAGAGTGGGCATCCTTGCATTGTCTCTGGCATTGCTTTAAGCTTCTCACTGTTTAATTTGATATTGGCTAGTGGTTTGCTGTATATTGTTATTATTTTGTTTAGATATGTGCCTTGAATTTCTGATCTCTCCAAAACTTTTAACATGAAGGAATGTTGGATTTTTTTCAAGGGCTTTTTAGCAGCAACTAAGATGTTAATGCAAGGTTATTTTTCTTTGAGTTTGTTTATATAGTGGATTATTTTGATAGATTTTTATATATTGAACCATCCCTGCATCCCTTGGATGAAACCTACTTGGTCCTCTTGAATGATGTTTTCAATGTGTTCTTACATTAGGTTTCCAAGTATTTTATTGAATATTTCAGCATAGATGATCATAAGTAAAATTAGTCTGAACTTCGCTTTGTTGATCCTTTGTGTGGTTTAGGTATCAGGGTAAATATTGCCTCATAGTTCTTTGAGAAAATCAACAAGATATATAAACCTTTAGCTAAACTAAAGAAAAGGCACAAGACCAAATTAACAAAACCAGAATTTATAAGAGAGACATAACAACATAAACTAAGAAAATCCATAAAATTATTAGGTCTTACTTCAAAAGTCTAAACTCCACAAAACTCAAAACCTAAACAACATGGATAAATTTCTAGACAGATACCAGATACTAAAGTTAAATCAAAATCAGGTAAGCTATCTAAGCAGATGCATAACCCCAATGAAATAGAAGCAGCAATTAAGTCTCCAAACCACATCCAGGTACAGAGAACTTTATTGCAGAATTCTACCAGACATTCAAAGAAGAGCTAATACCAATACTCCTCAAACTATTCTACAAAATAGAAGTAGAAACAACACTACCCAGTTCATCCTGTGAGCCCAGAATCCAGCTTTTATACATGAGTATGCTCCTTCCTCCATTCCTCCTTGGCTAAGGAAGAGCCTAAGCTTAGGAGGCTACACTCTGACAAGTCCCTGACATTTTGTCTGTTTGATGCATATATTTGTTTCACACACCCCCACGGGAAACCTATGCCTGGATTCATGACTTTATTTTAGTTTTGTTTAATTATAAAATGTCTCAGACATAGGATCACATTTTCAGATTTTTAGGTAAGCTTAGGTGTTGGTAATTTCTAATCAACATTTCTAGTTAGGCTGTTGCTTAGCAGATGGCAGGTGTTTGTGGGAGATCATTACACTAGTAGACTATAACTGGGGTCCAATTTTCTATTTATCTATATTTGGACCAAAGATATTCTGAAAAACATTTGAAAAGAAACCACTAAATGTTATACCTCTAAATATAGATCATTTTGAAGACATTGGACTATTATTATTAATTCTAAACTACAGAACTGTGAATTTCTCATTTTTGTCTTCTAGGATTTGAACTAATCTGGTCTCCCTAATTCCCAACTTATAACTCTTTTTTTCTTTGCTTAAGTTACATGGGAAATTTTGTAGTGACATAAATATACAAGAACTGAAATGATTCTATACCCAAGGGAGGCAGTTACTGTAATAAAATCAGGTTCCTGGTATATGAATGACAAATCTTTCTGTTGGCAGTACCAGTAGAATTTCAGTGCTGTCAGGTTCCCCTGAGTAAATATGTCAGTGAGAAGAGTTAATGCACTACTTTGCAACAAAGTGAAACCTGATTTTGTACTTTATTCCTAACTATGTAGCTAACTACACAGTTCAGTAATTCACCTGAGAATTCTACAAATGGTTTTCCTCCTTCTTTCTTTTATCCCCTTTATTTAATTCTCATAATTAATCACCTCATTTGTTTCTTTAAGATGTATTTATTTTTTAATCAAGTCAGTGAGAAGTAGACTTGTTCTATATATATGAAACCGGAGACTTACTCAGACACTAAACCATAGCATATCCCTCAGGCCTGAAGGAATATTTTAATGGGAACAGCTTAGTCTGTCAGTGATAATGTGTATTACAGTGGTAGAGCTTATCAGTATGCCTTGTGCAGCTATCCACTATAAATAATGCCAACAATTTTCCTTTGAACAACTCTTTACTAAGTTCCAAATCAGAAACTTCAAGCTTAGAGCCTCTGGGTTCCCACTGATAGTAGTAGCAACTCTTCCTCTCAGACCAAGGGAGCATATACTCTAAGGGGTACCTCTTTTCTTTGCCCACTTGCCACATATGTATCAGTTTCTAATGTGCAGAAACAGCTACAACCTCTTATTCAAGTAACTCCCTCCGCTATTCTTTTTACATCCTCATGAACTGTTATATTGGGAGTGGGATCAAATTTGTAATGGTGACTAAGAATAAAAGAATGAAAACAAAAGAAAAAGTATTACACATTGCTTTTCCACCCACAAAATGCTGTCATGTCCCATGTCTTAGACCTGCTGACTTAATATCTGGCTCTTAGCATTTTGAAGACTGGACTCTCTGAGCATAAGTATACAATTGTCCTTAGTCTACTTTCCACTTGACATAGGTTTGTTTTACATTGTCTGTGAGTTTAAAAGAATTTCAATGAAAGCTGAAAAACTCCTACCAGCTTTTCATCCCAGATTCTCCTGTGTTGACATCAAGAGTATGAAAACTTTCATCTTTAAGGAAAATTCACATCCTATCTCCAGGTGTGTAAAGACCACATGGAGTTTACTGACATGGGAAATCCTTGTAAAATGTATATAGTTTAGAAATAGTTAAAACATTTTATGCTCACAATTTTGACTATTAATAATTGTCATTTAAAGTAATTTTCTGAAGATAACCTAAAGGAGTCTTCTTTCATAACAAGCATAGAGAAATACAGTTGCAAGGACTAACTGTCTTAGAAACAAAGTTGAAAAATAACAGGCAGAAAAACTTTTAAAAGCTAATAAAATTTGATTTTGAATTCTGCATTGCATAATGTTAGTAACGATGTTTATAAGAAAGCTGGAATCATCCTGCTTCACAATAAGGAGTCTTATAAAGGACTGAATCGTATTATTCAAACTTAAAGTATGGGTAACCTCATCTCAGGAACTCTGGCTTTGTCTATACTGAAAGACAGAATCCTTTGCAGTTCTTCCTCTTAGAACAAACTGTATGACAGTCTAACTAAAAGAAATTTGAGAGAGCCTCTGTTCCAGTTGTTGCGGCACTCACTTGGAGATTGAGCTGCACATCTGCTACATATATGCCAGGGGCTGTGCTGTACCCCATGTATGCATTTTTTGTTGGTGGCTCAGGTCTGAGAGCTCCCAGGAGTCCAGATTAGATGACTGTGTTGGCTTTCCTAGGGGTTTGAATCCCTGTCAGGCATTTAATCCTCCCTCCAACTCTTCCATAAGAGTTCCTGACCTCTGTTCAAAGTTTGACTGTGGGTATCAGCTGCTGGGAAGAGCTTTTGAGAGGATAGTTAGGCTAGGCTCCTGTCTACAGGCATAACAGCTGGAGCAGAGGCTCTCCCTAATGCTTTCTCCCTAAACCTGACACTGGTATCTATTGTGCAAGAGGGATGCCTTGTTTGGCCTCAGTGGAAGAGGATACTTCTAATTTGGCAGAAATATTATGGACCAGGTTTGGGGCATACCTAGGGAATAACCAACCCTCTCAGAAGTGAGGGAGAGAAAAGATGAGTGACAGAACTCTGTAAGGAGGAGACCAGGAGGCAGGGCAGCATTTGGACTGTAAATAAGCAAACAAATAAATTTAAATAAAAAAAAAGACAGAGACATAAGGAGTTTCTTAGAACAATGTAACCTCAATTAAAAAGAGACAAACATCAGGAGACACAAAGATTTGTAGATCTCTACTTTACATAACTCTGAGATTTTATTTGGTTTGGAACTTTTAAAATTATTTGGCTACAAAAATTCTAGCAAACCAATGATTAAGTTTATAAAATGACCTGAAATAAAAGGTCTCAGATAATTAGTTTTGTTAGTAGAACTATAGAAGTTAAGTTTTGCTATTATTGTGAATTTTCATAAGTACAAATAAGTGTTAATCCTAACAATTATCATTTTAATAAAAAGATAGGCTCTGGTGAGGAGGCTCAGCATGAAAATGTACTTACTGCCATGATTGCTACCCAAGTTAGTCCTCAGCATCCACATAGTGGATGGAGAGAAGCTATTCATGCAAGTGATTCCTTGATATCCTCTGTACTCAATAGATAGCTACGTAAGGAATATTGATGAGCTCTCCTTCTGTAGCACACAGAATCACTAACAGATTAAGATGCTCCCATTCAAACACTTTGTCAAGCCTTGGGGATATCTTTTGAGTTGGCATTCAAATACACATAACATATTTCCGCTCTGGCTATTAGATTGGCTTACACAATAGGAACTGGTTGTCTAGTAATGGAAATCTGGAAAGAGTAAGAACATAGTAGCTGCAAAGAGCAAGCCACTAGATACATCAACAGCACCAATCTGGTGTTAAACTCCTGGAATATCTTTTGATGTTGGTGAGTCATTTTGGAAAGCTGGTGAAACTGTTGTCTGTTATCAATGGAAGATGATATCTTTAGTATGATAGCAAAGATGAACAGATAAATACTTTTCATTTTTTTCTTGTACTTGTTTATGTCTGGGCTGTACATTAGAAAGTGTCACCTACTCTGATGTTAGGTACTTCCCTACAGTTTTAATCTCTTTGAAAACATCCTAAACAGACTTGCTCAAATACTTGTCTAATAGTTGGTTCCATATCTCATGAAGCTGTCAATCACTATTAACCATCACAAGTTCATCTCCTGCAAGCATGATATTCAATGACCTCTTTTTATAGCATACTTATTTTCAAAAATGAAGATAATGAAGTTGACAAAGAATCTTAACAAACAGGAGACTCTTACTCTGTAAATCTGTAGGTCTGTGACTGAATATGGATATTTATGGCAAATCTGTTTGTAGAGCTCAACAATAAAGGCAGAAAAAGAGTACATAACATTTTTTTTTAAAGAACTAAGACCTAGAAGTTATTTGCATATTACCATTTTTGGATTATCTTTTTTTTTTCTTAACAGGCATTGCTTATATATTTATTTACTTATGTCTGTATGTGACAATAATAAAGAACAAATGGGCATGAATTTGAAAGGGAGTAGAGGTTGGGAACAATGACAACATGAGAAAGGTTGGATAGGGGAAATCTAATCTTTCAATTCAGACCAAGTTAAAATATGTATAAAATAAAACATATTTAAATAATTACATAGATCATTTGAGAGATACTTTTAACATGCTGCATGGAATGAATGTGTAACCATTCTCACTATTATTTTGAAATCCTTCCTCCAGTGTAATATTATTGGTAGTTGAGATTTCAGATGATAATTAGTTCATGAAGGCAGAGACCTCACCCTAGCATTAATGTCCTCATTAAAAGTACCTCTGAGAGTTCATTCATTCTTCTATCATGTAAGGAATAAATTAAGATGTCCATCTATGAGACAGGTAGTAAGTTCCTACCAGATTCTGCTGGTATCTTAATCGTGGATTTTCCAGTTTCCAGAAATGAGAACAGTAAATAAACATTATTTTTTGATATCCATCCAGTGTGTGTTATTTTTTAATCAAGCCTAAATGTACCTTATAATATGTATACTATAGATATCATATGGATATATTATAGTCTTCATCTCATCCTGTTCTAAAGAAGTTATGTAAACTATTTGGGCCTAAACATTAATATTATGAACAAGTCCAATATCCCTTAAAGAAACCTTGGTTTGTCAGGAAGTATATTATAATGCCCTGTAGCTGTTATGCAGCCTAAATTGTATAATTGATCTTTTAGGGGAGAATACTTAAATAGGTATCCACTAAAATAAAGAATGAAAGTGTTCAATGTTAAAATTCAGAAAAACAAAATAAACACTCACTTAACCCTTTGTAGATTTAAAATTACTCATCTCCACTAGGATTATTCTTAAATCTCTTTTATGGAAATATAAAGAAAAGAAATGAAAAGTAAAAGCAAACCAAATAAAGTGAAAAACAAAATAAGCTGAAAAGACATAGAAAAGAATATATAGTAAAATTTCCATTATAGCATTTAACATTCAGCTTAAATAGTATTAGTGTTATTTTGGTTAATGGATCTAAAGAGTCTAGGCTAAGCTCAGGTGGCTATAGTGCTGTGGGCCTCTGATAAGAAAGACAAGGGATTCCTCCAATTTTCTTTCAGGGTAAAATGTAAATGACATAAGTACCATTCAATAAATTCTATCTTTTAAACATTTTACCATATTTCAATAGAGAAACATACATATTTTTCCTTTGTGTAGTTAACCATTGAGGGACGCTAAATTAAACCATTGAAGATATCAAGAATTTACATGCTCACCACTTTCTGTCTGTGGCCAGGGACCTGAGCCTGTGCCACAGGCCTCCATACTCAAATAGTGCCAGGACAGAGCTAGCCTCCCAGGAGTGCTTACAAGCCTGTAAGGGGGTAAAGCCAGCACCTCTGCTCAGAGGGACCGGCCCAGAACCCTCAGGACACAGGGACCTAAGAGTGACCTGGGAAAGAAGCCTTCCTGTTTCCTTCTGTGGCTGGGGACCTGAGTCTGTGCCACAGGAGAGAGTTGGTATCCCCAGAGTGCCGACACACCTTTGAGCACAGGCAACACCACTACTTCTGTTCAAGTTCCTGGCCCAAGAGGGATCCTTGCAAAACCATCAGGACACAAGAACCAATGAACAGCTGGGCACAGGATACTTCAGGTTTCTGTCTGCCCCCCGAGCTGATACTGAACCACAGCTTTCCAAAGCCAAATTCCTCTCAGAGAGAGCTGGTCTCCCAGGAATACAGACACAGAGGCTTGCAGGAGGGACAATCACAGTCAGTGAGAGCAAGACCAGCTAACACCAGAGATAAGCAGATGATGAAAGGCAAGGGCAAGAAGATAAGCAAGAGAAACCAAGGCAACTTGGCAAAATCAGAACCCAGTTTTCCCATCACAGCAAGCTGTGGATATCCAAACACAGCAGAAAAGCAAGACTCAGATTTAAAACCACATCTCCTGATGATGATAGAAGACTTTAAGAAGGACATAAATAACTCCCATAAAGAAATACAAGGGAAACAAGTAAACAGGTAGAAGCCATTAAAGAGGAAACACAAAAAGCCCTTAAAGAATTACAGGAAAACACAATCAAACGGGAGAAGGAAATGAACAAAACCATCCAGGGTCCAAGAATGGAAATAGAAACAATAAAGAAATCACAAAGGAAGCCAACACTGGAGCTAGAAAACAGAGGAAAGAAATCAGGAGTCATAGATGCAAGCATCACCAACAGAATACAAGATATAGAAAAGAGAATCTCAGGAATAGTTGATAACATAGAAAACAATGAAACAGCAGCCAAAGAAAATGCAAAATGCAAAATACTCCTAACCCAAAACATCCAGGAAATCCAGGAAAGAATGAGAAGACCAAACCTAAGGATAATAGGTATAGAAGAGAGTGAAGATTTCCAACATAAAGGGCCAGGAAATGGGACCTCATGAAATTGCAAAGCTTCTGTAAGGCAAAGGACACTGTCAATAGGACAAAATGGCAACCAACAGATTGGGAAAAGATCTTTACCAATTCTACGTCTGATAGAGGGCTAATATCCAACATATATAAAGAACTCAAGAAGTTAGACTCCACAGCTCCAAACTGGTAGGCGGCTCTGAACCCTGCTACAGATGTGTTTTGCTTGATTGGTAGTGTTAGGAATTTTGTTTGTTTACTGGAATGTGTGCAGCAGGCCAGCCTTTTTTTGCAAATAAAGCTGATCTACACATAAAAAAAAAAAAAAAAAAAAAAAAAAAAGAAGTTAGACTCCAGAAAACCAAATTATCCCATCACAAAATGGGGAACAGAGCTAAACAGAGAATTCTCAATTGAGGAAATCTGCAGGGCTGAGAAGCACCTAAAGAAATGTTCAACATCCTTAGTCATCAGGGAAATGCAATTCAAAACAACCCTGGGATTCCACCTCACACCAGACAGAATGACTAAGATCAAAAACTCAGGTGACAGCAGATGCTGGTGACGATGTAGAGAAAGAGGAACACTCCTCCACTGTTGGTGGAATTGCAAACTGGTACAACCACTCTGGAAATCAGTCAGTTTGACGGACCCTCAGGAAAATGGACATAATACTACCTGAGGACCCAGCTATACCTCTCCTGAGCATACACCCAGAAGATGCTCTAACATGTAATAAAGACACATGCTCCACTATGTTCATAGCAGCCATATTTATAATAGCCAGAAGCCGGAAACAACTCAGATGCCCCTCAGCAGAGGAATGGATAGAGAAAATGTGATATATTTACACAATGGAGTACTACTCTGCTATTAAAAACAATGACTTCATGAAATTCTCAGGCAAATGGAAGGAACTTGAAAATATAATCCTGAGTGAGGTAACTCAGTCACAAAAGAATAAACATGGTATGTACTCACTGATAAGTGGATATTAACCCAAAAGTACCGAATACCCAAGTTTCACTTTACAGTAACTACTGGACTGAGAGTAAGGTCCCAGATAGAGGAGTTGGAGAAGGAACTGAAGGAGCTGAAGGAGTGGCAGCTCCATAGAGGGAGCAACAGTGTCAATTGGCCTGAACTCCCCCCCCCCCCCCGGTGCTCCTTGAGGCTGGACCACCAACCAAAGAATACACAACAAGGGACCCATGGCTTAGACCGCATATGTGGCAGAGGAGGGCCTTTTTGGCCATCAGGGAGGTAGAGTCCCTTGGGCCTGAGGGTGTTAGAGGCTCCAGTAAAGGGGAATTTCAAGGTGGGAATATGGGAGTTGGTAGGTGGGTGGGTGGGAGGGGGAATACCCTCATAGAGGTGGAGAAGAGGGGGAGGGTTAGAGGGTTTCCAAAGAGGAGAACTGGAAAGTTGGAAACATTGGAAATGCAATTAAAGTATCAAGAAAAAGTTATATAAGAAAGCCGGGCAGTGGTGGCACACACCTTTTAATCATAGCACTCAGGAGGCAGAGGCAGGCAGATTTCAGAGTTAGAGGCTAGCCTGGTCTACAGAGTGAGATCCAGGACAGCCAGGGCCATACAGAGAAACTCTGTCTTGAAAAAAAAAAAAATTATAGAAGAAAACTTCCCCAAACCTAAAGAAAGAGATGAACATAAATGTTCAAGAAGCCTACAGAACTCCAAATAGATTGAACCAGAAAAGAAATTCCTTCTGTCACATAATAGTCTAAACACCAAATGAACTAAACAAGGAAACAATATTAAAAGCAGTAAGGGAAAAAAGTCAAGTAACTTATAAGGCAGACCTATCAGAATTACACCAGACTTCTCACAAGAGACTATGAAAGCTAGAAGATCATGGCAGGCCTTATACAGACCCTAAGAGAACAAAAATGCTAGCCCAGTATACTATACCCAGCAAAACTCTCAATCACCATGGTGAAACCAAGATATTCCATGACAAAACCAAATTTATACAATATGTTTCCATAAACCAAGTCCTACAAAGGATAATAGATGGAAAATGCCAACACAAGGAGGGAAACTACACCCTAGAGAAAGAAAGAAAGTAATCTTCTTTCAACAAAACCAAAAGAAGAAAGCCACACAAACATAAAAATAACATCGAAAATAACAGGAAGCAACAATCAGTATTCCTCAATATCTCTTAACATCACTGAACTCAATTCCCCAATAAAAAGACATAGACTAACAGACTGGATACATAAATGGGACCCAGCATTTTGCTGCATACAAGAAATGCACCTCAGTGTTACTGACAAACACTACCTCAGAGTAAAGGGATGGAAAACAGTTCTCCAAGAAAATGCCCCCATGAAACAAGCTGGAGTAGTCATTCAAATATTGGATAAAATCGACTTTCAACCATAAGCCATCAAAAAGGATAAAGAAGAACACTTCATAATCATCAAAGGAAAAAATCTACCAAGAAGAACTCTCAATTCTAAACATCTATTCTCCAAATGCAAGGGCACCTACATTCATAAAAGAAATGTTACTAAGGCTCAGAACACACATTGCACCTCACACAATAATAGTGGGAGACTTCAACACCCCACTCTCATCAATTGACAGATCATGGAAACACAAACTAAACAGAGACACAGTGAAACTAACAGAAGTTATGGACCAAATGGATTTAACAGATATCCATAAAATATTTCATTCTAAATCACAAGAATGTACCTTCTTCTCAGTACCTCATGGTACTTTCTCCAAAACTGACCATATGATCACTCACAAAACAGACCTCAACAGATATAAGAAGAAAGAAATAATCCCATGCCTCCTATCAGATAATATGGATTAAGACTGGCCTTCAATAGCAGCAAAATCAACAGAAAGCCCACATACACCTGGAAGGTGATCAATGCTCTACTCAATGTTTATGTTGTCAAGGAAGAAATAAAGAAAGAAATTAAAGACTTTCTAGGATTTAATAAAAATGAATGTACAATGTACCTGAACTTAGTGGACACAATAAAAGCAGTGCTAAGAGAAAAACTCATAGCTATGAGTGCCTCTAAAAAGAAACTGGAGAGAGTATCCACTAGCAGCTTAACAGCTCACTGGAAAACTTTAGAAAAAGAAAAGCACCCAAGAGGATTAGATGGCAGGAAATAATCAAAATCAGGGCTGAAATCAACCAGTAGAAACAAAACAACTATACAAAGAATCAACAAAACAACTATACAAAGAATCAACAAAACCAGGAGCTTGTTCTTTGAAAAAATCAACAGGATAGATAAACCCTTAGCCAGACCTACTAGAGGGCACAGAGTCAGTATCCAAATTAACAAAATCAGAATTGAAAAGGGAGATATAGAAGCAGAAACTGAAGAATTTAAAAAATCATCAGATCCAATTACAAAAGCCTATACTAAAAATTTGGAAAATCAGTATGAAATGGACAATTTTCTAGACAGATAACAAATACCAAAGTTAAGTCAGGTTCAAATAAACCATTTAAAAATTCCTATTTCCCCTAATGAAATAGAAGCCATCATTAAAAGCCTCTCAAAATTGCCCAGGAGCAGATGGGTTTAGTTCAGATTTCTATCAGACCTTCAAAGAAGACCTAATACCAATACTCTTCAACCTATTCCACAAAATAGAAACATAAGGAGCACTACCCAATTTGTTTTACGAAGCCACGGTTACATGATACCAAAACCTTACAAAGATCCAACAAAAAAAGAGAACTTCAAACCAATTTCCCTTATGAATGTCGATGCAAAAATACTCAATAAAATTCTCGCAAACTGAATCCAAGAATACATCAAAACGATCATTTGCCATGATCAAGTAGGCTTCATCAAAGGGATGCAGGGATAGTTCAATACCAAGAAATCCATCACAGTAATCCCCTACATAAACAAACTCAAAGAAAAAAGCCACATGATCATTTCATTAAATGCTGAAAAAACATTTGACAAAATTCATCATCCCTTCATGATAAAAGTCTTATAAAGATAAGGAATTCAAGGCCCATACCTAAAGATAGTAAAAGCAATATACAGAAACCTGTAGCCATCAACAAACTAAATGGAGAGAAACTTGAAGCAATCTCACTAAAATCGGGGACTAGAAAAGACTGCCCACTCTCTAATTGTCTATTGATTATAATACTTGAAGTTCTAGCTAGTGCAATGAGACAACCAAAGGAGGTCAAAGAGATACAGATTTGAAATGAAGAGATCAAAATATCACTATTTGCAGATGATATGATCTTATAATTAAGCGATCCCAAAAACTCCACCAGAGAACTCATACAGCGGATAAAAAACTTCAGCAAAATGACCAGATATAAAATTAGCTCAAACAAATCATTAGCCTTCCTGTACTCAAAGGATAAACAGGCTGAGAAAGAAATTAGGGAAATGACACCCTTCACAATAGTCACAAATAATAAAAATGTATTTTGGTATGACTCTAACCAACATGTGAAAGATCTGTATGACAAGAACTTCAAGCCTCTGAAGAAAGAAATTGAAGAAGACATCAGAGGATGGAAAGATCTCCCATGCTCTTGGATTGGCCAGATTAATATAGTTAAAATGGCCATCCTGGTGAAAGCAATCTACAGATTCAGTGCAATCCCAATCAAAATTCCAACTCAATTCTTCGTAGTTAGAAAGAGAATTCTCAAATTCATTTGGAATAACAAAAATCCCAGGATAGCAAAAACTATTCTCAACACTAAAAGAACTTCTGGGGGAATCAACATCCCTGGCCTCAAGCTGTACAGAACAATAGTACAGTGAGAGGCAGGGAGATCAATGTAATAGAATTGAAGACCTGGAAATCAACTCACAGATCTAAGATTACTTGATCTTTGACAAAGGAGCTAAAACCATGCAGTGGGAAAAAAAGATAGCATTTTCAACAAATGGTGCTGGTTAAACTGGTGGTCAACATGTAGAAGAATGCAAATTGATCCATTCCTATCTACCTGTACAAAGCTCAAGTCCAAGTGGATCAAGAACCTCCACATAAAACCAGATATACTGAATCTAATAGAAGAAAAGGAGGGACAATTCTCAAACACATGGGCAAAAGGGAAAAGTTCCTGAACAGAGTACAAATGGCTTATGCTCTAAGATCAATAATCGACACTTGGGACCTCATAAAATTGCAAAGTTTCTGTTAGGCAAAGGACACTGTCAATAGGACAAAATGGCAAACAACAGATTGTGAAAAGATCTTTACCAATTTTTCATCTGATAGAGGGCTAATATCCAATACATGCAAAGAACTCAAGAAGTTAGACTCAACAGAACCAAATAACCCTATTAAAAATGGGAAAGAGAGATAAACAGAGAATTGTGAACTGAGGAATCATGAAGGGCTGAGAAGCATCTAAACAAATATTCAACATCCTTACTCATCAGGGAAATGCAAATTAAAACAACCCTGAGATTCTATCTCACATCAATCAGAATGGCTAAGTTCAAAAACTCAGGTGGCAGCAGATGCTAGCAAGGATGTGGAGAAAGATGAATACTCTTCCATTGCTGGTGGTATTGCAAGCTGGTACAACCACTCTGGAAATCAGTTTGGTGGATCTTCAGAAAATTGGACATAATACTACCTGAGGACCCAGCTGTACCACTCCTGGGCATATACCCAGAAGACGTTCCAGCATTTAATATAAGGACACATGTTCCACTATGTTCATACCAGCCATATTTATAATAGCTTGAAGCTGGAAACAATCTAGATGTCCCTCAGCAAAGGAATGGATACAGAAAATGTGGTACATTTACATAATGAAATACTACTCAGCTATTAAAAATGACTTAATGAAATTCTCAGGCAAATGGAAGGAACTTAAAAATATCATCCTGAATCAGTTAACTCGGTCACAAAAGAACAAACACGGTTTGTACTCACTGATAAGTGGATATTACCCAAAAAGTTTGGAATAGTCAAGATTCAATTTACAGATCATATAAAGCCTACGATGAAGGAAAACCAAAATGTCGATGCTGCAGTGCTTCTTAGAAGGGGGGTCAAAATACTCACAGGAGGAAATTATGGAGATAAATTGTGGAGCAGAGACTGAAGAAAAGGCCATCCAGAAACTTCCCCACCTGGGGTCCCATCCCATATACAGCCATCAAATCATGATGTTCTTTTGGATACTGGCAAGTGCTTGCTGATGGAAGCATGATAAGCTGTTTCCTCAGAGGCTCAGGCAGAGCCTGACAAATACAGAGGTGGATGCTTACAGTCAACCATTTTACTGAGTGTTTTGGATGGACGAGTTAGAGAAAGGATGGATGGAGCTGAGGGGGTTTGTAGCCCCATGGAGGGAGCTACAGTGTCAACCCTCCAGACCCACCAGAGCTCCTGTAGACTAGAACACCAACTAAAAATACCCACAGAGGGACCCATGGTGCTGGCCACAATAGTGGCAGAGGAGGGCCTTGTCAGCCACAGCAGGAAGAGAGGCCCTTGGGCCTGTGGGTGTTAGATGCCCCAGTGTAGGTGAGTGCTAGGGAGGGAAGACAGGAGTGGGCAGGTAGGTGGGGAACTCACTCATAGAGGCAGGGGAAGGGGGCATGGGAAAGGGGATTTCTGAAGGTAAGACCTGGAAGGGGAAAACACTTGAAATGTAAATAAGGTAAATATTAAAAAATAAAAGCAAAAAGTAAACATAAAAGAATTTATATACTCATTATTGTAATATTTGCACATTGCAAAAGTCATCAAATGTTTCATGGAGTAATTGGATTTCACTGACAACCTGGAGTTAATGCAACATTCAGCATGTGTATGCCCTGTAATTGTTAAGGGAAATATAAAATGTGCAGGAAATATTAAAAAGGAAGGAATGTATAGCATGTTCCTGCACTACGCACTGGTCCTCTCATCCCAGTCAGGCTGGCCAGCCATGCACGGGTGGGCAATGGCCAAGCTGCTTTTATCTTGTGGAGCTCTGAAGCTCCACAATCTCTCTACCCAGCTCACTAGGTTCCCACTGGTGGGTCCCTGCAACACTAGCCCCATGCTTCAATACCCCCATGGCCTTTGTGGTGCACATCAAGCAAACCCATACTTTGCTGCTGTACCTTTCTCTCTGGAACCCAGACGAGCTGTCATGTGAAGGAAAATGCAACACAAACTTAGCTCAGAAACAATAGTAACTCAATCTCTGGGCACATAAACTAAAACCTAATCTTGTAAGCCTTATCAAAATCTGATTCCTCTGGTGGTGAACCTTGTGGATGATACCAGGAGACTCTAGTAGCTACATCTTACCTATCTGCTGTACTTATTCCAAAAGGACCCTTTCCTCTCCTTCTTTTTCTTTTCCTTTCTCCAACTTGCAAGTCCCTCCTACACCCCCAGTGATTGGCTCCTTTATTCATTAGGGGATTGTTTCATAAGAAGTCACAGGTGTAACTCACTCCTTGTCTGAAGTCCCTCATAGGAGGGCAGAATTAGCATTCAAATGCAAACAGTCCCAGGGCTATCCACAACAAAAATGAACATTTTTTTTCACACATTTTGACTTCTGAACTCTGAGAAAAAAATTTAGTTTGTCACTAATTTTGTGACACACAGTCCTCAGACATGGCATGGTTATTGCTACTATTAAGAGTAGATCATCACAAAAGCCACCTTAAAAATCCTTATGCAAAAAGAAGTTCACAGGGCCAAGGAATGACTGATGGGGCATTGCAATAGCAGTTTACAAGTTAACTCAGGATATGCTCACAATGGTGAACAGGAGGCCTTTACTCTTCATAGAATATGTGTGTAGTTATTCAATAGTTGAGGAAAGAGACTCTTCTTTGGTGGTATAGTCAAATATAAGTTTTCTATGAACCTATAACCCCAATCCAATTCAACAGGATGGACTTAAGTAAAATAATTTTCTTCGTCTGTTGTTGATGTTCTATCTGGGATGAATAGTCATGTATTCATGTCTCTTAAGAAAAAGATTTTACAAAACTTGCTGCCCAGACAGAAAAAGAAAAGAGGAAAAAAAAATTTGAGAGTACCAGTTGCATTGGCTCTGCTGGGTTGATGAAATTGGTAACAGAAAACAAACAATTTTTTTTGATATCTTCTTTTTTTAAAGATTTATTTATTTATTTTATGTATGTGAGTACACTGTTATTCTCTTCAGATACACCAGAAGAAGGCATCAGATCACATTGTAGATGGTTGTGAGTCACCATGTGATTGCTTGGAATTGAACTCAGGACCTCTGGAAGAACAATCTGTGCTCTTAACCACTGAACCATCTCTCCAGCCCAGAATTATAGATTTTAATTTAACAGCTAAGATACACACTCTTAGAAATTACACAGAATGTTAATAAGTTGGCCAATTTGTATAATCAGAAATGCCTGATTTGTACTATACCATATCCTCTGATTAGGACAAAAAATAAGAATGACAAAATTTTAAAAAGGAAAATAACAAACTAAAAACCTAACTTCAAATAAAACTGCATATTATAAATTTTAGAATGTAGTTGAACTCTTTAATGAAGGACAAGATATGAGCTGCTTATGTGTATGTGAGTGAAATATGACATGTGTGTCATATTCTAAAATTAAAGGGAAAGATAGCATAATACCAGAGAAGATGAACCGAAAAGCTAGTAAAACTAAAGGTTACACAAACCAGCCAACTCTCATGCTTCCTAAATTCATGAGCCTCTGAGTTTCATTTTATTTTCTTTGTCTTTGCTACTTTTTGAATACGTATATGAAGAAAGCAGGTGTGGAATGGGTGTGTACATACATGATAACAGGCAACCAGGAAACTCTCCTGGTGATCAATAAAGAGCAGTTAGTCCTCTCCTTCTACCATGTGGATCTTAGGAATCTAACTCAGGTATTCAGGCTTAGTAGCAAGTGCCTTTTCCTGTTTAGTCCCTTTCCTTGCTGGCCCCTTAAATTGGTGTGTGTGTGTGTGTGTGTGTGTGTGTGTGTGTGTGTGTGTGTGTGTGTGTGTGTGTGTGTGTGTATAGGTCTATATAGATTGGTGTATGTGCCATACTGTGATGTTCAGTGGTCAGAGGATAACATTTGGAAATCAGTTTCCTTATCTTACATACATAGGTCCTAGTGATGAAACTCATCTATCTATCTATCTATCTATCTATCTATCTATCTATCTATCTATCTATCTATCTATCTTTTGTTCTTGCTTCCTTTCTTCCTTCCTTCCTTTCTTTCTTTCTTTTTTTTTTTTTAGAAAAAACGATAAATATTTTTTCTTGAGTGCCAGAAATACATTTATGGCACTTGAGTATACATCATAACAAGAGTATTTCTCCTACACTCACTATAAAACAATCAGTAGCATGCATCAAAAAAACACCACATGGCATTTTCTCAATTTTTAGGTTTCTGAAATTCTTTGGGCAGTGAATACTTCTTCCACATACCCTTATTTTTACAGTTATTTCTCCTAGTTGCCCACCTGTCCCTTAAACATGCATAGAAAAGGATATTCTCCAAACCTTCAGCAGCCCAGAGTTTTCATTCTAATTTTCAAACTCCTACTCTAGAAACTGCCCAAATCTTGCTCTCCGTATAAAAGCTCAGGCCTCACTGTGCTATAGGCCCTTTATTACATTGCCTTTTTCTTGAGTGGATCAAATACATCATTTAATTTTCTGTCCCCATCAGCATTTGATTTAGGCAATTAGACCTCCTTTCTGAAATCCTGGATATCTTCTTTATTTACATTTCAAATGTTATCCCCTTTCCCGGTTCTCCCTCCCCCTCCCACTGATTCTATGAGGGGTGTTCCTCACCCACCCAACCACTCCAGCTTCCCCGCCCTAGCATTCCCGTACACTGGGGCATCAAGTCTTCAAAGGACCAAGAGCATCTCCTCCCATTGATGCCTGACAAAGCCATCCTCTGCTCCACATGCAGCTGGAACCATTGGTCCCTCCATGTGTACTGCTTGGTTGGTGGTTTAGTCCCTGGGAGCTCTGGGGGGTCTGGTTGGTTGATATTGTTCTTCCTAAGGAGTTGCAGACCCCTTCAGCTCCTTCAGGCCTTTCTTTATCTCCTCCATTGGGGATCCAGTGCTCAGTCCAATGGTTAGCTGTGAGCATCCTGCCTCTATATTTGTCAGGCTCTGGAGAACCTCGCAGGAGACAGATATATCAGGCTCCTTTCAGCAAGTACTTCTTGGTACTTGACACTATTGGTATCCACAATAGTGTTTGGGTTTGATGATGGTATATGGGATGGATCCCCAAGTGGGACAGCAGTCTCTGGATGGCCTTTCCTTCAGCCTCTACTCTATACGTTGTCTCCGTATTTGCTCCCATGATATTTTGTTCCCCTTTCTAAGAAGAACTGAAGAACCCACACTGTGGTCTTCCTTGGTACAGAGCTAAACAAAGAATTTTCAACTGAGGAATATCAAATGGCCGAGAAGCACCTATAGAAATGTTCAACATCCTTAGTCATCAAGGAAATTCAAATCAAAACAACCCTGAGATTCTACCTAACACCAGTCAAAATGACTAAGATCAAAATCTCAGGTAACAGCAGATATTGGTGAGGATGTGGAGAAAAAGGAACACTCCTTCATTGTTGATGGGACTGCAAGCTGGTATAGCCACTCTGGAAATCAGTCTAGCAGTTCTTCAAAAAATTGGACAAAGTATTACCTGAGGACCCAGCTATACCACTCCTGGGCATGTACCCAAAAGATGATCGAACATATAACAAGGACACATGTTACACTATGTTCATAGCAGCCTTAACTATAATAGCCAGAAGCTGGAAAGAACCCAGATGTCCTTCAACAAAGGAATGGATACAGAAAATGTGGTACATTTACATAATGGAGTACTACTCAGCTAATAAAAACAATGAATTAATGAAATAATTAGGCAAATGGATGGAACTAGAAAATATCATCCTGAGTGATATAACCCAATCACAAAAGAACACACATGATATACACTCACTGATATGTGAATATTAGCCCAAAAGCTTGGAATACCCAAAATACAATTCACAGACCATGTGAAAACAAGCTATTAGGTAGGAGGGGGATATGTGGGCTTCACAGGTTGGTCACATTCCTCAATGATATGCAGTGGTACACCTCCTTAAATTTGGTGTATCATGTAAATTATAGGGATCATGATAAAATGGCTGACAGACAAAAATATATTGTAATAGCTGAGAGAAGCTGGTATACAATGAGTTCAAAAGAAGGCTATGTCAATTGTGTGGCTTTTGCTTGATCAGAAAGACATGCAGCTGAGGCTCAGATGTCTTCTTAGAAAGAACTTATTTTTGTTAGAGTGTAATTTCAATCAGAAAAGCACAGCCTCTTACACTAGGTTCCTTTTTAATAGTAGTAAAACAGGAGTAGTGGACTTTTTTGCTTCATGTTTCTTGGAATGGGCAGGGTTTAAGTGGAAAACATTATAAATTAGTGTTTTTCTCGAGAATATTTCCCAGACTCCCAAAAACATGTAAAGATTCATACAATGAAGAGGAAGAGAATGTGGTATAAATACTTAAAAATATCTCTATGTCTCAGGTTTGGTAAAGAAGATGGGATATTTTCATGGTTTACTGTACAGATTGCAGACTTAATAGTGACCCAAATGGAAAAAAAATGCTAAACATGGAACGGGCTGCTTCCCTACTGATTCCATTCTGGAAGACTTAAATACTGAGACATCTTCAAAACCTGAGTCCATAGGCTGTGAGACATGAGAACAGATGGAATTAGTTTTAGTTCTGTGAAAGTGAGAAGACTCAGTATCTTATCTACAATAATCTCTCCCTGAACACATTAGAACAATGGTTAAACTTAGAAGGAAGATCCTTATATGGATGGATAAAGGTTTTCCTAGAAGCCACAAAGTCCCAGTGTCTGTATTGGTTACCACTAATGTCTGTGTCCAGAGTAGGTCTTGAAGTCCTACCAACAATACCAACCCTTGCTAGTGTCTTTTTCTGTATGACAGATGAAAGTAGCCTATTACTGAAGAGTACATGCTTTGGTATAAATTATGAATGAGGTAAATCAGGACCAAGGTAAGCAATTATTCCCTGCTGTCTGGTTTTTGTCTTGCTGAAAGATGCTATTCCTGTTGCTGGAGGAAAATTACCCTGCTTAATAATGTACAGTGTATGTTATACTTTTGAACATACAAGGTAAGATGTGCCAACTGTGAAATAATGGCATAGGTATAATGGGTTTAAGAGGACCCTGACTCTCTGATTCTCAGAAGGGGAATCATGCTTGATACTATAATACAAAAACTGACTAACAAAGCCATAGAACTTATTTATACTAAATGGATGAAAGATGCTTGTAATTTTTCTAATTATTTATGTTTGCATTGACATTTCCATTCATGAACAGATATCTTGGTTGTGATAACTGAAGTTCATGATCTAAAAATCATTGACAATTGAATCCTCAGCCTTAAATAGAATATCAAATATTATCCCTTCCAAGGCTCAATGAACATGGTGGGGAAAGTAGGTAGAAAGAATGTAATAGCAAGAAGAAGAGTGTAGAGTGCTATAGGACCCAATCCTTCAAGCAGCAATTGCTGTTGTTATATTGATTCTGTGGTTATGTAAGTAACAACAACCCCACACACGATTTAGCCTCTAGTCATTCTCTTATTGAAAGGAGGGACAGTTCATCAGTTGTCTCACAAGGTTATAGTTGAGATCTACCCCTCACCCAACATATATAAACAGATAATATTTGCTGATGTTGGGGGATGGAGATTCTTCTTATGATATAATCTTCCATAAAGAGTAAATAATTGCTCACCCATGATTCCATAACTAAACCCAATTATAATCATTAGTTCACCTAAATAGACTTAGATGGAATAAATTTTTTAGTTTGTTATTGGTACCCTGTCTGAGATGAATAGATATTTATATCCTGAAGAAAAAAATGTTTTGTAACAATTTTAAATCATATTCTATTTTCCTAAAAAAATCCATAATTATATGAAAATCATGAAAAATTCACAAACATCTCAAAATTCATTTTACTAAAAACTTATTTTTAATATTTGAGGTTTTTTTTACTCAAGAATTTTCTGACTAAAAAAATTCTGTAACATTACCTCAAATGGTAAACACTTCCAATTGGAAATGCTATGCAATTTATTATTATTTAGTTCCTATATAAATTATACTACCTTTGCTTTCATTTTGTTTGTATTAAGTCATTTATTCTCTTCAAAAAATTCAAAACATTTAGGAACAAATCTATAGGATGGATGATACATTACCGAACTTGGGTATAAATGGTTAAATATTGAGGATTTTTGAAATTGTTATTGTATCTCCACAATATCCACAAGCATATTTCAGAAAAATTAAAAATGAAGCAAAATCAAATCCTACATTAAAATAAGAATAAAAGAAGTTTGTAGCTATAGTATCTGTAACAACTCAGAAACCCCTCATCCTCAGTACATACCAGAGATACCCCTAAGATCAAGTTTATAATAGTGAGGAATAATGATGTGTCCTGCACCCTTAATCTTGTTTGAAGAGTCATATAATCTTGGTAATATTGAGCTCTTATCAAAATCCAAGATTCTGCTATTATAATTTAATATTTTTATCATGTCAGACATATTTCATGTCATGATTTCTCTTGATAAGTAGGAGATACCAAGAACTGAATGAAAAAAGTCAAATGTTTCACATAAAAATTCCTTTTTACTAATTTTATACATTCTTGAAACTTTCATATGTTTCATACAGAAATATTGTAAAATTTTTTCAGAAAACTAATTTAGGTTGTCTTCATCATTCCAAAGATGAAAGAATCACAATATGTATTTCTAAATCTTAAACAGAGAAGGTGATAGACTTAAACTCAAGTATTTCCAGGCATCCTGGACCATATTTTACCTGCAAAAACAGATGGGAATTCCAATTCTCACACTATAAATCAAATTCACAAAGTGATTTAAGCTTAATGTTTTATTCCAAAAAAATGTGTATTTTTCTCATAGGAAGCAGTAAAGTCTGAGGGGAAAATAAAAATAACATAGTAATGCTCTCAATGTCCAAAAAGCATGTGAATAAGCTGGATTCTGAGCTCACACATTTCATGAGTAAGTGCATCCCACCTTCCCCACTGCAAATTTTGACATTTCTCACATCCAAACTCATGAATCTCTGCAAATTGATGCCATATTACTTTTATTTAATTTTTTGGCTCTCTTCTCATTAGAGCTGTAATTTGAAACTGCTACAAATAGACAATTGATTTTTAAGGAGAAAGATTTAGTAGTAGAAATTATAGTCAGTGAAAGTGTCTGATACCACCTTTAGTAATAACAGCATGTCTACTGCTTGCTGGATACTTCCAGTGTAAGAAAGCCATATTTAAACATAGAATTTAATTCACATATATTTTGAGGAAACCAAAATACCACCTATGTAGCCAAGTCTGGAATACAATTTATGATTCAACAGATCCAATATTCTGATTGTTGGCATTGTGGCAATGTACAATCATACCAAATTTTATTTTCCAGAAAATAAGTCTTTCAGTAACAATCTAAGGTAAGCATTTATCTTCATTTTACAGATAGAAAAATTACATTCTTACTGTGTGATCTACCATTAGAATATAAACACACTTTGTGTTAATGAATGTTCATGGCACAGAAAACCACCCTTAAAATTTTTTATAGTCCTGTAATGTACATCTGTGAAGTAATCTGGGCCTACAGTTCACTTCATGGTACTTCTTTCATTAAATATTTATGTTGTAATTATGCCTATTGATACTTAACAACCCACAGTCACTTATTCTCTGTGATTTGACCAGTCATGGTTTCTATAATTGCTTACATCTGCGGCAAAATAAAGCAACTTGTATGATAAGCGAGAGCTGCACTTACCTTGGGTTATGAAACCATACATTTAGATTGTGGTTAAAAATTATATTGCTTTAGGGAAATGGAACTAGTAGGCTCTCTTTTCCATTCTAAAATCTTAAGCCATGAGTAGTTGACTATTTTTAGAGTTCCAGGAACAAATTCCCTACAATTGATCAGATCTTAAGTCCTATTTGACAGCTCTTGGCTATCACCAAGTTATAAGACTGATGCCATACCACTGGGTATATCTTGCTGTTCTTGTGGTAGTGTATAGGTTTTATAACTGGGTAGACTATTGATTGCTTTTCACTCTTGGCAGATTTCATACCACCTTCTTATTCTATGAGAGCTAGTCTTTGGGAAAGGACTCCTAGATATATTGCAGCCCCTAAATCATGTGTCTTTAGACTATACACACATACTCATATAGACACACACATACACACATACATACTCACACACACACACACAGAGAGAAAGAGAGAGAGACACAGAGAGAGAGAAAGAGACAGAGAAATAGACAGAGAGAGAAAGACAGAGAGACAGAAAGACAGAAAGACAGAGAGACAGAGACAGAGACAAACTGATATGTATTTTAAAAAGCTTATAAATGGTTATGGCTTTTCAGCATGATTAATATTATTTAAATCTCTCCCTTCTCTTCCTCTTTTTTTCCTCGCCCTTTCCCAGTCAAAGTCCTCTATATATCACTGTTTCCCATTCATAGCAGCATAGTTGCTAATATTTAATTTTAAGATTATGAAAATAAGGAAAAATATGTATTTATAGATGAGCTTGCTAACTGACTCTAGATTTCTTTCTTAGTTTTGTCTGTGGTAAGTGTTGAAGACTGTAATTTTAGCATGTTCTATGATTGACTACTAATCTTGTTATATTTCTTAAATCTTGGTTTTCATATATTGCTGCTTTACATCTCCCTAAAATCATATTTCTTAGGAAAATTTTAAGATATGTTTAATTTCAGACTTTCTACAAGTGAAAATGGATCTATTATATATTTATTTTGGAAAAGTAATTTCTGCATTTTCTATAAACTATAATCTCTTATGTAGTAAAGATGTACGTCTTTGATCTTGTCTTTCTTTTGTAGTTTTTGTCAGAGGGGTATATTTGGAAATATTTAATAACTTTTAGTTTTCTATATGATGTATTTTTCTCATTTTGATATCTACTTTTATCTAAGAGCATTATTTTCTTTTAATTTTGTTGTGTTTGATGATCTTTTTTTTGTTTTGTTTTTAGGTTTGTAGAAATACATATCTATAAAATTATGTTCTATTCAATTTAGAAAATTGGCAACTATAATTTCATAAATATTTCTCTTTGATATTACGTATCTCATTTCAAATTTCCTACATTTTTAAACTTCATAAAATTTTCCTAAATCTAGTCCATGATCTTCACAATTTTGCAGTCATGGTGATACATGCTATTAATTCCAGTACTTGGGAGACAGAGACAGGTAGATCTCTGTGAATTTGAGGCAGATGGATCTCTGTTAGTTTCAGTTCAGCCTGTTCTACAAAGTATGTTCCAGGACAGCCAGAGCTATTACACAATGAAAAACATTCTTGAAAAAAAATCTTTTTTGACCTATGGTTCTGTTTTGTTTATTTCTGTTAATATAATACCAAGACTACCTTGTCTATCGTTTAGTGTTTAATGTACTGTTAACTCCATGTAAACCAGTTTTCACATTGAATATTGGTGTTTTATCTCTTGAAAAGCAATTTATATCTCATAACCACCCCCCACACACACACTTATACACATACTTACACATGTACACACATATACATATAACCAAAACCACACATATACAACCAAATTTGGACATGAGGAATAGAGTCATAATAACTATATTTAAGGTATTCCCTGATAATTCCAACAACTGTGATAGATGTGTTGGTTTTAATTTATTAGAAGCCATGTTTACTTTTGTATATTTAGAAGTCTGATTAGTTTATAAACATAATCAACACTGGGGATTTTTATTATTCTGTATACTAGATATTAGGAAAATTCTATAGAAAAATTTCAGTTTTGTTGTGAATAAGTTTCATCTAAAAGGACTGATCTTTTGGGTGCTGGTATTTTGAAATATTAGACAATTCCAAAACACTATGCAGTCTAGGCAAACAGAAGGCCAGACCCCATGGGTATGCTCCCTAAGGCTCTAAAAATATTTCAAGTCTGGCTGGTGAGAACTAACTCTGTTCTTTGCTCTCTTTATTCCTGCTCCTATGGGCACATGTATCACTATTCTCTAATATTTGCGATGACTCCCTTGGTCTGTGAATGTCCTAATCCTTATTCAATGTCATTTTTTCCTGCTGAGGTGCACTGATCTCAAGGGACACTTATGTTCAGTTATTTTTTTTTTCAGAGTTCTTCCTTGAGGACTAAATATTTTGACTGCTCTGGATTATGGTCCTCATATCCCCTCCTTAAATTATGCACCAGGCCCTACCTTGTTTTCCTCTCCATATTGAATTGAGAAAACTCTCTCACTGTGGTAACTCATAAACACAATATCATTATCTCCACTGTTTTTGTTCATATCTTCTAGGAGCCATTTATTTTATGTCTGATATTATTAAAGATTGCTATAACAGATCTATACACATGCAGCCTCTTTTAGCTGGTTTAACCATGACCTTGCAATTCCACTTAGTAAGAAATCAGAATTCTTTAAAATTAACTAAATCATTTTGATGTAAGTTTAGAGTATGAAAGTGCTCATTCTGACATTTTAAAATTTCATAATAAATAAATGAAAATTTATCCATGCTATAAAATGTACACAGTAAGAATTACTTAGTTTGTATTTTTTTCTCCTTTACTGACATCCATGGATATGTGCAAAGGTATACACAATGGAGAAGAAATGAGAGCTAACATTAGACAATGGAATTAACATCATATCACAAAATATCTTTAAAAATCAATAGAAAGAATACAAAATTTAGCATGTTGATAGTCATAATCAATTCTAAATCAGATTAATGATTCTGTGCAGTTGAGACCCATGGTTTTCTGATTCTGTTTTTCAAGACAGTGTTTCCTCTGTGTCACAGCCCTAGCTGTCCTAGAACTCACCTTTTATACCAGGCTGGCTTCAGATTTATAGAGATCCATCTGTCTCTGACTCCTGAATGCTATGATTAAAGGCCTACACCACCACTGCCCTGCTTAGTTGGCACACTTTAGAACTGGGCAAATGTGACTGAAGTTTACTTCTCAGTATCAGTTAAAGCTGAACTTTATGAAGAATCCACAGATACCTAGGTCTCCTATAGTTCAATAACATCTTAAATATAAGTTACATTTTAAGTTACACAATATTTTAAGTTAGGATGTGACAGAACTTTAGAAATTCAGTTATTCACTTTTCAGGCAGATTGTAATGATCACAGTTTGAAGAGCCAATTTTAAAAAGCAGTTAGAGCTAGGTATGATGGTATACCCCTTTAATCACACCACACAGAAGACAGAAGCAGGAAGATCTCATTGAATTTCAAGTCAGCCTGATCTACATAGGGAACTCCAGTCTAGCCAGAGCTACATGATTTTTGACCTTACGTCAAAAAAAAAAATCAATTATTAAGAAGCTAATTATTAAGATCACACTGTTGACTTTATATTTGGTGAGGTTATCTAATTAATAACATTAAGTTCCTTGCTTGAATGCTACTAATGGGGCTCTTTAATTTGGTTTGAGATATATACACTTCACTGAACCCTCATGATTTCCAAGAGCCTCTGAGTAGTTCTCATAAGCATGGCAAATGGAAATGTGCTACATTTTGAGGAAAGTGCCTAATGTTCAGTGTGTCTTTATTCATGCTGACTATACCAAATTCTTGTACATGAAGAGTGAGGACAAGCTGAGAACTCTGATACAATACTGGGGAGATGAAATGTAATATCCACTTTAAATTACTGCCTCTTCACCTACAATAGAGTTTGCATGATAATACAATATCATCAAATTAATTAGTTTTACAGAAACACATATCTGACTCTAAGAGAGAATGCCATTTTATAAAAGTATAATTTTATCATGGATAAAGTGACAGCATTAGTATGCAAAACTTTGAAATATAGTTATAATTAGTAAAAGTAGTGAATCAAGATTTTTATATTGAAGATCATCCAGAATTACAAATGTTTTTATTTGCTTTTCTCTGAAGAAAGTGGCTGAGAAATCTATACTGTGTCTGGAATCTTTATTTCACACTTTTCTAGTATTTTATAGTAACATATGCAATATCATGACATTATTTACATTGTCAGTGCAAGATGCTGTTGCCATATATCTAATGACAGTTTCTGCTAAGTGTTGGACATCATTCATGTTTGTTAATTAGGAAAGTGAAGATGTTATCATTCCTGAGAGAGGTCGTGTTTCTCTGAGAAAGCAATATTGACATTAGTCATTTTATCAAGTTGGCTTTCACTTGACTGTACACAGCATAAAAATTTACTTAGAATGCTTTATTTTTTGATACATATCAAAAGTTTGCAATTAATTAATTGTTATATAATTAATAGTTAGTAGATTATATCTGTGTGATGCTAATTGGTCCTTCAATTTTTATTACAGTTATTTCACTATGAAAATTAAGACATGATTTGAGGAACAATGGATGCAGATAAACTCACATAGAGAGCAAGAATCAGCTAGCTTCTTCTATGAAAGATGTCTTAGAATCTCTTACTTTCTCTTACTCCCTAAACTCAAACACTACTACTCATAATAGTATTGCATGTCTACCTTCAAAGGAAGCAATGCGGGAAATAATTTGTATTACATAGTCTCTCTTTTAAAGTCAAGTAAGGGAGAGTTGGTCGAAAAACATTTTCCTGTTCATAGTTCTGTGTGTTGTAGCTCTTTGCTTAATATATAAATGCCTCAATTCTTGTCTCAGGTACCATTTAGTCTCCTCAGAAGGATTTGTTGTGAATCATATTATGTAAGTTTCAAAGATGAATGTTAAGATATAAAACGCTTATGTTATTTGCACAAATTAATAATAAATATACCCTCATCATGTCCATAAAGAACTGCTAACTTCTGATGCTAAATAAGATATTGTTCTAAATAATAACACTATAAGTATATATAAATTCCTATATAAGATGATTTTTATTATCTCACATCAAATTGAGCTCATATCAATAGAACTTCAGTATAAATTTTAATTAGGTGATATGCTAATTCAAGTGTACTTGTGGACAATAACAACAACAACAACAACAAAAACCTAACTTCCTTCTTTATATGAACATTTATTCTGATTATTAGATGGATAGGATGCACAATCCTCGAGGATTTCACATTGAGTAACAACAAAATCATAAACAAATCAAGTAGACATATCTCATGTCTTACTACAAGACCACCATACTCCATTAACTTTCCTGAGAACTCTGTTGCTCATAATCTCCAAGTTGTACTTCTTGCACTGATGAAAGGTTTCTTCTTTGTCAGACAGTATGCAACTCTAGCTATTGACTTCAGAGGTTCCTTTAGTTCAAGCTTTTTAAGATACCTTTTAGTGTACTTTGTATTTAATAGCATTTGAATAAAAGGTAATTCCTGTGACATCTGTAAACCCAAGTAGTAAGTCAACTTATCCATACAAATATTTCACTAGATAGCAATGGGAAAAGAAAAAAATATGAGTCCTTTAAAATATGCTCTACTGAAAGCAGAATCATATTAATAGTTTAATAAAACAAATGTCTTTTGATTGTGATTTTTATATTACAATAAATACAGAGATTTGTTTATTTTTTGTTTGTTTGTTTGCTTAGGTTCTGGGTTGGTTCATCAGAGATAATATCTTAATCTAGTGTTTAGTAGAATAATTTTATTTACCATAATTTTCAAGTGGTTCAAACATGAGGGAGTATGTTCATAAGATGTTTTGTAGCTGAGCAATGGTCGAACATCTACTATTTCTATGAATATGTATTTTTCATAAATATATAAGAGAAATTTTTATATTTATGAAGCCATTGGCTTCATGATTGTGAAAATTATCTGACAGTAGCAACGTAAGGGAGAACAGAGACTTTCAGTTCACTGTTTCAGATAATTCTATCCATGATTGCTGGGGTACACCTCTTCCTCAGAACACCATGTTGGAGGAAGCATGTGGAGGAATATAGGAAGATTGTTTTTACCACATGGTAGTCATAGACAGAGTGCAAAAACCAACCAACCAACAAACAAACAAACAGGCTAAATATACTGTATAAAATGTCAAGCTATGTCCGGTTTCCATCTGTGGAGGGAGACCTCTGCCTTGGCCACCAGGGCTCCATAGCCAAATAGTGCCAGGAGAAAGCTACAATCCCAGGAGTATGGAAAAGCCATGAGTGGCGTTAAGACGAGCACCACTGCTCAATGGAGCATGCCTGGAATCCTTGGAACACAGTGACTGAGAAAAGCCAGGGACAGGAGCCTTCCAGTTTCCATCTGTGGCAAGAGACCTCTTCCCGGGCCACCAGGGCTCCATAGCCAAATAGCACTGGGAGAAAGCTAGCCTCCCAGGCACTTGGGACACAGGAACTGAGAAAAAGCCTGGGACAGGAGCCTTCTTGTTTTCACCTGTGGTGGGAGACCTCTGCCTGGGTCACCAGGACTCCACAGCCAAATAGCGCCAAGAGAAAGCTACCCTCCCAGGAGTGTGGAAACGTTGTGAGTGAGGTTAAGACGAGCACCACTGCTCAGCAGGACCCACCCGGAATCCATTTTTTCATAGAGTTGTTTGGTTCTCTAGAGTCTACCTTCTTGAGTTCTTTATATATATTGGATATTAGCCCTCTATTGGATGTAAGATTGGTAAAGATCTTTTCGCAATCTGTTGGTTGCTGTTTTGTCCTATTGGCAGTGTCCTTTGCCTTACAGAAACTTTGCAATTTGGTGAGGTCCCATTTGTTGATTCTTGATCTTAGAGCATAAGCCATTAGTGTTCTGTTCAGGAACATTTCCCCTGTACCCATGTGTTCGTGATATTTTCCCCACTTTCTCTTCTATTAGATTCAGTGTATCTGGTTTACGTGGAGGTCCTTGATCCACTTGGACTTGAGCTTTGTATAGGTACATAGGAATGGACAGTTTGCATTCTTCCACATGTAGACTGCCAATTGAACCACACCATTTGTTGAAATGCTGCATTTTTTCATCTGGATGGTTTTAGCTCCTTTGTCAAAAATCAAATGACCATTGCTCTAAGTCTATGAAGAATTGAGTTGGAATTTTATTGGGGATTGCATTGAATCTGTAGATCGCTTTTGGCGGGTTGGTCATTTTTACTATATTAATCCTTCGAATCCATGAGCATGGCAGATCTTTCCACCTTCTGAGGTCTTCTTCGATTTCTTTCTTCAGAGACTTGAAGTTCTTGTCATACAGATCTTTCACTTGTTTGGTTAGAGTTACACCAAGATACTTTATATTGTTTGTGACAATTGTGAAGAGTATGATTTTCCTAATTTCTTTCTCAGCCTGTTTATCATTCGAGTATAGGAAGGCTACTGATTTGTTTGAGTTAATTTTATATCTGGCCACTTTGCTGAAGTTGTTTATCAGCTGCAGGAGTTCTCTGGTAGAATTTTTCAGGTCACTTAAGAATACGATCATATCATCTGCAAGTAGTGATATTTTGATTTCTTCCTTTCCAATTTGTATCCCTTTGACATGCTTTCGTTGTCTAATTGCACTAGCTAGAACTTCAATTACTATATCGAATAGATAGAGAGAGAGAGGGCAGCCTTGCCTAGTCCCTGATTTTAGGGGGATTGCTTCAAGTTTCTCTCCATTTAGCTTGATGTTGGCTACTAGTTTGCTGTATGTTTGTTTTACTATGTTTAGATATGGGCCTTGAATTCCTGATTTTTTCAAGACTTTATCATGAAGGGATGCTGAATTTTGTCAAATGCTTTTTCAGCATCTAATGAAATGACCATGTGGGTTTTTTCTTTGAGTTTGTTTATGTAGTGGATTACATTGATGGATTTTCGGGTATTGAACCATCCCTGCATCCCTGGGATGAAGCTTACTTGATCGTGATAAATGATCGTTTTGATATGTTCTTGGATTTGGTTTGTGAGAACTTTATTAAGTATTTTTGCATCGATATTCATAAGGGAAATTGGTCTCAAGTGTTTTTTTTTGTTGTTGGGTCTTTCTGAGGTTTTGGTATCAGTGGAACTGTAGCCTTATAGAAGGAATTGGGTAGTGTTCCTTCTGTTTCTATTTTGTGGAATAGATTGAAAGTATTGGTATTAGTTGTTCTTTGAAGGTCTGATAGAATTCTGCAGTGAACCCATCTGGTCCTGGGCTGTTTTTGGTTGGGAGACGTTTAATGACTGCTTCGATTTCCTTAGGCATTATGGGACTGTGTAGATGGTTTATCTGATCCTGACTTAACTTTGGTATTTGATACCTGTCTAGAAAATTTCAATTTCTTCCAGATTTTCCACTTTTGTTGAGTACAGACTCTTGTAGTAGGATCTGATGATTTTTTGAATTTCCTCAGAATCTGTTGTTATGTCTCCCTTTTCATTTCTGATTTTGTTAATTGGGATCCTGTCTCTGTGCCCTCTGGTTAGTCTGGCTAAGGGTTTATCTATCTTGCTGATTTTCTCAAAGAACCAGCTCCTGGTTTTGTTATATCTTTGTATAGTTCTTTTTGTTTCTACTTGGTTGATTTCAGCCCTGAGTTTGATTATTTCCTGCCTTCTACTCCTCTTGGGTGTATTAACTTCTTTTTGTTCTAGAGTTTTCAGGTGTGCTGTTAAGCTGCTAGTGTATGCTCTCTCCAGTTTCTTTTTGGAGGCACTCAGACCTATGAGTTTTCCTCTTAGCACTGCTTTCATTGTGTCCCATAAGTTTGGGTATGTTGTAATTTCATTTTCATTAAATTCTAGGAGGTCTTTAATTTCTTTCTTTCTTTCTTCTTTGACCAAATTATCACTGAGTAGAGCATTGTTCAGCTTCCATGTGTATGTGGGCTTTCTGTTGTTTTTGTTGTCATTAAAGATCAGCCTTAATCTGTAGTGATCTGATAGGAGGCATGGGATTATTTCAATCTTCTTCTATCTGTTGAGGTTTGTTTTATGACCTATTATATGGTCAATTTTGGAGAAGGTACCATGAGGTGCAGAGAAGAAGGTATATCCTTTTGATTTAGGATGAAATGTTCTATAGATATCTGTTAAATCCATTTGGTCCATAACATCTGTATTTTCACTGTGTCTCTGTTTAGTTTGTGATTCCAAGGTCTGTCCATTGATGATAATGGGGTGTTGAAGTTGCCTACTATTATTGGGTGAGGCGCAATGTGTGCTTTGAGCTTTAGTAAAGTTTCTTCTATGAATGTGGGTGACCTTGCATTTGGAGCATAGATGTTCAGTATTGAGAGTTCTTCTTGGCAGATTTTTCCTTTGACAAGTATCAAGTGTCCTTCCTCATCTTTTTTGATGACTTTTGACTGAAAGTCGATTTTATCTGATATTAGAATGTCTACTCCAGCCTGTTTCTTGGGACCACTTGCCTGGAAAAATGTTTTCCAGCCCTTACTCTGAGGTCGTGTTTGTCTTTATCACAGAGATGTGTTTCTTGAATGCAGCAAAATACTGGGTCCTCTTTATGGAACCAGTCTGTCAGTCTATGTCTTTTTATTGGGGGAATTGAGTCCATTGATGTTAAGAAATATTAAGGAATAGTGATTGTTGGTTCCTGTTATTTTCGATGTTATTTTTACTTTTATGTGGCTATCTTCTTTTGAGTTTGTTGAAGGGTTGCTTTCTTGCTTTTTCTAAGGTGTAGTTTCCCTCTTTGAGTTAGCGTTTACCATCCATTATCCTTTGTAGGGCTGGGTTTGTGGAAACATATTGTGTAAATTTGATTTTGTCATGGAATATTTTGGTTTCACCATCTATGGTAATTGAGAATTTTGCAGGGTATAGATGCCTGGGCTGGCAGTTGTGTTCTCTTAGGGTCTGTATGAGTTCTGCCCAGGATCTTCTAGCTTTCATAGTCTCTGGTGAGAAGTCAGGTGTAATTCTCATAGGTCTGCCTTTATATGTTACTTGACCATTTTCTCTTACTGCTTTTAACATTCTTTCTTTGTTTTGTGTATTTGGTGTTTTCACTATAATGTGACGGGATGAATTTCTTTTCTGGTCCAATGTGTTTGGAGTTCTGTAAGCTTCTTGTATATTTATGTTCATTTCTTTCTTTAGGTTAGGGAAGTTTTCTTCTATAATTTTGTTGAATAAATTTACTGGTCCTTTAAGTTGGGAATCTTCACTCTCTTCTATATCTATTATCCTTAGGTTCTGTCTTCTCATTTTGTCCTGGATTTCATGGATGTTTTGGTTTAGAAGCTTTTTGCATTTTGCATTTTCTTTTACTGTTATGACGATGTTATCTATGGTATCTTCTGCTCCTGAGATTCTCTCTTCTATCTCTTGTATTCTGTTGGTGATGCTTACATCAATAACTCCTGATCTCT
>CM052702.1:75976331-75995457 GCA_028551405.1 Uromys caudimaculatus | reverse complement strand
TGTTTGATTGTGTCTTCTTGTAATTCTGCCTGTTAGATTGTATATTCCTGTAATTCTTTAATGGATTTTTGTGTTTACTCTTTAAAGGCTTCTAGTTGTTTATCTCTGTTCTCTTGTATTTCTTTAAGGGTGTTATTCATTTCTTTCTTAAAGTCTTCTATCATCATCATGAGAAATGCTTTTAAATCTGAGTCTTGCTTTTCTGGTGTGTTGGGATATCCAGGGCTTGCTGTGGCGGGAGAGCTGGGTTCTGATGATGCCAAGTAACCTTGGTTTCTGTTCCTTATGTTATTACCCTTGCCTTTTGCCATCTTGTTAACTCTGATGTTAGCTGATCTTACTCTGTCTGGTTGTGGCTTGCCTCTCCTGCAGGCCTCTGTGTCAATACTCCTTAAAGACCAGCTATCTCTGAGAGGTGTTTGGGTTTGGAGAACTATGGAACAGGGTCAGCTCTGGGTTGCAGACAGAAATCAGAAGGATCTTGTCCCCAGCTGTCCCTTGGTTCCTATGTCCTGATGGCTCTGCAAGGGACCCTCTTGATCCAGTGAGTTTGAATAGAACTTGTGGTTTTGCCTGTGCTCAAAGTTGTGTCAGCATTCCTGGGATACCTGCTTTCTCCTGAAGCCCTCTGGCCCAGGCTGAGGTCCCTAGGCACAGACCCCTGGTGGCCCAGGCAGAGGTCTCCACCCACAGATGGAAACTGGAAGGTTCAGAGGTTTCCTGTCCCTGAGTTCTCCTCTGGTTATGTATCCTGCAGGTACTGGGTGGGTCTTGGTGAGCAGTGTTGCTCCTCTTAACCCCACTCACAGCTTTTCCATGCTCCTGGGAGGGTAGCTTTCTCCTGTGCTCATTGGCTATGGACTCCTGGTGGCCCAGCTTTCGTGCTTTTTCTAGGATGTAGTTTCCCTCCTTGAGTTGACGTTTTCCATCTATTATCCTTTGTAAGGCTGGTTTTGTGGAAACATATTGTGTAAATTTGGTTTTGTCATAGAATATTTTGGTTTCACCATCTATGGTAATTGAGAGTTTTGCTGGGTATAGCAGTCTTGGCAGGCATTTGTGTTCTCTTAGGGTCTGTATGAGTTCTGCCCAGGATCTCTATCTCTGGAGAGAAGTCTGGTGTAATTCTGATAGGTCTGCCTTTATATATTACTTGACTTTTTTCCCTTACTGCTTTTAATATTCTTTCCTTCTTTTGTGTATTTGGTATTTTCACTATATTGTAACAGGAGGAATTTCTTTTCTGGTCCAATCTACTTGGAGTTCGATAGGCTTCTTTTATATTTATGTTCATCTCTTTCTTTAGGTTAGGGAAGTTTTCTTCTATAATTTTGTTGAAGATATTTACTGGTCCTTTAAGTTGGGAATCTTCACTCTTTCCTATACCTATTATCCTTAGGTTCTGTCTTCTCATTGTGTCCTGGATTTCATGGATGTTTTGGATTAGGAGCTTTTTGCATTTTGCATTTTCTTTGGCTGTTGTGTCAATGTTTTCTATGGTATCTTCTGCATCTGAGATTCTTTCTGTATCTGCTCTTGTATTCTGTTGGTGATGTTTACATCAATGACTCCTGATCTCTTTCCTAGGTTTTCTAACTCCAAGGTTGTCTCCCTTTGTGTTTTCCTTATTGTTTCTATTTCTATTTCTAGTTCTTGGATGGTTTTGTTCATTTCCTTCCTCTTTTTGATTTAGTTTTCCTATAATTCTGCCAGTTTGATTGTGTTTTACTGTAATTTTTTAATGGATTTTTGTGTTTCCTCTTTAGGGGCTTCTGGTTGTTTACCTGTGTTCTCTTGTATTTCTTTAAGGGAGTTATTATTTCCCTCTTAAAGTCTTCTATCATCATCATGAGAAATGATTTTAAATCTGAGTCTTGCTTTTCTGGTGTGTTGGGGTATCCAGGGCTTGCTGTGGTGGGAGAGCTGGGTTCTAATGATGCCAAGTAGCCTTGGTTTCTGTTCCTTATGTTCTTGTCCTTCCCTTTCACCATTTGTTTAACTCTGGAGTTAGTTGGTCTTAGTCTCTCTGACTGTAGCTTGTTCCTCCTGCAAGCCTCTGTTTCAATACTCCTTGAAGACCAGCTCTCTCTGACAGGAATTTGGGTTTGGAGAGCTGTGGCACAGGGTCAGCTCTGGGGTGCAGACAGAAACCAGAAGGCTCTTGTCCCCAACTGTCCCTTGGTTCCTGTGTCCTGATGGCTCTGCAAGGGTCCCTCTTGATCCAGTGAATGTGAACAGAAGTGGTGGTCTTGCCTATGCTTGAAGGTGTGTCAACATTCCTGGGATACTAACTCTTTTCTGGCACTATTTGAGTATGGAGCTCTGTGTCACAGGATCAGCTCCCCAGCCGCTGAACAAAACCAGAACATCACTCTTCAGTCACTGTGTACTGGAATTCCAGGTGGGTCCTTCTGAACAGACAGGCTTGTCCACACTCCTGGGAGTCTAGCTTTCTCCCGGCACTATTTGGTATGGAGCCCTGTGGCACAGGCTGAGGTCCCCAGCCACAGATGGAAACTGGAAGGCTCCTGTCCCAGACTTTTCCTCAGTCCCTTTGTCCCAAGGGCCTGGGTGGCTAGTTTTCTCCTTATTTGGCTATGGAGCCCTGGTGGCCCAGGCAGAGGTCTCCTGCCACAGATGGAAACCGGAAGGCTCTTGTCCCAGCTTTTCCTCAATTCCTGTGTCCTGAGGATCCCAGGCATGTTCTGCTGAGCAGTAGGGCTCGTCTTAACCCCACTCATGGCTTTTCCACACTCCGTGGAGGGTAGCTTTCTCCTGGTGCTTTTTGGCTATGGAGCCCTGGTGACCCAGGCAGAGGTCTCTGGCCACAGATGAAACCAGAAGGCTCCTGTCCTAGACTTTTCCTCAGTTCCTGTGTCTTGAGGGCTGGGAGGCTAGCTTTCTCCCAGTGGTATTTAACTATGGAGCCCTGGTGGCCCAGGAAGAGGACTCCCACCACAGATGGAAACTGGAAGCCCCATTGTACTTTTATAACTAGGAAATACTATAAAATAAAAAAAATCGTGCTGTTGTCTATATCACAATATACATTAGTATTTTGTTGTTGTTGTGTTTATACTATAATGATATTGTCACTATGGGTCTGTAGTATAGTTTGAGATCCAGGAATTATGATGTGTCTAGCATAACTGTTGTTGTTGTTATTGTTATTATTATTATCATTAATACTATTACTATTATATTGTCATTTATAAGCACTTGGGATATTTTTCTTTCCAATGAACTTTAGAATGGATTTTCTTTAATCAAATGAAAATTTTTATTGGAATTTTGATGGGCTTTGCACTGAATGTGTAGATCACTGTGGGTAAAAATTAAATAATATTTTTTCTGCTAATCAGGAGCTCATAAATATTTCCATCTTTTATCTTCTTCAGCGTATTTATTCAATTTTTTAATGTTTTACTTTCTGAAGCCTTCTGGTGCCTTCATTATATGTTTATTTGCTTGCTTATTAAAAAACTATGTATGGAAGTTTTTCTCTCATACTTTTTTGTTTGGTTGAATATATAGATGATCTCTCTCTCTCTCTCTCTCTCTTTCTCTCTTTCTCTCTCTCTCTCTCTGTATGTTTGTATTAGTTGATTCATTCACTTTTTCATTTCCAATATTTTTATTTAGTCAAAAAAAGTCTCTATTTTTGTTCTATACTATATTTTTTTTCTTCCATATTGGTACAAGGTTGAGCCCTAATCTCATTTTCTCATCCATGTTGTCAATAATTTTTTCTGCATCACCAACCATCCTCTCAAGGGCTGATTAAATTCATCTTCTTGTTTGTATTTCCTTTGTTATCACAGATCATTTTTATTACACATTTTTCCATCATTTTTATTATTGGAAACCTGGATATATTGTAGTAATTTTGATTTGTGTTTCAAATATATCATGTTTTGTGAAGCATTTTATATATCTGTTCAGTTGGACATCTCTTTTGACTTGTTGGATTTGTGCCCAGTCACTGTTGGAAGAGTTATACATGTCTTCTCTTTCTCTGGCAATATGTAGCTTGAGCTTTTTAAAGTGTATCCATTTCTGTGAATCATCTGTTCTTCCCTGTGCATGTTTCAGGCATCCTGTCACTGACTTGAAGCTCTTCTTCTCTTTTTCTGTTTGGAATAGAGTTTGATTTTTACTTACCATTACTCTTGCTTTCACATTATTAAACAAAGAAACTCTCTACTCTGTCAACTTGTCTCCTGTTGTTTATTATCTAAAAACCACACAAACAAAGCAAAACCACTTTTTGTTGCTGTTGTTTTGGTTTTTGTCTTGTTTTGTTTTTTGGTGTTTTGTTTTGTTTTGTTTTTTTAGATGTTGTAGTGGCTATTTCTATATCTGGAGTGAATTACAATCCAGAATTAGAAGGCTCACCTGTGGTCTAGATCTTGAGTCTGGAAGACACACGTTTCAGGTGTGGTGGTATGCACACCTCTAATCTGGGCCACACCTGCTGCTGGAGATCTACATAAGGACATTGGAAGGAGGAACATTCAATCTTCTTTGCCTGTGAGCCTTGTGGGACTAAGTAACTGCTAGATCTTCGGGTATTCATTCACAGCTACTGCTGACCATTTTTGGAGAGTTTGACTACAGACTGTAAGTCATTAACAAATTCCCTTACTATATAGAGACTCCCCATGAGTTCTGTGACTCTAGGGAACCCTGACTAATACAGATGTTTAAGTGTTTTGCCTGTTTTTGTGTATGTTGCCCCATACATGCCTGGCACTCTAGGAGAACAGAGAAAACTATCAGAATCCCCCAATCTGGAGTTACAGATGGTTACAAGCCACTAGATAGGTGCTGAAAACTGACCTAGGCTCTTAAGCAAGAACATCCAGTGGCTTTAAACACTGAGCAATATCTTCAGTTTAATATTCACATTTTTATGTTGGATTTTCTTTTTATTCCTTCATCCTTCAGTGGTGGGTTTAAAACCAGTACTTTCATCATGAGAGACAATTCTGTACCAGAAAGCTATATTTCCATTCCTATTGGGGATTTCTTAAAATTCTTCATACAGGCTCTAAAATGTTCATTTAAAAGAAATCCTTCTTTTACTTGACATCAATAACAATTACTGCAAACAAAAATATTTTGAGATTATTGTTGCATCTGTTGAAAAAAACAAAGTCTGAGGTATTAGTACATGTAACAGAACCATCCTTAATGCTACAGACTTCATACCCATCCCAGAAGACACAATTTTATTTTTGAGATGATGTCCCTCTTTTCCAAAGACTTGAATATTTAATTAACTACTTGATTCTTGAAGATACCGTCTTACACACACACACACACACACACACACACACACACACACACACATACACACACACACACACACACACACACATACATACACACACAAAAGCACAAATTAAATTTCTAACTACTTCAGCCTTGAAATACCTCTGTCATCATCTTTCCATTTTCCTTATTGGAGTATTTTCATAGAACATCACTAGTTCTGGTTAGTAGCTTTTGATATATATGTTCTCTCTGTACCAGCTACAACATTGGAATCCCCAAAACAGCTCCTAACCATTTCTGATTCATTGCTGTGGTGCCAAAGTTGAAATAATTCAGGTCCTATTCCAGGTTAAGGATTGCTCTCCTCAGTTTTTCATCTCTGAAGTAAACATTAGTTTGGGCTGCTGGACACTGAAGCATCAGTGCAGCATCATTTTTGCAAGGGATACACTAGGAAACTTTGTACATATTTTGAAGTTGTTGTGTTAGTTCTAGAACAAGAAAGAAATCTCAGTCTAGAAAGTAGAGAGATGGTGAAACAGTGTGTGCTTCAGAGGCAAAGGTCACCCATTTTGCACAAATTGTTTCGCTGTGCCTAGATCAGTGAAAGGAATGGCTTTTTCCTAGTCCTCCTTTTTTGTGAACCTAAAACACTATTAGAATAACTGAAGGTCTATAGCATCAGACATTCATCTTCTCCAAAGATTCTCTTACCAGCCATATAATGTTTCCACTCTGATGGTGTTTATCTCCCACAAAGGAGTCAAGTAGCAGCCATATGCATCTCACCCTTGCTTTCTTGTGTTTCTCCAGATATATACCTGGTGGTTGTGTCTTGCAGTTATATATCCAGGGTAAGAGACCCATTTAATGACTCTTGAAAGCAATAGTAAATAACTCATAGTAAGCACAGCACAGTAAGCACAGGAGAAGTGCCAGGTGTGAATCTTGCATAGGTCCTGGCAGATAGAAGGCCAACACTCTCTTTGGAATACTGTGATAGATTCTATCTATCTAAAACCCATCAAGGGAAAGACAATGGTATAGTCAGAAAGTCTGTCTTTAGGAAAAGCACCAGTCCACAACACAGCCCATTTATCACAAGCTTTATGCACACAGCAAAGAAGGACATGAATTCTATGACAATTTATATTTCTATTTATTTATTTTTTGTTGTTGCATAGGAAATAAATTATATGCTTCCAGTAATTGTGTTGTAATATGAGAAGGTGGCATTAACAATTGAATACAAGAGTTAAACTAATCCACATCAGCTCAAAACTCTGTTAGATTTAGTTGATAAGAATAATTGACTTGCTTAAGGCACCTCACTGGGTCTGTCTGCTTCTATGGACTAGGCAGTTTTGAGATCAACTGGTTTGTCCTCCACAAGCCATCTACTCTTCAGTAATTGTTTCAGACTCTGAACTCCTTAAATGTTATAAATAAACCACATATGTATGTCCACATTTCTGCATTAACAAAAGAGCAAAAGTCAGTGAAGGAGGATCTTACCAAAGAAATGGATTTGATGTGTAAGTAGGACTAAGATAAAAACAAATACAATGGACAAAAAAAATGTCAGTAAGACTGCTTAGTAAGTTAGAGTCCAGTTCACATAGAACTTCCTAAGGAAAACAAGCACAATGCTGTGAAGGAAATCACAGGGTGAATGGACTGACAGAGGTTAGTGTATTTTATACTTGTATTAATAGTGTAGAAAGTGCCTCAAAGAAATAGAACCATGCTATTAGCCTTTACATCTCACAAATAATAGTGACCTTTCAGAAAACATAACCCTTAAATAATAGAATCCACAAAGATGCAAAAGTAAGAAAAATATCAATTTATTCTCAAGATAAGGTCCAAGTATTAGTTATAAAAACAAAAACAAAAAAACCTTAAGCATCCCAAGATTACTCGCTTAGTAACAATACAAATCATTCAGTAATATCAAATGAGGAGTTATTTTAATGAAGTAAGTACATACAGTACACAAAATGGAATCAGGATGAGAACTCAAGCAATAATAAAAATGATATTAACTTGTATGGCCTTGCCTCAACCTTTATGCATTCCCAGATATGTTGATTAAGTAATTTCATAATTCTTTAAGCATCACAAAATGTATTCAGTAGACTCTAGATACTACAGTGTATTGTACATCTAGGGTCTCGACCATAGCCTATTGCACTGAGCAGTAATTCTTCCCAGTAACCTAAAATGTACTTCCAAATGTGTTTCAGTCTCTTTTATAGAAACAATTGAAGACTAGCTACTTACTTTCCATTAGTAAGAAATTAAATATTTTGATTCCTTTCAAGCACCCAGATCTTGAAGTAAATTTTACATTGCCACCAAGTTTGGTCATTTCTTTCAAAACACATTTTAAATTGTTTGTTTGTTGTTATAGATAACATAATCAAGATGATGGCTAGAGAGAGGTTTCTTTGAAAGTCATAGATGGTAATATGGCCTTCTATGATTATATTTCATCTTCAATCCAGATCAGAAAATGTTTGACTATGTCTTATTCAGGTCTTTTCTTTTTTTCTTTTCTTTTCTTTTCCTTTCTTCTCTCTTCTTTTCTTTTTTGTCTCATTGTCTTCTATAAACTAGATTGTGTACCAGACACTGTTATATTGCTCAATTCATTCAAGATGGTAAAGGGAATAGTCTTTACACACTATTATTTTCACTTTCATATTATTTAATTATGGTGCTTTTGCCACAACTACTGCAAATATCTGACTGATGGACTGTGCTCCAGCCTTGTTATACTTACTAACTCACTGGATGAAAGTGTTTTTTTTTCAACTTTATCATAATCTTATGTATCCACTTATATAAATCTAATCATTTATGGAAATGTCATCATATCATTAACAACAATACCTTGTGTGTGTTTGTTGTGTTTGAGATCGTGTATAGAAGCACAGAAAAAATACATAATGACAAAATTATCAGAATAATTCCATATTCTTGAATTCTAATCAAATAAAGTAGAAATACATAAAATATTGCCCTGTAGATTCAATTACTGAAAAATTAAGAAGAGCATTATGTTAAAATTGAATGAACGTAGAATTTAAACATCCATAATAAAGAGTCTAGAATTAAATTGCAACTTAGGTCAGATGGGCAAAACATCTGTTCTCAAAATTCTATTTCACTGGAACATGGAGAGAGCCAATGTGGTAAACATTGACAGTACTGAAGGTGCTGCCAAAGAATGATCTTATAAACACAATGTTTTGTGATGTAATTGTTTTATATTGACTAGAAATTGAGGAAAAGATTAAGCAGTTGTTAAAATGTATGCTAAATCTTGGTTTTTGCTTTTAGTTAAGTGGCTTAAGTTCCTGAATGCTTTCTTTATAATATCCCTTTGTGCTTTGGTTAGTCTATATTGTTTCAGAGGCACAAAATGGAAAATTGCGAAGGACAAAAGAGAAAATGAGTCACTGAGGAAGCTGACAACTCATTAGATTTAAAAAATGCACCCTGCTTTTCCATGAATATCATTAAAGTCCCAAGAAGACTAAAAGGTCCTATCAAATTCCAGATGGTAGAAACAAGCAAAATAGCTCTGCTAGTTCAGAAATGTGCACTCTACCAGAGCAGAATCAGAATGAATTTAGCAGCCTCATAGGCCACCTTGCATTTTTTAAACAGAAATTGTTCCCTCATATATTAAAACATTTAACTTCCTTAATGTCATGAAAATGTTCCAAATAAAGCTAGTTTAGCCCATAAAATGGAGAGACTGAGGAATGCCACTTGCATCAAACATTAAGGTAGAAGCCTCCATTACTTGCCTACTATATGAGGAGGAAAGAAAGGAGATACTAAAACACGTATGTATCAGAAAGCCATATAGTAGATAAAGTGCCCCTAGTCATAAGGTAGTTAACATTTATTAAATAAATTATATGATTTGAGAATATGTAATAAAATGGATATATATTCATATGTATATAAGTATAATGCAAAACTGGAAAACAAGTGAAGCTGAGATATTGACACAATGAGATTCAGGTAAGTAAAATGGTTGGGGGTGGGGGAGTGCTGACTACCAACCTGGTGTCAATTTGTTTCCAAAACCCATGGGGTGGAAGGAAAGGACTGGTTATTGAAGTTGTCCTATGACTGACTTCTACATATGTATACACACACACACACACACACACACACACACACACACACACACACACACACACACACAGAAGCAAAGAAAAATGAAAAAATAGAAAGAAAAGAAAATCTTTTCATTATGTGGTGACTAGCCTTGGTCCCGTCAATAATCTGCTACATGTGGTAACTTCCCAAGCTAGAGAAAATAATGAAATGAATAATGAAGTTTTAGTTCTGATGAGAGTATTGAATGAAGAAATGTATGTGAGTATCATTTAACAGTTATAAGTTGGCAAGGGTGTTTCTTTGGGGGAATCATTTTGATGGAGTTTGGGAGGTTTTGTTGTGCCGCTCACAAAATCAACCGAAGATAATAAAAGAAAGGGGTCTTTGGCCTCATTTCTTGCTACAGCTTCATTGTCCTGACAAACCTTGGCTCAAAAGAGTGGACATGAATATTGATGTTCTTTTCAAAAATAAATTTATGAGAAAAAAACTAAGTAATTACATATAATTATATTTATCCATGGGTTACTTTTGTAGGTATTTTAGAAAATGGGTAGATTAACTACAGCCATGCTTTTTATTCTTTTGTATTTTAGCTTTTTTTTTTTTTCCTGAGTTTCAAGATGGAGATGTTTGATGGGAAAGATTTCTCTCCCACAAGCACAAAACCTACAGAAAAGACAACGGATCATCTCCTCATATAACAACTATCGTTTTAGGTCGCAGGGAGCTGTAAGGCCATCTCTTTTTGAAGTATACTTACCATGAACCCACGCATGATTGTAAGTTCATAATCCCATCTCTCACTGGAATTGCTTCCTTAGAACGTTCAGTTGGAGGTTCTCCTTTGTCCTCAAATCAGAGACATTTGTTTTGTTTATTACTTATATTGAGTAAGTCAGTTAACAAAATTATACTTTTAAAAATAGGGTCACAATTTTATAGCGATTTTCTGATCATATTTGCTAAGAGAAATAATAACTAGTAGTCACAGATTACATTTTTCAAAGTTACGTTTCTTGGAAATCTTACACATTTTTTCATTAAGTGGCTTCAGATCTATTTAATTGCATAATGTCATATTAGCCAAAATTTATAAGCCCTTTCAGATCCATCCAATACAATAGGAATTCCCTAGGGTAACTCACTTACTAAAATTTATTTATTAATATAAACAAAAAAATTAAAATTCAAATAATCTATTCAAGATTTAATTTAATAATACTCCGATCTTATGTTTCTAGTAAAATAAATAAATTAAAATGCTGATGATATATTTTAGAAAGCTGAAAAATGCAATTTTTACCTTTGTTTATCACTTATATTGCTATGAAAATAGTTCATTTCTTTCAGTTTTAAATGTAGAATAAATTACAGCAAATTAAGTGTTCTTAAGTCAAGTGAAATGTGTTCGTTATAGGAAATAGTAGTAGAAAATATTCTATCTAGAAATTTCTGTATTATTTTTCTTATAAACAGAAGAATATTTAAATATTTATGTACTTTTATAGTATATGTATCAGTGTTTTTCTATACATGTGTACACATGTGTATCACATGTGTGCACAAGCCTGCAGGGGCCGAAAGAGATCAATGTCCTGGGACTATAGTTAAATGGATGTGGGCTGCCTTGTGGGTGTTGGAGACCAAAGTCAGTTCCCCTGCAAAAGCAGTGAGTACTTTGAACCTCTGAGCTATGTCTCTAGTTCTGAGATTTTGTTTTAATAAATGATGATTGCAAGTAGAAAATACAACCTGTCATCTAAGAATTGGGCAATAAAATATTTGTTTATGTATTTATTGATGAAAACTATACTATGGTGTAAATTTAAAACACTTTATACTATGTTAATGGGCCTCATATTTTCTTTTCAATCAAAATTCAGTGCTTCTTGGTTTCCTTTATTTTTTATACTTTAGATTTGTTTCCCCTCCCCCCCACCCATCAAAATGCTGTCGAAAGGATTCAACATAAGGCATAAAGTTTTACCATTAGTGATCTGAGCTGAGGTCACCAACCCTGTAGTTTACTGTGTTGGTATTTCCTTGCACTCTTAGATGTGTGTGTGTGTGCGTGTGTGTGTGTGTGTATGTGTGTGTGTGTATTATAAAAGAAACATCTTAGATAAATCACAAACTTTTCCTGATACAAATACTGATTTAATATTCTCCCAGGATAACTCTATGAAAAAAACTTTGTCTAGCAGCAAAGATGAGTCCTTTATTTTGCCAGTAATTATTTTTTAATTGATTTATAACAAGGACACACAGAAAGACAACTGGCATGTGATCTAAGGCAAATGTGTCCTAGAGGCATATCGGTATCCAAGTCATATTATATGAATATCACCATAATGACATGAAGAAACAAGTGCTGGCACAGGTCAGATAGACAGAGGGGACAACATATCATGTAATTGCTACACCTTCAATCTCAGAGAGGATACTGAAATGTAACTGACAGTTTATTTTGTATTGTAGTTTCCTCAAAGATTAAAAACTTCCCTCCTACAACAAAACTCTTGATAAAACAGGATTTTAGGAAGATTAAAAAAAATGGGAGAGTGAAACTCTCCATAGTGTAGGGCAGCTCCTTAAGGCAGCAAGGGAACAAATAGCTCCAGGTAGTCCCTGAAAGTGACCAGATTCATCCTCTTCAAGAGTATAAAAAATAGTAAAGACTGCTAAGAGTCACATTCAACTGAAATAACTGACTGGAAGAGCCTCACACCCAAACTACTTGTGAAGGGCACTCTAGAGTAGAGTTGCTCATGGGCTATGCCGTGAGCTCCAGGATTCTACCTTTTGTGTTCTGGTAAGCACTGGTGGTACGGTGCTGTGAGCCATTTCTGTTAATGTGATTAATCCTTCACCAACATTCTTATAAATAATCCTGATAAAATTTAGGCCACCAACATGAACTTTGGTGTCATCCTTAATTTAATCTATTGTCATTTCCTCTCTGGAGTAAGTAGAAAATTGTCTCTCAAAGAATGATGTAACATGATAACAGGTATTTAATAAAGCAACAGTTCTTGAAAACGAATATTATACATATTGCTGGAATGAATCTTACATGTACTGTATAGGATGATAACTGCTGCTCATCCCCTGCATAGTGTAGTACTTTGAGTAATTTCTTCTTAATGCCAGGGGAAGCAACAGTCAGGGATTACCATGAGCTAGGAATGGAACAAGTCAGTCCCTTCCCTGGGGTGAATACATAGAGTAACATCCCATCTGCAGAATATAATTAACTGAATAAAACATTGGACAGGATATTGTAGTAAATTCTCCCCACATGACAGTGTTAACATTGGCTCTTGTCCTTTGTCTCTTTTTGGTCCAGTTACTTCATTAAGGCATTAATTAATCAATGAATGAATTAATAAGGATTAAGTTATATTTGGAATTACTTCCATTTTCAAGTTTGGTATTATTATGTTCTAGTAAAATATGAAATAATCTCTAACTACTGTATTACTAGTGTTTTCTTAAAGGTAAGTCATGACCTTCCTGGACACCTACAGGTACTGTTCTCACATCATCTCAAATCAAAATATTTTAAACAATATCCCAAAGCCATCACAGGCCTCTTATTTCTTTGTTCTCTTTCCAATATATTGTTTTATTCAACTTCAATTATTCATGTGAATTTAGGACCCATATATATTTAAGACCCAGAGAAAATTAATCTGAAATCTAAGTTTGAAATTTTATGTTTGTGAAGTCATTGTTTTGAATAGCTGAGTAGTATTCAATTGTGTAGATGTACCACATTTTCTGTATCCATTCCTCTGATGAGGGACATCTGGGTTGTTTCCAGCTTCTGGCTATTATAAATATGGTTGCTATGAACATAGTGAAACATGTGTCCTTATTACATGTTGGAGCATCTTCTGGGTATATGCCCAGGAGTGGTATAGCTGGGTTCTCAGGTAGTACTACATCCAATTTTCTGAGGAACCGCCAGACTGATTTCCAGAGGGGTTGTACCAGCTTGCAATACCACCAGCAATGGAGGCAGGCAAATGGATGGAACTTGAAAATATCATTCTGAGTGAGGTAACTCAGTCACAAAAGAACACAGACAATATGTACTCACTGATTAATGGATATTAGGCCAAAAGCTCGAAATACCCAAGATTCAATTCATAGACCATATGAAGCCTGAGAAGAAGGATGTATCAGTGCTTCTTAAAAGGGTGAAAAAATATACTCACAGGAGGGAATATGGAGACAAAGTGTGAATCAGAGACTAAAGGAAAGGCCATCCAGAGTCAGCCCCAGCAGGGGACCATCTCATATACAGCCACCAAACCTATACTCTATTGTTGATTCCTGGAAGTGCTTGCTGATGGAAGCCTGATATGGCTATCTCCTGAGAAGCTTTGCCAGAGCGCAGCAAATACAGAGGCAGATGCTTTCAGCCAACCATTGGATTGAGTGTGGGCGTGGGAGTCCTTGATAGTGGTGGCAGAGAAGGGACTGAAGGAGCTGAGGGGGTTTACAGCTCCATAGAGGGAGCAACAGTGTCAACAGGCCAGACCCCCAAGTACTCCTGGGGGCTGGACCACCAGCCAAAGAATACACATGAAGGGACCCATGGCACTGGTCGCATATGTGACAGAGAATGGCCTTGTTGGACATCAGTGGGTGAAGAGGCCCTGAGGGTGTTCAATGTCCCAGTGTAGGGAATGCTAGGGCAGGAAGAAGGGAGTGGGTAGGTAGGTGGGAGAGCACCCTCATAGAGGCAGGTGGAGGGGGAATGGGATAGGGGGTTTCTGAAGAGGAGACCTGGAAAAGGGAAAACATTTGAAATGTAAATAAAGAAAATATCCTTTTTTAAAAATTGTATGTTTATATATGTGATTAAGTCCTTCTGAACTTATATCAAATTACCAAATGCTTATTTTTTCTGATTCAAGTTTTTGATATTTAATTCATCTGTTTTCTTGGTTTCTGTAAATTTATAAAAAGTCAGATCAATATTGCTTTGTATTTTTTCCGGCCACCCACCTTCTCTTCTCAGATTATACTTACACATGCTAAACAGCTCAATGTTCCTCCAACGCTGGCTGAGACTTTTATTTTTCTCTAAATTTAAAGATAATTATATAAACATATTATGAAGTGCATTTAATAATTTCTATTTCTCTAGTTTTTCCTGACAGTTATTTTGGAAGACTTGCCCACTTAGCACTTAAACACGGCCTTTCCGTTACACTGTCTGTGCTCAGTTAATCTGCCTTTCCGTGCTTCCCATCTTTTCTATTGACACAAAACTTTGACACTGGTTTTAAATGCTTTCTGCTATCTTTATCATTTATGCAATTTCTGGATTTGTTTAAATTTTCCTATTTTTTCCTCTAGGCTGGAGTAATTACTCTGATAATTCATTTGGATCAATTAATTTGTATTCATTGCTTACCATCGTGATTAGTTATCACTGTGTTGGATATTTGAATTTTTATAATTTTAAGAGTATTGGTTTTCCCCATTTGTCTGAGGATTGAGTTATAATTTGAAAAAGTATCTGTTTTTCAAGCCACATATTATTATTTTCTAGTATAATATTAAGTGATTTCTACTTAATGTATTACTAGTGTTTTCCCTAAGGGGAGTAATAATCTCTCTGGACATCTATAGGTACTGTGACAATGTCATGTAGTCTTTGTTACAGTCAAAGTGTGAATGAGAATGTGGCACTTGTCACAGATCTTGTTCAGGTTCAGACTTGCCCCTATATATGAACAATCTCCTTGTTCCACAAAGGGATTCTATGGATGCCAATACACAGTCTAAGACTCCAACTGTGGTAACTTTTTTTAAAAATTCTCAGTCTCCTAAAACTCTGAAATTTGTGCTACCTTAGCAAAACTTTAGAATTATGTATAATTTTCTTATTCATGTGCCCTAGTATTATTATAGGGCTCACTGCTACTGGTTCACTTCTAATAGTGATTGGAAGATTGTACTGACTTTAACTCAGTCAAAACAAAAAGCTTCTTCTTCCCATTGGTATTGACTCGTTCTAAATGTTACAACAAGATAGACAGAGGCACAAAGTGTGACTGCTTCTTCTGTTCTGTAACCATCCATATCCTGATAGTCACCCACGCACAATCTTCTTTAGACACATACTCTATCAGTGATAATGAATAATATGTTGTACAAGTGTCATCTGTTCTGTGGCTCCATTGTCAACATCCACAGGCATGGTCACATGCTGCTGTCCTGGAAATATTGTCTATATAGTCCCTAATGTATTTAGTTTATACTTATGAATATGACCAGGTATAAATCATAAATCAAAAAACATTTGTGCTTTAAAATCAGGATAGATGATAATGATACTGTCAATAAAACTGTAAATACAACAGTTTAACTCCTACAGAGAAGCTCCAAGGGAGCCATAACCTTCATTACATTGGGATTGCCCTGCATAAATGACAGACGTTCATTCAGAAAATCTGGGATTGTGACATTCATATACGCTGATGGAGATGCACATGTAATAGCCCCAAACCTTAGCACATTTATATATATAGAAGTAATGAGGAATCAGGAGGCTAGTTAATCCTGAAACAACAGAATTATCTTGTCTTTCCTCTGCCCTGGTACCAGGGCTTTTCTATTTATATATGTTCAAGGCATTGAGATCCTTGACATTGCCCTACTCATGTCAGTAATACAAACTTGGTCTGAACTTTATAGGCTCCCTCCAAAAGGCAATACAATTTCCACAACTCACTGGCTTATGCCTGATGTCTCTGGCCAAGTTTGATGGAGGAGGAAGGAGGAGAGCTTTGAAGCAGAGGGTGAGCCCACATTTCTCCATCAAGCTATATCAATTTTTCCTTTATTCTGCCCCTTTCATACCATAATCTAAAAGTTCATTTAATATGGTGCAAAGCAGTAGGCCATTGTGTTTCATGGAAAAATTAAAGAGAAATATTATACCATAAATTGTACTTCATCCTACAATTTTTCATTAGCCTGGAGAACCTGGTTGATCTACATGCCATCAAATAATAATTCCATCCCTATTAGCCCACCTTTATGTCATTTTATACAAGTAAACCCCTGCCTTCTCTTAGCTTCTGCTTGCATTTGTCTTCTCCAGCTCTTGTGTGTGTGTGTGTGTGTGTGTGTATGTGTGTGCATGTGCATGTGTGTGTGTGTGTGTGTGTGTGTGTGTGTGTGTGAGATTATCTGTGTATAGGTGTTTATAAATGTGGAGACTAGGAAAAAGTGTACCATTCATATCAGCTGGCATGAGCAGGACAGGCAGTTCTGGTATTCTTGGTTATTATGTGGTTGCTGAGATATATATAATTCTCATGATTGCACAGCAAACATTATGAACCTTTAAACTAACATTCTAACCATACCGCAAACTTTATTTTGTTAGTACATGTTAGGAATCGCATTATGCCATAATTCCTTCCTGAACTTCCGAGTAGTATACAATTTAGAAGCATCATTGAATATTAACATTTTTGTTATTTTTGATATTGCAATTTTATTAGAAAAATTTTCTCCTTCTAAACTCTTCCATGTATCCCTCCCCATTCTCCTTCAAATACATTATTTTGTATGCAGTTATGTATCGGAATACACATATATATTCCAAAATATTACCTGTTCATTTTTTGTTCATATATATATGTATGTTACAGGGCTGACTGTTACTGGACAAACTTTTGGTGGACTTTTCTCTCAGGAAGCCACCTCTCTCTTCTCTGCTTTTCACAGTTGCCTATCATTCTTTGTGTAGGGTTGAAGCCATGCAATTTTGCATTGATTGCTGTTATCCATTTTCATTTCACCTTGTGTGGTCATGTTGATGAGACTTTATGAGCATAGCATTTAACATTACTAAGAGACACAATCTTACACCAACTTCTTTCTGCTCCTCTGGTTCTTACAATTATGCTGCTCAATCTTCCTCAATGTTCCCTGAGCCATGGATATGGGAAAGTGTTGTAGATGTATCTACGGGGACTGGGTTCCACAACTCCACATTTGCTAGTTGTGATGTTAAGTAGTGGTCTCCTTTTCAATATACCTATTTTACATATTGTTTAATAATATGTTATATAAAGTTATTGTGCTTTTTAAGATATTTACTACCTCTCACTTTCTACTTCTAAGTCTGTCTAAATTCTTCTCTTTTGTATCTTCTTTCTCATTTCACATACGTATTTTTCTAATTATTCCTGCCCATATGTACATGGGTGTAGGGACCCTCACCAGCACACATCACAGACAATGTTCCAGAGTCTACAATCATAAAGAAATCTGACTGTCTTTCCATACCAGCCCTCAGCCTCATTAGCTCCTCCACTAACCATGGCAGCTCCGGTGTACCCGTCCCATCCATGCTGGAAGAGTGATTCGGTTGATCTTGTGCAGTTCTTAACAGGTTGCCAGAGATGTTGTAAATTCATGAGTGTGACAGTACTGTAGGCTCAGAGAACACTGTTCTGTCCATGTGCTCTCCATTCCTTGGCTCTTACATACGTCTTATCCCCTCTCTAATAGTGCTTCTTTAGCTTTATTGGGAGGTATGTCATATAGATATGCCAATTATGGGTAAGTTCTCCACCAACACTTAGTCTTTGTATTTTGTTGAGATATGAGTATCTTTACAAAATATTGTCTACTGCATAAAGAAGCGTCAGAGGTGAAAGTTTGACCATGCTACTGACCTATAGACAAATAAATGGATTTAGAAGGCTATGTTTTCAGTATCATCCTGTGGAATGGGCCTTAAATAAAATAAACAGTTTCTAAATTCTAAAGTATTTCTAAATATAGGCATATAAGATATGTTTAAAATTTAATTATTAAATAATTGATACATTATAAATATAGCATCCATCTTAATTTTATAAAGTACACACATAAAATAATTTCATAGTTCTATTCTAGCATAATATTTATATTTTATAAAATATTTTTGTCAGCATTTATTTTTGGAGTTTACTGTATTGAAGTCTTGCAAATTGCCACTATTTTAATGTTAGCAAAAGACTGAATCAGTAGATTTTTATGATTTCATAAAAGATATTTGTCTATAGGTAGGTAAACAGAAAGGTGGACTGATAGTTCCTTTTTTCCAAAACAAGCTCAACTTTAAATTCAGTTAACCACTGCACAAATGCTTTGCTCATGGAACTTCACTGATGTCCTTCACTTCTGGAGAAACTTCTAAAACTCTTTCATCATTCAAACTCAGTTCATATTAATACTTCACTGCACATGCTGTAAATTTATTACCAGAGGTGTGACTTGCTCAACTCCAAAGGAAGAATTTAGGTAACCATCAGGCCTCTCAGCCACATACATGATAGTGTTTATCCGTTTGTGTTCTGTAGCTATTTTCAGAGTAGATTCCAGGTTGAAGGAGATTCTAGTATCAGTAAAAGGAACTAGATAAAGAAAACACAAGTAGTGAGTTATTCTTAAAAGATGAATTTGATTCTTAGTTTTGCTTGTAGCTGATTTCCTGGGAGAAGAGTTTCCAAGAGGTATAAAAGTAATAAATTAATAAATAAAGCACCCAAACTGGGTGACTATAATGCTCAAATATATACAGAGGGCCGACTGGGTCATTTTTTTTTTTTATTTATTTATTTTTTGATATTTTATTTACATTTCCGATGATCCCCCTTTTCTTTAGAAACCCCGTGTCCCCTCCCCC
>CM052702.1:75945308-75975831 GCA_028551405.1 Uromys caudimaculatus | reverse complement strand
GCTGCTGGCGGTCAGTCTCTGTGGTCTGGTGAGCTGTGGGGCGTGTCTTTGGCCCTCTGCTGGGTCTTGCAATCTCCGGCGAGGGATCTTTGTCCCGGCGCTGATCAGCTGTGGGGCCCTGTGGCCCAAGCTGAGGCTTCCCGACTGGGTCATTTTTTTGTATAAATGACATAAATACAAGATGTTACTGGACAAATGAGGAAATATAATAAATATAATTTGATAGAACAAATATGTTTCCTATACTAATGGGGCATCTTCAATTTTTAATTAACTATCATTTACAATTTGTCAAGATTTTCCCACCTATTAAGTATACAATTATTTTACACAGTGTTATTGTAAATTTCTAAGAAGTATGATAATGACCATGTATCACTAAATACGTAACTTCAGCTCTTCTGGGAGGTGAAGGATCAGCTGGATTAAAATATTTTACATATGCCACTTTATGTCATTAAATGTCCTGTAAGTTTACTTTTTTTGAAGGTATTAAAATAGATGATTCTTGAATTGTTAGAGTGAATATGATCATGGGTTATGTGATAAATATCTGTCCATATTAGTTTCTTCACAATGAAACTTAAAGCTAGGGAATGAATCTTTTGAAGTAGTCTAAATCTCAGTGAAATAGCTACAAATCTTTTAATAAATTTCTTGGAATACATATGCTTTGGTTTGCTTTCTCTTTCTTCTGATGGTAAAGCCTCATGTTTTCTTGCATGAAACATATTTCAGAAAGATTATTTTTCTTAAAGTAATAAAAGATTATTTTTAATCTTGACTTACACAGAACGAGGTTCCAAATCATAAACATCTTATATTTAGTAAGTAATTTTATACATTTTGGAATTTCTTCTCAAAGTACAGTTTTCATGAGAAAAATCAAATCTATTGGAAAAAAAGTCACTTCCAAGAAAAAAACACAGTATTTCTGAAAAGAGTGTATGTTATTACTAAAATGAGATGAAAGTCACATGACATGTAGAATCATCACTTTCAAGGAACATTTTCAAATCACTAGTTGCATCTAATATGAACATGAAAATAAATTGTTTATTAGTTCCTTGCATGATCATAAAGTAGAAATTGAATCTATAGAAATGTGATGGTATTTAATAATTTCAAACATAGTAGTAATTAAATTGCAACTAAACATGTAATATTTGAATATAGCTGCTATAAAATGATTTAATAGCATTTCAGATGACCCCCAAAATAAATTTCAATAACATTTTTATTCTTTGAAAGTTTCATATACTTTAATAGTATCTATTTCTAACTACCTCTAGTGCCCTCAATATTATCTACCTCAAGATGTAATGTTCTTAAAAGGTTTTACATTTTAAACAAAATATGATTATTTTCATTCCTAACTCACTAAAATCTCTCTTTTGTAACCCCTCTTCCACTTCATCTTAAAATCATGGGGTCTTTCTTTTTGCTGTTGTTATGCACAAACACAATATATATGTATATAGACATATATATGTCTATATATATAAATACATCCTGCTCAGTTTATTTAATCTTGTTTTGTATGTATATGATTTCAAGGGTAACTATTTAGTATTGTATTGAGTAATCAATTAGAAGTTTTTCCCTTTATAATACTTGCCCTGTACCTAAGGATTAAAGAATACCTTGCAAAGGAGAAATGATGATATGTAAGAGCCAGGGGACCTGAAAGTTTGATGCGAGACTGTTTTAAAGGGATGTGAAAGCTTCAGCCATGATACCTCAACAATATGGTGACCAAAAATAATCCAAAAAATTACACTACAGATAGACATGATAATATGGAAGGGAGATATCTCACAGTACCCCACCAGAGAACAAAATTACATGGCATCTATTTTAATGTTATTAACAATCCCGAGTTCAGTTGGTACCATCCAATGTTTTAAGTGACTGGCCATATACGGAAGCATGGGCAACTAGCCAGTGGATAGACAAGGTGTATTTTTGCTAGGATTAAAGCATGTATGACCACTCCCACCCAGCAATAGAAAACTATATTTGTAAATCAAACATTCTATAAGAATTTTATTTACAATATATGAAGGACTCATTAACATTAATGACAAAATCATATGAAATGTTATTAAAGTAATATCAGCATAGAGAATGATGACAGTTCTAAAGAAACATAAGCTTCCATATCTGGCCAGCAGCTTCCTGAAGAGGTGATTAGCAGAATCCTGAAAATGTGATTATTATCAATAGGTTTACATAAGATGTCAATAAAAATGGCAACAAAACATCTCTCACTTCTTGGTCAGCATATAAAGAAATTGGCATACTAATATATTGAGAGTGGAACTGCAAATTAATGCAGCCATTGTTCAAATCAATATACAGGTTCTGAAAAAGTTAACAAGCACATACAATTGTATGATCCAGCAATCCAATTGTAAAGGCCATGCAATAGATACCTTAGATGAGCCAGACTTAGTATTTTAGAACTCACCCTAAAGTTGATCACAGTAATTTGGTGTTCAGGATACCAATAACTTTGGTGTCTGCCAAAGAAAGAACATATAAAGAAAATTTGATCTATAATATTATTAAATATGATACATAAAAGCACATGATCTTGAGCATTGTAAAAGCATATACTGTGGTTTTCACAATGTATTTGAGCTGGAGGGATATTGCGCTGCTTGGTATAAAGGAGAATCTGAAGGAATAAAACTGTATATTCTCACTTACAGGTGGAGCACATAAGAATATAGATGGAAAAAGTGGAATCTCTGGCTTATGGTGAAAGGAATGGAGAGCTCATGGTTAGAGAGACCAAAACTTCAGCCAATGGTGCTTCAACCTTGGAGAACACAGATACTCAATCTCCTAGGAAAGTACGTCTTAAGTATTCTCTCAAAATAAATCAAAATGTGCTAACTGTATAAGACAAAGGATTGCTCATGAGACTGATGGATAATCTATATATATTCCTGTGCTTCTTAAATATATACACTTTTGGTTAATGAACCATTAATAAAGTTGGCAGATATATATATATATATATATATATATATATATATATATATATATATATATATATATTATGTATATATTATAATTTGTGTATTTAATATTTTTAAATTTTACATATTGAAATTCAATCAATAATCTGAAGCAAATTAGGTGAAGAATGGTTTTGAAGTGTGCTTAGCTTATTTTAGAGCAGACTGGAAATATTCTTTGTGAAATGACGTACATGCATGAACATTTATATTTTGAGATAAATGCTTTTAGCATAGTGCAAATTAAGATTGGAACCAGAGTCATACCCTACCTATCAAAAATGTCTACAAAAACAACAATGCCTAAAACGAAATCTGGAAACTGAAACCATGTGTATAGCTGAAACGGTAAGTTGGCCTTCTGGTTTTGCAGTTCTCTAAACTCAGCCATCAGTTGGAATGGAAAAAAAGGTCAGTCCCAGTTCTGAAAATCAGGTTGAGGCCAAATGTTACTTTTAAATGTATTTTTTTCAAATAACTTTCTTTCCTTCACAGACTGATAGAGAAGAGAATAAAACCTGAAGACCAATGGAGAGTAACTTATGAAATCATCAGCCTTAGGGAGGCAGAAGTGAGAGCAAAGAGGCTTTTTACCTTCTTTTGGTGATGGCACGCCTTTAAAAAATGACAAAGTCATTTCATTTAACCAGTTGATTTTAAATTGTACCTGTACTCTGCCTTTGTAGAACTTCTTTGGTATTTTATGGTTCTACAGTTTTATGAGCATGATAAATGGCACAAAGATTATAAATAGTATACCAGAACACCTATCTTCAAGACAGGGAGAAGCTTAGCTACTGACTTCAGAAATCTATTAACAGTCAGTCCAGTTAAAATTTCACTAGAGTATCTAGCATGACCATTGGTTTAAGGGAACATTACCTGAGTACTTTGATCATAGATCTTCATTACATAAATGTTCTAATTCCCTTTCTTTCCCTTTGCAAGTAATGTATAACCCATACAGAGAAAGATAACTTTTGGTGTCCAGTATGTTAACACATTAGCAATACATCTCCAAGTACACCTTCATAACTCTTCTCAAAGCATGGGGCACACAAGCAAGCAGAAGGATTGCTTCCCAGGTTACCAAACACTTCAAGAAAAAGTGTGAAACCTATCAATGGTGTTGATAAATATGTTGTGAAATATGGTAGCTGTGTGATATCCATCAAGTAACTAGACACATAAGTCCATTGCTAATGTGATCCAAAGCATTCAGCATGCTATATATGGAAATCAGGAAATCACTCAGAATATGGCATTTATTTTAAAAAAGAAAAAAATTTCATTTTGCCATTTAAAACTTAACTAGGACTCTGTTGGTCTTCAATTGTAAAATATTGTCTCCATTGAATCAAGTCTACATTACCATTTTCTCTATTTTTAGAGAAACAGGAGGGATGCAAGTGATGTCAGTACTGGATGCAATTTCTTTCATTATAAGTGAAATCACTCCTGCTGAGCCTGAGGACTCTTCAGCACTTTTGCTTTCCCTGAGAGAGCAATAATTGATTATTCCAAACCTTAACATTGCCACACAGGACAAGGAGACAGTCTCCAGATATACCTGCAACACTTTTGCTAACTTTAGCTTTTCAAAAGATGATATAGATTTCATAAATACATTATTACAGTGTGCGTTCAGAAGCAGAGGATGCACATAAAAGGCTGAAAAGGGAATCATTTCAACCTCAAGCAGAAAGCTATTATTATCTCCATCCAGGATTCCAATTAAAGAATATCCAAGAGACAACAACGTTAGTGGAGATAATAACCAGCATTTCAAATTAGCTTTCAAGAACTGCATGTTTAAAAAGTAAAAATAAGGAAAAAGAGTCACATCTTACAAATTCCATAAAGGTTGTTTTTTTTCTTTTTCAATATTAGCTAATATAAGTAAAATGAAGTTGAGAACAGGATGTCCTTAAAGTGATAACACTGAATTATTTTGCTCTTAAGTATAATGAAACATATGTAGTTTTTCATTTTACATCACTAAAATTGAAAGAGGGAAAAAAAGTACAGTGCACAATACATTGTCTATATTTTACTGATGCAATTGACAGACATCCTTAACCAGTTGTCAAATACTAGGTACTTAGTATTTTTGTAAGTTAAGGTACAATTAAATGTATTTAGGACAGTTAATAATCATTTGAGCAATTATAATTGCAAACAACTATAGAAATGATGACCATGTTGAAGAAATAGATTATATGTATTAAATATTAAGCCATCTCTTTAATTCCTTCAGAAATCCTCAAAGTAATCCTCAAAGAAAGAGTATTATAAAATTTTTGGGGATACTCAGTAACATGTTCATGGTAACAGAATTAACAATCTCATGGAAGCAAGGTCAGAGTCAGCACTGCTAGCTTACTACAATTTCCTTTTGAGTGTTATGCTGATTTTATATATAAAGATGTTTGTATAAAGGCCATATGCACTTTCATAATGAATTGGAGAATATCACTCCCCTGTGAAGTAGGTCATGATTGTTATTCCTGTTTTAAAATGATTCAAGGGATTTTTGTCAAGTTAAATTGGTTTGAAGGAAGCACACATAGTTAATGATAAACCACTCATCCTTGATCTATGGCTTGAAAGCCAAAATATATTATAGACAAAGTAGATTCATTCCTGTTTATGATTAAACTTCTCTTTCTTAAGTACTGGGCCATACTAGTACTGGTGACAGTTTATTGCTCAAATTATGTAAATATATAATCCAATTTTATGACAGGAATTTTAGATCTCCTTATAATTTTAAATAGTATTCAAGTTGACAATAATAGACTTACTATGCCATTTAAGTAAAACTTAGTATATCAGAACAATCATCTTAATTTTTTTCACTTTTCAGAATTTTGTTCTTTTTTCTTTTTTTAGCCTTCCATTTGCTTATATCTCAAATGATATCCCATTTACTGATTACCCCTTCCACGAAATCCCCATCACACATGGAAGACACTTTAACCTCAACATGATGAAGGAATGTTTGTGACATATGCTTTTGGATTACTAGTTCTGGTTTCTTGGTAAATATCTTTAATTTAAAAGTGCAATTGTTTTTCCTGAATATTTATACTTATACCTTCAGTGTTTAGATAAAAATTAAATGAGATGCTACATTCTAATAGAAAACAAAAATGAATTATATCTTCTGCACTGACAATGGTTCTTAGCCTACTCTCAATGTCCCTCAATATTTAACCAATATCCATAGATTGTACCAATAATGTATATTTTAAAATAACCTTATAGGTTGTGGAGGTAGCTTAGTCAGTAAAGTGCTTGACATGCAAAGACTTACCTTTAAATTCTTTTCACTTGTAAAAATAGAGCCTGACATGTCATCTGATGCTTTCAGTCTCAATGCTGGTTAGGCGCAGCTGGCAAGTTCCAAGGATCACTGGGGTTTTCCGATCAACCAATTCAAGACTCAGTGGTCTTTAGGTACAGGAAAAATCCCTTTCTCAAAAATAAGTTTCATAGCAATTGAGGATAGCACAAGATGTCAGACTCTTGCCTTTACCCCTTCACACATATGAGCATAGAAATAGGTACACATGATATGTAGACATAAACAGAGAAAGCAAGAGGAAGATAGAGAGGAAAGGAGGAGTAAGAGAGAAACAGAGACACAGACACACACAGAAAGACACAGAGACAAAGAGACAAAGGGAGGAGTATTTGCCCATGTCCAGACACATACACACATCACTCTAAAATTACACTTAAATTTTATTTAGCCAAATATGGCCAGTTGTGTAATTCTTTACTAAGGGGCTCTTTTTCCAGGTTAGGTTACCTAAAATCATTGATATACTTGACAGGTCAGCTACTGAAAGGTTTGCTCATTTATTACTTGACAAGACAGGTTGACGTATCTGTAATGGGACATATAAACTATTCCTCATAGACCAAAGAGGTGGCCTTCTATGTCAACTGAGTATCAGGTAGGGAGGGTAATTAGCTTTTATTGTAAGGAGTTTATGAAGTGAATTCTTGAAGGCAAAATACCAGCAATCTACTCTAGCAAGCTGAACATTCTAGAAGACACAGTTTCGAGTATCTCATGAAGCCCAGCTTTCAAACAACAGAGAATAATTATTGTGATATAACCAAGTGAAGTTTGGCTACACTTCTCTACGGTGCCCCACATGTGCACTGTTGGCCTCCTATTACCATGGTCACATGATTTTGTTCTTGGAGAACAGATTTCATAGTTCCAAGTTCACCATCTTTAACATAAAATTCTAAGAAGTTCTCATAGTCTACTCATAATCCTGCTGACTACATTCAGCAAGGCAGAATGTAGGGCTGGGTATAGATGCCCTTACCCAAGGTGGAGAAATAACTGTCAGGGCTTCCAGATTTCTAAGAAATATAAGTTTGTGCAGATCACATTGATGCTTAGTGGAACAATTCAAGATGTGATCATGAGGAGCACATAAGACTAAACCCTTGGGTATGGGGTTTCACTGTATATATCTGGACCACTGAATATCTTGAGGCCATAAGACTAGTACCTGCTCCAACCAAAGATAGGTGGAGCTGTTTACATAGCAGTGCAGACCCAAGAGAAGATTATTTCCATAGTAGCTAGTTTAGCATCAAATCACACATTACCAAAAGGCTTACAGGGAACCATCCCTCTCTCCCAGAAAATGATGACTACAGATGAGAAGCCTGTGATTCCACATTTGGAGACATAATCTTCTCTGACACACAGAGGTTGACCCAGCATAAAGTAGCCAAAGTTTTGTTTCACAACACTGATAGTGGTGACAGTAATAGTCTCTGTTAGGTCAGCAACTACCTTTAAGTGTGGCTGGCCATCCAAGTAGTAGCAAAGCAGCAGAACAGAACTGAGTACATGCAGAAAGCCAAGAAGGAGATTTGAAAATGCATCTTTCAGCTCCTTTGTAAGAAGGCTGATGATAGCTCTAAACTTTTTATCACCTCCAAAGCAGCAGTCTCACCTATCTCTCTTCACTGTAACATGCATGAGGTCTGCCTCCACCCTATCCCATCAATCAACGCTATCTTTATTCTCCTCCATCTGTTTGAAAAAAAAATATAATTCTCTCATGGCAAAACCAAACACAAACAACCAAACAAAAACCCAAATTGTGCAAAGAATTGTAAAAAGTGTTGAAGTTGCAGCAATGCTATAGTGGTGCTGTTATTCAGCATGAAAGGAACCCTAAAAGCAAATAAAGTTGTCAGAAGAGGGAGGCACGAATTGAAGTTTAGTAAAAGTTGTCAATCCTGGGCATATACCCCAAACATGTTCCACTATCACACAAAGACACTTGTTCAACCAAGGTCATAGCAGCTTTATTACTAATAGCAAACTGGAAACTGGAAACAACCTAGGTGTCCCTCAATTGAAGAATGGATAAAGAAAAAAATGTGAGATAAATAGATAGATAGATAGATTGATAGATAGATAGATAGATAGATATAGATATAGATATAGATATAGATATAGATATAGATATAGATATACACACACACAATGGAATACTATTCAGCTATTAAAAGCAAAGGCATCATGAATTTTGCAGGCAAATGGATGGAACTTGAGAATATTATCCCCGAGTGAGGTAACACAGTCCCAAGAGAACATGCATGGTATATACTCTCAAGTGTAGATTAACGAAAAAATATAGGTACTGTGCTACACTCCATATTCTCAAAGAAGCTAAACCACTTGGAAGGCACACATTGGGATGTTTGAATCTCATTGAGAAGGGATAATAAAATATGCATAAGTGGAAAATAGAGGTAGGGAACTTGACAGAAGAAGGGAAGGGGACAAGAATGGGGGGTTGAGGATCAGGTGTGGTGAAGGACAAGAGAGATGGCCAGATGACCACGAACATGAATGTAAATCTGCAATTGAGTGGATGAAGGGACAGGGACATCTCCAGGATGAGACAGAGGTCTAGGATAGGGGAGGTGACCAAGAATCAATGGGGGTGACATTATCTACGACTCACAACACTGGGGATATGGAAGCTGAAGAAGCCACCACTTGCAGTCCAATAGGAACCCCAGTGGAGTGTTAAAGACACCAACACACCCCAAAGCTTTCAACTGAAAATTTATCCTGTCTAAAAGTAATACAGGCATGAGGGAGGGAGCAGAGACTGAGGGAATGGACAACCAATATCCCGACCAATTTGAGTCCTATCCCATGGGAAAGAATCCATACATAACACTATTAATGCTATTCTGTTATGATTTTAAACAGGAACATGTCCTCTGATAGGCTTACACTAAGAAGCTGACTCAGACAGATATAGACACCCATAGTCAAACAGTGTCTGGAGCTTGGGGACTCTTTTGGAAGAATGAGAGGAAGAATATGGGCCCCGAAAGGGGATAGGAACTCCACAGGAAGAACAACAGAGTCAACTAACCTAGACCTATGGGGCTTTCAGAGTCTGAGCCAACAATCAAAGAATACACACAGACTGTACCTATGCCTCCTTGCATATATGTAGTAGATGTGGAATTTGGTCTTCAATGCATTCAAAAATCTGGAGCAGGGCTATCCCAAAAGCTCTTGCCTCCTATGTGGGATATGTTCTTCTAGCTGGGTTGCCTTGTCTATCCTCAGTGAGAGAGGGAGCACCTAGCCTCAGAGAGACTTGAAAGTACCAAAGTGGGGGCATACCCAGGGGGATCTCACCTGTTCAGAGCAGAAGGAGAAAGGAGATAGTCGAAGAAATTGTGGGAGGTGGTGACAGCGAGAGAAGGCAGTGAGCAGGATGTAAAATGAATAAGTAAAAAATAAAATTAAATTAAAAAATTGAATTCCTATTAATAGAGATATTTGCTTGGTAAGCAGGCATATGCAATAAAGAACCAAAGATGGTTTTGGTATTATTATTTGGGGAGCCATCTTACATGGAGCCTAAATCTTAAAACAAATAATATCTAAAAAATATTTATTATTCTATTATTGTAAAATATTTGAAATTTCTGATGGTGTGTGCTTTTATTGTCAACACAAGATTTTCTATCAATGGAAAGTGAATGGTATTACTACTGACGTTGATTATGAATTGTAATTTTTAAGAAATTTATTTTTATATTAATCACTAAGTATACCACAGAAATTTAAATTATAATAAAAAGACTTAGATTTTTCATTTGCAGTCATTTTATTATAGCACATCACACATGTTAATTTCTGCAGGTTTTTATTTGCAGTCATTTTATTATAGCATATCACACATGCTAATTTCTGCAGATAAAGACAAAAGGAAAAACCTAAAAGAAGCTATAAAATGCATTTGTTTAGTGATTTCTTATAATTTTCAATATCATCATATTCATAAAATTTCATTATAAAACAGTATTAGTTATTGCGTAAAATTCTAAAAACTTAAGAAAATTTGGGATAATGCCATTAAAAGGTCTGTGGATTCCCTCATGGAAAATTCATTTTCTTGCAAAGAAAAATGAAGTTAGAAATATAAGATGTCTTTATGTGTAAGAAAATAAAGTAAATTTATCAGATCCAGTGGTAAAGATGTTTACCTGGCCTCTCTAAGCAAAGCACTGATGGTCAGGATTATCATAGTAGATGTGCAATATCTAGAGCATAATATACATATCAATTGCACAAAAGTGACAGGGTAGTGGAGTGCAATGCCTTTTTATCTGCAAAATGCCATTTTTTATAAAAACAAGATTCAGTTGCCAATACTATAGCATTTATCTTCCCTAATGTAAAATCGATAATTCATTGTAAACTAATTACAATGGACATTAAGTAACAAAAACATCCTGTCTTTTCCAGTGATTAGAAATAAAAGGCTCATAGAGAAGTCAGCTATGGTTAAATGTTAATTGGTTGGCTGAAATTTATCATTTTTATTGAATGAGTCATTTATTTGATGACTCTATTTTAATTATAGGTTGCTAATTTGCAGAAAATCATACATTCAGATCAAATACTCTATCTGATGAAGAAAACCACTAGAAATTCATCTAGATTTGAAATTTTGGAGAAATAAGAATTTATGTGTTTCAGTAAGACAGAAACTGAGGACTTAGAACATGACTTAACATATAAGATTGCTTGCTCCCCAAGCAATCTGAGTAAAGTCTTCAGCATACCTTGCCTGTAACTCCAGAATAATAAAGGCAGAGATGGGAGCATCCTGTGACTTGATGGCTGTCAGCTTATCTCTGGTTTTAGTAAGACTCTGACTCAAGGGAATAAAGGCAGATATTGACAGAACAGAATACCAGATGTCCTCTTCTGTCCTCAGCATACATACATCAATATAGGAAATTTCATTCTTATTTATGCGTACCCCTCTCCCTCATTCCCCCCCCACACACACACACACAATGCACACACAGTAAATAGACTTACGGTAAATTATGGAATTCTCTATTCAAATAATTGAGGCTGAGATCCATGAAAACTACCATTGTTTACAAACCCATTTTTCTGCTTTCTACCTCAATCACCACATATGAGTTTGTTGATCTTAATGGATTTGGTAAAATTATTAAATCTGAAAGTCTTCTTTAATATTGAAAAAATAAAATGGAATATCCAATGAAATATGAACACATGCTTAAATTTACATTCTGCTTAAAGTAAAATTTAAACAATATACTATGCTCTGAAATTTGAAAATTGAAATTTTCAAGATCTATTTTCATTGTAGACAACATAGTCTACTTACTACTTAAGTACTGTATATATTACAGTTTTTATAGTTAGAAATCTACCATAGTTATCAAAAGAGCTATGAAGTCAGCTAGGCTGCCTTTCTTCCTAAATATTCTTGAGAAGATACTTTTCTTTTTACTCTCTGGATCCCATCTGCTGTCATTGGTTTGGATATTCTTCTTCTATTTTTAAAGCCAGCCACTTTTGCATCTTTTTGACTCTGACAGTCACATGTTCCCAAAACCACATTCAGTAAAAGACTTAGGCTCACCTGTGTACATCAGTATTATTTCTCAAGCCAGTAATAAATGCATCTACACAATACCTGTGTAGAGCATTTCAGATACTACTGCACTTTTCATATATTGTGATACACTATAAAGTAGGTGTGTGGCAAGTGAAAAATGTTATGGCAAATATGACTCTGAGAAACAGTGCTACCCTTCACTACTGAGGGAGGAGGGAACCATATTCTGGAAGCTTTTTCAAACTCACACTAATAGCTTTCAAGGACAGAGTGTAAATCAAACAAGACTCTAGATGGTTGAGACTCTGAAAACACTGTTCATATTACCCATGCTGATAACAAGTATAAGAAAGTCTATCACACAGTAGAATTACATCAAAATAATCACTATGAAACAGAAACCATGTCTTTAATATGGACACTATAGGCTATTTATTTCAGCTATATTCCTGGTGTAAAAGTTTCAAGTGTTATTGTCGTGGAAACCATTAAAAAAATAATTGATATATCATTGTATTTGCAAACCTTTGTTTCTGAAAACTATAATAGTTCAAAGGCTGTGTCGTAACCAGTGCTATGAGTTTATGGATTGATTTCTGATATTTTTACAGGCATAGAACTAACCTGTTCTTCAGAAACTGTCTGCATCTGAAATGGCTCTTAAGACTGGGTAGAAGAAAAATGTATTACTTCCTTTCAGCAATGTATTTTGAAAAAGAGTGTAATTTCTCTGCATTTTTCTTGGTGCATAGTAGTATCTATCTAGGATAGTTTCAAAAGTGAGAAAGGTTATTTAGCCTGCATTTGACTTTTAATGCAAGTTTAATAAAAACATAGGTTGTTAAGCCATAAAACTTGATGGGTTAACTTAGAATTACATTATACTTTACCTCTTCTTCTCTACTCAAGGAATAGTGTCTGTTTTATTTAACATAGTAATTAGTCCATTATATGTAACAGCTAAAGATAAATTTATGCAAGCAATGATTATTCTATAGCCTCCTACACTTTTTCCTTTGGTTTTATCTTGTATATAACATTGTTTTAACACAGATATGACAGTAGCTACCAGCCTCTATGGGAGACAATACATTAACCCAAATGTGGGATAAAAGTTTTCCTTGACTCACTGATACTGTCAACTAAATCTTTCATTATGGAAACATCAACTAATTCCAGAGGAAATGTTCATTCTTTCTTTCATATTAATGTGACCATGGCCAGATCACAACACCCATTTCATCAATGGCTGTACAGCAGCACACAGAGATGAGGAAAGAAAGATAGTGCTGATAATAAAGGAGATTTTATTCTCCAGAACTGGAATGCTTTCTTTTGTCAGATTATGTGCCCTTTCTCTGGCATATTTTTTTGACATTTGGGAAATAAAAGGAAATCGTGTATCGTGGGAGCAAAATGACATTGATAAACTTGGGAGACTTGACTGCCATTTCCCCAATTTGAAAGACTTTTCCTTTCCAACACAGAAAATGAAGTAGTTAGAAATGAAAAGCAAACTTAAAAGAACACTTCTTCAAAGGAAAAAATGTTTTATATTTAAAAATAAGAAGAATCACAAAAAATTCGAGTTCATAAAAGTACTGAGAGAAAGAGTTTTCTTTTTCTTTCTTATATAAACAAATACGAGTCTTCTCCTAAGGTATAATTAATTGAGATGGAAAAGGAGCACTGAACCAGATGGGAAGTAGGTCAGCTCATTTGAGGCTCTGGCTGCACGAGCTCTGACTGCTAGCTGAATATTTCTCTCTATATAGGAGATATGCAGGTTCCAGTGATTTATTGGTCTTTCTTTCCCTAATGCCTCTTAGATAAAAACATAGAAAAGAAAATCTATACTTTTCCATCTCGCTTAGAAGCAACCTACATAGGGGATTGCATATAATTATGAAGTGCTATGTGCTGTGCTTACGTGCACTGAAGGCATTACTAATTACATTCAAATACAAGGAAATATAATGGGTGAGATAAAATAGCATTTTACAGTTGCTATATTTTATACAATGTTTACTTTACATTTGTATCTTCATTAATAATTGATAAAGTTAAATGTAGCTTTATACTTCACTAAACACGCATTGACATCTAAAACTCAGTAATGCTTGTATGTTACCTATGTAAAAATATGGAATGGAATTCCTGAAAAAGTTGAATAATGCTTTCATGGAAGAAAATTCTACAATGATTGACCTATTATCACCATCTGCACCCTTTGGAAGACATCAGAAACAACTCATCACATGCTCCTCCTCAGTATAGATTGGCCTTTGGGGCTGGATGAATTCTTAAGCTTGTTTTCAATAAGCAAAACAAACTCAGAAGCTAGAATATATTTAAAACCTCTTTTTTCCTAAGGCCCTGCATCTATCATGCCTGATGCCTGCCTTTCAGTTCACAAATCATTCTTCAAAATGTTCATGAGCATAGCATGATTCTCACATTACTGTGTATTTTCTGGAAATAAAATAACAGTGATCATAAAGTGATATGTATAATGTACATTCCTCTTCTTGCTTAAGAACAACAAAATTGGGTCATTGAGCATAATCTTAAAATGTAGTCTATTGTGCTCCAGTGTACTAATAGTTCTGATAATTACATTCAAACATAAGGAAATGCTATGGATGAAATATAAGTGTATATATATATATATATATATATATATATATATATATATATATATACATACACACATATATTCTTGAACATGTAGTTTAACATTTAGTTAGCATTTGAACATTTAGTCCATATCCTATAGAAAATATTTTTGCATAAAAGAATTCTAAATGTTTTTCATATTAAACTATATGACTGTGATGTCTAATTTCAGTTGAACAAGAAATAAATTCATACTGTATAAGTAAAGCATATACAAATAGTATTACTTAGATTTATGATAATTGTTAAGATTAAATAAAATCTGTGTTTATTATACTGGATAAAATACAGAAAATCCTTATGTGCTGTTTTTAGTTAATAGAATTTTTAATGCTTTATGTATTATTTGATTTTCCTCTTGCACATTGTGACCTTGTCTGATGCCATCATTCTTAGAATCATTGCTTTAGCTACTAACCCTTGCAAACATGTGTTTTCACTAGAAAATAGATGTTACAGGAGTTCCTAACTTTTCAATGAGGTTCTTGAACAGTTCTTCAAAGTGGTCTTTTAATAAAAGCAACTATAATATTATTCATCCATTTTAACTCATTCTTGTTTTATATGTTTTCATAAAATTCTTGAATAAAATATTTCAAGATTTCCTTACACATCTTCAGCTGTACCTACACATCCTCTACTGTATGCTTCGGTCATATTGAATTGCTCTTAGTCACCTGAAGGATCCTACCCACTCTCATGCTTGAGCCTTTTGACTTCTGGAGTCTTTCATCCTGTCTCTAAGATTTATATTTCACCTAATTGCATTTCAAAATTTAGAAAATATACTCAAGTATTTCTTGATTCTTCAGACTGATTTGTTCATCCGTTTTTCTATGCTTCCATAGTATTCAGATAACTTCTCTATTATACCATATAATAACCAGCAGTCTACTAACTGTCGATGGTAATTATGTGATTTCAAAGTATAGTCAAATGTATGGTCAAATAAAGGCATGAAAATCATGACAGAAGGTAAATAAATTGGCAAGATGTCAGAAATTAATTAAAAAGAAAGTATAAGGAAAATATAAGGGAAAAACTATACAAAACTGGCTTGCGTTTAATCAGGAATGTGAATCAATATTCATGTTAATCTTTGTGGACCTCTCTGTTTTTTCTAATCAGTCATCATGTCAATTTACTATGGGCAAATGAATATTAGCAGATGATCTGTTTTAATGTCATGGTTAGAAAGTAGAATCAAGACAACAACAGAAAACATGCTCCTCTATGTTGGTATCAGCCTTATTTGTAATAGCCAGAAGCTGGTAACAATCCAGATTTCCCTCAATTGAAGAATGGATACAGAAAATGTGGTTCATTTATATAATGGAATACTATACAGCTATTAAAAACAAGGACATTATAAAGTTTTTAGACAAATGGATGGAACTAGAAAATAACATCCTGAGTGATGCAACCCAGACCCAAAAGAACATACATGGTATTACTCACTGATAAGTAAATATTAGTCAAAAAGACAGAATACCCATGATATAACATGCACGACATAAGAAGATTAACAAGAAGGAAGGCCCAAGTGTGAATACTTCAATATCACTTAGAAGGGGGAACAAAATAATCATGGGAGGCAGAGGGAGGGAGGCATCTGGATGGAAGATGGAATGGGGAGGTGAAAAGTGGGAGGGTGGAATCAGATATGGGGGAGACAAGAGAAAAGCCCAGAGGGCCATGAAAATGAATGGAACTATGCAGCAGTGGGGTGTTGGGGACAGAGGGAACCTCTAGAAAGTCCCAGAGACCTGGAATGTGAGAGACTCCAAGGACACAATAGGGTTGACCTTGGCTGAAATGCCCAACAGTAGGGAGATGGAACGTGAAGAAACCAGACCTGATACCAGTTGAGTCATGGGGCCACCACCATTCTTCAACATTTTTGACCCAGAATTGTTCCTGTCTAAAGAAAATGCAGGAACAAAATTGGAGTAGAGCCTGAAGAAAAGGCCATTCAGTGACTTGTCCAACATGGGACCCATCCCATGTGCAGTTACCAAATCCTGATAGACAGGAATCTAGCATGGCTGTCCTCTGAGAGGCTCTATCAGCAGCTCAATAAGACAGATGCAGATTCAGTCAATCATTGAACTGAGGTCAGAACCCATATGGAAGTGTTAGGAGAAAGACTGAAGGAGCTGAAGAGGATTGCAACCCTGTAGGTAGAAAGAAAATTATCAACTAACCCAGACACCACAGAACTCCCAGAGACTAAGCCACCAACCTAAGAGCATACATGGGCTGACCCATGGCCCCAGGCACATATATAGCAACTGCCTTGTCTAGCCTCAGTGGCAGAGGATGTACCTAAACCAGTAGAAACTTGATGTCCCAGGAAAGCTGGATGTTTGTGGGCCTGAGTGCTGAAGGTTTTTCACAGGGATCTCTGGCCCGGCCACATGTGAGAGTTCAGGCAAAGGGGAGAGAGCAAGCAGGGATGGGAGTCACCTCTACCTCTGTCTCCTCGGTTGCCACCTCAGTTGCTCCAAGACACTGCACCTGCCACTCTGCACTGAGTCGGGTCCCACCTGAGCCCACAGAGAGGCCAACTAGCCGATGAGAAGTGCACGAAGCTTCTGGTGGCTTTTGGAAGAGCAGATCTCTTCCCAAGCAGCAGTGTTACAGCTCTTATGATAGAAGCTCTCAGATGACGGAGTAGTTCTCACACCTTTATTTCTTTTGGATGGGATCTCTCCTATATAGTTTGGGATGGTCTTATGTACAGTTTGGGATGGATCAGGGGTCTGACAACAGGTACTTCCCATTGGCTTGGTCTGAGAGTTTAGGGATACCTTATCTGCATGTGGGAGGGCTTGGTATGCTGCTCCTACATGACAAACCTCTCTACAGGAGGATGTGGGGGTTGTAGCTACTTGACAAGTCAAGGGCCTCCATGGAGCATTGGCCAAACACTTTCCAGTCCCTTGCAGGGCAAGCCCCACTGGGTCGACCAGAGTTAAGCCTGTACTTGACCAGGTATTCTATATGTATTGAATCCTCCAAGAGATTTAAAATCTAAACAGTCTGTAAAAGTTGGTTTGTCTGCTATAAATATCAGTAATACAGTATAATTCTAATATTAGAAACTATGACCCATATATAGATACACAATTTTTCTATTTCAAAAACATTGACTATGACTAGCTATGACTCCTTGTCCTGGACCTGAAAGATTCGACATCCTCCATATGGTTGCTGAGTTCACATAACCTACAGGAGAACCTAATGGTAACATTTCCTCTAGACTATAATTTCTAAGTGTTTTCTATTTTTCTCATACCCACAGATAAATGTAGCTTTTAACTGTCATCAAATAACTTTTCCAAGAAGATTGAGACCATTATATGAAAATATTATTCATCAAAATGGAGAGAAAAAATGACTGTGGGGGTCTTCAACTACAAATGATATAAATGTAATACAGTGTCCATACCCATGGCTCAGGGACAATTTAGAGATGGGGGAGGGGACAGGAATTTGCTATGAATTGGTATCTTCCAAGAGGAAAGCGTCACCCCCAAAATCTTAGCAACATGGAAAACATTACCCCAAATCTCAGCAATATGTTTACTTAAATAGAATCAGCTGGCCCTCTGATGCACATGGATTGAAATTTCACAAGGGTCCAGCACTAGCAGTCACTGGGTGCTAAGAGAAAGAAAGAAGCAGTTTTCTCCCTGGTGATACACACCCTAATGGGTCTGAACATTGAACATGTGTGCAGAAAACCAGGAGGGTTTGGACAGGGGAGAGGGAGGAGTGGAAATAATGTAGTACTCACGCATACATTTTCAAAAAATATAAAAATGAATATATGTTAATCCATAGATCAAATGCAGTTCATCACCTCTTTTTAAAAGTAAATTCAGTTAGTTCATAGCCATGCCCACTATTTCCTGTTGCATTTGCCTTTTCACTGTGATGGGAGATTAGAATAATTGGGGCAGAGACTGTATGACCCAAAACACCTGAACAGTTTCCTATTTGGCATTATTTACAAAATTTTGCTGACCACTGCTGAAACTTACAAGAAATACTTGACCTAATTACTTTTAAAAGGTCTTCTCAAACCACAACTTTCTGCCAATATAGACGTTCAAATATATATATATATATATGCACACAGACACAGATATACAGAAAATATACTCAATATATACGTGTGTGTGTGTGTGTGTGTGTGTGTGTGTGTGTGTGTCTGTGAATGTCTCATTTAAAAGTCTAGCCATTTCTGAAAATATTCCATAAAATAAAAGATCTGCAGGGGTTTTTTTTGTTCAACACATTAAAAACAAAACACAAAACTTCATTGTACTTTTAATTATACCAAGAAACTTCACTTTAACACATAATGTAAATTAGCTTCAAAATGATTTACAGGTATGTTCTTATATGAACTTACAGCAATTATATAAAATAGCCAGTTCCATTGTTTAATTTTTGGGCAGGTATGTGATCTGTTTTGACTGTATTTATATCTTACTGCATACTACGTTTTTGTAATATCACAGCAACAGTAATAACAGGCATAGGGCACACTTCTCAATAAAAAATGGAGTAAGACAGGAGCTTCTGAGGTATTAACAAGTGATAGTTACAAGCCAGGGTCTCGGAAAAGAGTTTTAAATAGAAAGAACTCAAGGGAACATCAGAGATTCTCTGCTAGTGCTCAGTTAAACCTAAACCATCTCATCTATGTGAAGTCACTCTCCACAATTTGGAAAAAGGAAAACCCTAGAGGTTGAAAGGAAGAATACCTTGAGCATACTGCCTGTAGTGCTTTCTGGCTTCTATTCAGTCCTATTACTGAGAACATAAAAAAATTCATTAATGCTAAGAAAAACATTCAGATGATTAGCATAATTGTAGAGAGTAATCAATTCCAAATTAAAACTTTCTTTGATTATGTACTAGTTACTTTCATGTCACTGGACAACAATATCTGGCAGAAATTCTTGAAGAAATATTTTGGCTCAAGATTTTTAGAGCATCTGAGTAGGTAATATGTGGTAGATAAACTTTTATCATAATGATAAGATCATGTGGCAGGGTGTGCACACATTGTGGTAGAAGAGGAAGCAGAGAGAGATAACAAAAACAAAAATTATATTCCAAGTTTTGCCACTAGTTAACTGCATCCATAAACTAAATTACCGTTACTGCTTCCACAACCACTGATGCTAGGCAAAGAGAACGACCAAGTATTTAAGACAATGAACTATAAGAAACATTTCTTATTCAAACCATTACACCCTAACCTCAAATGACTATAAGTAGTAATCAAAGCATTAAGGTAATTTCATGTAAGTCAACCATGAATCAAAAGTAAGTTAAAGAATGGTCGAATTGGTGGAAAGCTGGAAGAAGCTGAGGCGGAAGGCAACCATATAGGAGGACCAGCAGTCTCAAATAACCTAGACCACCAAGATCTCTCAGACACCGGGTCACCAACCAGGTAGCATACACCAGCTGATATGAGGCCCCCAACACATATACAGAAGAGGACTGCTGGGTCTGGATTCAGTCAGAGAAGATGTACCTAACTGTCAAGAGACTGGAGGCCCAATGGAGTGGGGAGGTCTGGTGAGGTGGGAGACTGGGAGATGGGGACATCCTCCTGGAGACTGGGGAAGGAGCTATGGGATGAGGAACAGTCAGAGGGTGGACCAGGAGTAGGATAAAATCTAGACTGTAAAAAAAAAAATTAAATTAAATAATATAAAACGATTGTTTAAATAAATACAACAATACAATTCTAAGTTACTTTTAAACAACAAAAACTAACAAAGAAACAAGCAAAACAAAACAATCAACTTCAGAAAAAAAAGGAATAACAAACCATAAGAAATATAAATAAATAACTTGAAATTAATAAAGATGCCAGGTGTGGCAGTATGATCCTATATGTCCAGTACTTGGGAAATGGAAAGCAGGAAGATAAAATTGAAGGTAAGCCTTTATTATCATATTAAGTTTGAAGTTATTCTGAGCTAAGTAAAACTGCTTCAAAAGAGAAAATAATATAGAAAATTATATGATAGAATTAGCTTACATGAAAATTGAATAATAATGTATCCACTAATGTATCCATTAGAAAAGTGAAACCAGTTTCATGGTTCCTCAGAAAATTGGACATAGTATTACCAGAGAACCCAGCTATTTCACTCCTGGGCATATATCCAAAAGATGATCCAATGTATAACAAGGACAAATGCTCCACTATGTTCATAGCCATCTTATTTATAATAACCAGAAACTGGAAAGATCCCAGATGCCCCTCAACAGAGGAATGGATACAGAAAATGTGGTACATTTACACAACGGAGTACTACTCAGCTATTAAAAACAATGACTTCATGAAATTTTAAGCAAAGGAATGGAACTAGAAAGTATCATCCTGAGTGAGGTAGTAAAGTCACAAAAGAACACACTCATTGATAATTGGATATTATCCCAAAAGCTCCGAATACCTAAGGTACAATTCACAGACTACATGAAGCTAAAGAAGAAGGAAGATCAAAGTGTGGATGCTTTGGTCCTTCTTAGAAGGGTGAACAAAAAAATCATGGGGGGAAATACAATGTGGGGCAGTAGTCTGTGGCAGGCAATCTGACACCCGATTGAGCACAGGCTAAAAATTCTGGGAGACCCCGTGAAATTTTCACGCGGGACCAGATTATGTTTTTGGCCAATGCTCCCGGAAGACTCCTGTAAAGCACTACAGCTTTCACAACCCCTGTATAGAGAGAGGACTGACATGTAAGATTTGTCATGTAGAAAACAACTCAGTCCTCCCACAAGCAAATGAGGCACTACAAAGTCCCCAGACAAAGCTAATGGAAAGTCTCGGTTGCCAAATCCCTGACCCCTCCCAAACAGTATATCAGACCATCCCGACTTGAGTAGTGCTCTCTCTCTGCTCTACTTGCCTGCCTTGCCCGCTTCTGTGTGTGCCCGCCACCCGCCATCCAGAAGGAATAAAGGTACAAAAATGCTCCAGTGTCTGAGAGCCTTTTGTCCAATGAGCTGTAACACTTTCGGCCTGAAAAGAGATCCGCTCTCTGGGCCAAGCGGTGGGGTATGCGCTGACAGGCGGGTCTTGAGGGGATCACGCTGTGTGACCAGGACCTGACTTGGCACAGGGCAGCGAGTGCTGAGTGAGAACAGTGTCTTGGCAGCCGCCGCAGGGACCAGGACCAGGAGACTCTGTCCCCGCTTGAGCTCCCTCCCCCTGCCGTGGCCCAATAACATAGAGACAAAGTTGGAAGAGAGACTGAAGAAAAGGCCTTCCAGAGACTGCCCCACCTCGGGATCCATCCCATATACAGCCACCAAACCCATATACTATTGTGGAGGCCAGGAAGTACTTGCTTACAGGAGCCTGATATAGCTGTCTACTGAGAGGCTTTGCCAGAACCTGACAAATTCAGAGGCAGATGCTTGCAGCCAACCATTGGACTGAGCATGGGATCCCCAATGGAGGAGTTAGAGAAAGGACTGAAGGAGCTGAACGGGTTTGCAACCCCATAGAAAGAACAACAATATCAACCAAACACCCCCTCCCCCCAGAGTTTCCAGGGACCAAACCACCAACCAAAGAGTACACATGGAGGGACCCATGGCTCCAGCTGCATATGTAGCAGAGGATGGTCTTTTCAGGCATCAATGTTAGGAGAGGCCCTTGGTCCTGTGAAGGCTTGATGCCCCAGGGTAAGGGAATGCCAGGGCAGGGAGGCAGGAGTTGGTGGGTGGGTGGGGAAGCACCCTTAGAGAAGCAGGGGGAGGGAGGATGGTGTAGGGTGTTTCCAAGGGGAAACCGTTAAAGCGGATAACATTTGAAAAGTAAATAAAGAAAATAGCCAATAATAAAAAAGAAATGTGAACAAAAAATTATTCATATATATATTCATATACACACACACACACACACACACACACACACACACACACACACATATATATATATATATTATATACATGAACACTAAATGAAAATTTTTATACCTGACAAAATATGTTTAAAGATGGAAGAAGACCCAACTCTGTGACTTATGGTTTCATGGGATACAATGCAGTTCATCATAGCTAGAGAGTTATGGAGGAAAACAAGGAGATGCGAATTACATTACACCAACAGTTGTAAAGCACATACAAATAAATCTTTCTGTGGAGCTCACTTTATTATATTTTTTACTTATTTAATTTTATGGGCTTGGTGATATTTTGTATGTATGGGTATGGAGTAGACACGTGTGTTGCCCCAGGAGGCCAGAAGTGGTTGTCAAATCTTCATTGACCTAAAGATAAAAATAGTTGTGAGCTACGGTATTGGTCCTGGGAATTGAAATTGGTCTTCTGAAAGAGCATCCAGTGCTCTTAACCACTGAAAGATCATTGCTCCAGCCACAGCTCACTTTATTTTTATTCAGTCCACGACTCTAAGCCATGCAATAGCAACATCCACATTTAAATTGGGTTTTCTTATTGCAGTTTTCCCAATCCTCATAATTTCTTATAGGTACATGTAACTAGATTTTCTACCATGCTCCAGTTCCCAAATAACAGCATGGAGGTTTATTATTTTTGAATAAATGCCTAGGTCTTAAGCTCAGCTTGTTCTCTGACTAGCTAATAACTTATATTAATATGTTTAAACTATTATATATCTTCCGTATAGCTAGTTACCTCTATTCAGATTAATATGTGCAGCTTACTCCATATCTAAGCAGGGAATTTCTCTCAGAGATCCTTTCTCTTCTTCTGGATGCTCCACCTTCTATTCTAACCTTTCCTATAGGCCATAGGCTTTTTATTGACAGGTGATGCTTCTGCATAGTACATAAGAAATACCCCAATTTTTTTTCTAGAGTGATTCTAATGCTGGAGATTTGATACTAAAGTATGTTTGTGGTATTTTTCCTGTAGAAAACTGAACAATAGTCTATTCATCCAGCAGAGAGGACTGACAACAGACCAATCTACATTGGTAAATTAATGAGTTTTATTAGAATTAATTATAGAATATGAGGGAAGAGTTCATTGAAGGAATGAAAATCACTTAAGGACGGCTACATCAACGAAGTCCACAGCAGCATGGGTAAAACCTCATAAGAGCTTGAAGCATGGAGCACCCTGCAAAATCTGGAGGTACTTTCCCAGGTATCTCAATTGGCCTGAGCTACTTCCAGGATGTTTAGCTTGTCGCTGCTTCTTCCACAGAACTCAGCTTCTCTCTTGATGTTTTTCTTCAGTGCTCACTGCTTAGTTATTTTTCAGAGGAGAGGAGCCTAGTGCATCTGATAAGTTTCAGGGACTTTCTAAATTCGTTCCCTGGGTTATTTCCTGAGTGTAAGGAGTTTCCCTGCAGTATAAAATGTTTCACATCCCCTTAGGCAACCTAACTTTACCTGCCTTTTATCATCTTACAGAGCTTCCACTTTAGAATACTTTCTTATTTCCCATCCCAGTGAACATCTTCATTCTTTGTATAGCCAGATGCTGAAAAAAATCCATAATGTCGACCAAAGAACGGAAAGAAAATATGGTTCATCTACACAGTGGAATACTATTCAGCTATTAAAAACAAGGACATCATGAGTTTGCAGGCAAATGGATGGAACTAGAAAATGTTATTCTGAGTGAGGTAACTCAGATTGAAAAGGACATGCACGTTTATACTCCCTGATGAGTAGATAGTAGCCAAAAGTACAGAGTACTGAGAATATAACCTACAGACCATAAGAAGTGTAACAAGCAGAAAAGCCCAAGTAAAGAGTCTTCAATCTCACTCAAAGGGGCAAGGAAATAATTATGGGATGCATAGGGAGAGAAGGACCTGGGTTAGAGAGGGAGGGGGAGGGGGAAAGGGGAACAAGATCAGATAAGGTGGGGAAATGCAGGAGAGAAGCCATGAGGGCCATAAGAGTTAATGGAAATAAGCAGCCTTGGGGAGGATGGAGGTGGGGGAATCCTCTAGAAAGTACCAGAGACCAAGGTGGTTAAAGAGTCTCAGGACTCATTGGGGGTGACCTGAGGCAAAATACCCAACATTGGGGAGAGGGACCTAGAAGAGCCCACCTCCAGTAGATAGACAGGGACTCAAGTGGAGGGACAGGTTTACTAGCCCACAGAAAAAAATTTTGAGCCAAAATTGTTCCTGTCTAAAAGAACTGCAGAGACTCTTCCACAATTTCTTCTCTACAGTTTCAGTGTATTTGGTTTTATGTGGAGGTTCTTGATCCACTTGGACTTGAGCCTTATTCAAGGAGATAAGAATAGATAGATTTGCATTCTTCTACATGCTGACTGCCAGTTGAACCAGCATCATTTGTTGAAAATGCTGTCTTTTCTCCACTGGATGGTTTTAGTCCCTTTGTCAAAGATCAAGTGACCATAGGTGTGTGGGTTCATTTCTGGGTCTTCAATTCTATTCCATTGATCTTCTTGCCTGTCTCTGTACCAATACCATACAGTTTTTATCACTATTGCTCTGTAATAAAGCTTGAGATCAGGAATCGTGATTTCCCCCAGAAGTTCTTTTATTATTGAGATTAGTTTTCACTATCCTGTTTTTTTTTTTTATTTTTTTTTTATTTTTTTTTGTTATTCCAAATAAATTTGCCAATTGTTCTTCTTCCCAAGTCTATGAAAAATTGATTTTGAATTTTGATGGGAATTGCATTGAATCTGTAGATTGCTTTCAGCAAGATGGCCATTTTTAATATATTAATCCTGCCAATTCATGAGCATGGGAGCTCTTTCCATCTTCTGAGATCTTCTTTGATTTCTTTCTTCAGAGACCTGAGGTTCTTGTCATACAGATCTTTCACTTGTTTGGTTATAGTCACACCAAGGTATGTAATATTATTTGCGATTATTGTGAATTGTGTCATTTCCCTAATTTCTTTCTCAGCCTGTTTATCCTCTGAGTAAAGAAGGTTACTGATTTGTTTGAGTTAATTTTATATCAAACCACTTTGCTGAAGTTGTTTGTCAGGTTTAGGAGTTCTCTGGTGGAGTTTTTTGAGTCACTAAAGTATACTATCATATCATCTGCAAATAGTGATATTTTGACTTCTTCTTTTCAGATTTGTATTCCTTTTACCTCCTTTTGTTTTCTAATTGCTCTAGCTAGAACTTCAAGTGCTATATTGAATAGCTAGTGAGAGAGTGGGCAACCTTGTCTAGTCCCTGATTTTAGTGGGATTGTTTTAAGTTTCTCTCCATTTAGTTTGATGTTGGCTACTGGTTTGCTCTATTTTGCTTTTACTATGTTTTGGTATGGACCTTGAATTCCTGATATTTCCAAGACTTTTAACATGTAGAGATGCTGAATTTTGTCAAATGCTTTTTCAGCATCTAATGAAATGATCATATGTTTTTTCCCCCCTTTGAGTTTGTTTATGTAGTGGACTACATTGATGGATGTCCATATATTGAACCATTCCTTTCTCCTTAGAATGAAGCCCACATAATTGTGATTGATGATGCTTTAGTATTTTTGCATCACTGTCCACAGGGGAATATTTCCTGAACAGAACACCAATGGCTTATGCTCCAAGATCAAGAATCAACAAATGCGACGTCATAAAATTGCAAAGCTTCTGTAAGGCAAAGGACACTGTCAATAGGACAAAACAGCAAACAACAGATTAGGAAAAGATCTTTACGAATCCTATATCCAATAAAGTACTAATATCCAATATATACAAAGAACTCAAGAAGTTAAACTCCAGAGAATCAAATAACCCTATTAAAAAGAGGTACAAAGTGAAATAAAGAATTTTCAACTGGGGATATCGAATGGCCAAGAAGCACCTAAAGAAATGTTCAACATCCTTAGTTATCAGGGAAATTTAAACTAAAACAACCCTGAGAATACACCTCACACCAGTCAGAATGGCTAAGATCAAAAACTTAGGTGACAGCAGACTCTGGCAGGGATATGGAGAAAAAATAATACTCCTCCATTGTTGGTGGGATTGTAAGCTGGTACAACCACTCTAGAAATCAGTCTGGGGGTTCCTCAGAAAATTGGAGATAGTATTACCTGACAACCCAGCTATACCACTCCTGGGAATATACCCAGAGGATGCTCCAACATATAACAAGGACACATGCTCTACTATGTTTATAGCAGCCTTATTTATAATAGTCAGAAGCTGGAAAGAACCCAGATGTCCTTCAACAGATTAATGGATACAGATAATGTGGTACAGTTACACAATGGAGTACTATTCAGCAATTAAAAACTATGAACTCATGAAATTCTTAGACAAACGGATGGAACTAGAAAATATCACCCTGAATGAGGTAATTCAATCACAAAAGAACATACATGGTGTGCCCTCACTGATAAATGGATATTAGCCCTAAAGCTTCAAATATCCAAGATACAATTCACAGACCACATGAAGCTCAAGATGAAAGAAGATCAAAATGTGGGTGTTTCAGTACTTCTTAGAAAGGGGAAGAAAATACTCACTGTAGCAAATGTGGAGACAAAGTGTAGAGCAGAGATGGAAGGAAAAGCCATCCAGAGACTGCCCTACCTTGGGATCCATTCTATATACAGTCACCAAACCCAGACACTATTTTGGATGCCAGGAAGTGCTCACGGAAAGAAACCTGATATAGTTGTCTCCTGAGAGGCTCTGCCAGAGCCTTACAAATACAGAGGTGGATGCTCTCAGCCAACCATTGGACTAAGCATGGGATCCCCAATGGAGGAGCTAGAGAAAGGACTGAAGGAGCTGAAGGGGTTTGCAACCCTATAGGAAGAACAACAATATCAAACAACCAACCATAGAAGCTGGGGAAGGGAGGGTGGCATAGTGAGTTTCTGGGAGGGGAAAACCCGGAAAGGAGATAACTTTTGAAATGTAAATAAAGAAAATATCCAATAAAAAAGAAAAAGAACTGCAAAGACAAAAACGGAGAAGAGACTGAAGGAAAGGTGGTCCATTCTTGGGATCCTTCTCGTGGCAGAGACACCAAGACTTGACAGTATTACTGATGTAATGATGTGCTTACTGATATTGCAGTCCTCTCAGAGGACCAACCAGCACTTGATTGAGACAGAGGCAGATACTTAAAACCAACCATTGGACTGAAGTTGGGGACTGGTAAGATTGAACTAGGGGAATGATTGAAGAAACTGAAGGGGATAGAGACCTATTGGAACACAAGCAGTCTTACCTTACGCATACCCTAGGGAGCTCGCAGGGACTGAGCCACCAACCAGGAGGACATGGATGGGTCTGAGGCCCTTGGCACATATATAGTACAGGTGTGTCTGGTCAGGCCTTAGTGGGAGATGTTCTTAAACCTTGAGAGACTTGAAGCTCCAGGGAAGGGGGAAGCCTGGTTGTGGGGAGCATCCTCTCAGAGGAAAGGTGGAAGAGGAATGGAATAAGGAACTGTGGAAGGGGGGCTGAATAAGGCAACGACTGGAATGTAGGTAAATAAAAAAACTTAAAAAATAAAATAAAATCCACAATATTCTTTTGAAAAAATATCCTGTTGTTTTAATACACATTTTACATGGTGTTTCCTAATGAAATTTACTACCAGTTTTCTTCCTGAGAAAACTGCCAGGCAGGATGACAAATTATCGTAAGTTCATTCCTTTTAAATTGATGCAAAAATGTATCATTTTAAAGGTATAAAATTTTCGCCATTGTTCCTTAGGCTCAGGGCTACCTACAACATTGAATTAAAATTCAAAAATTGGTATAACATTTATCAATTCCAGGAGAGAATACAACTCCAAAGTCATGACAAAAAATTTATATGTACAATACAAATATTTGGAGCAGAATAAAACAGAATATTGTGGACATAGCAAAAATTGATAAGACCAAACTTTTATAAGGTAGACATCAAGTTCTGGAGCTCTATCTCTGGCATGTGGAGCTTTTGATGGAATTATCTAGGCTCTAGAGTACTTGAACTATCCATGTTCTCTATTTTTCTTTCTGAAACATACATAGTCTATGCCTTAGACTGGTCCCATTCCACCAGAATCCTGCAATTTTCCTCTGAAGACTACCAAATATATGGATTTTCTGATGTTCCTGTACATCTTTGGTACTACATTGTACTTTGGCTTCAAAGCTTCATGAAGAAATGTATCAGAGACTTGTTTCAGGGACAATATAATACCACATTTTTTTTTTTTTTTTTGGACAAACAGCATTGTAGAACCATGGCATAAGATTTAATGTCCAACTGATGAGTTCTTCTTTCATATTTACAAAACTAATACCATAACCTCAATATTACCAAGTTTTGCTTTGTATAGTCCCTGGCAACCATAGACCATGATTGCATTGACATTCATATGCTGACACAGGGAGACGCTTATTATATAGCTTTGAACATGGAAGTTCAATGACATTCTTAGTTTAGGCTTTACTTTTTAGAATAAATTTTTATTTCTATAAGATATAGCAGTTGACGTGTAAACTTTTACCTTTAGTATAGCACTGCCATTGTTCCATGCAGAGGACCAGTTTTTCTTTAATAATGTCAACATCTTAAAGCTACAATTGTATTGTCATCAGCATACTTCTTGTCTTTTCTGTAACTTTAAATTTGTTCATACATTTTTCCCACAAAATTCATGTTTTTCTTATCTTAATAGTCCATATTTTGTATTTTCTTAATGTATGTATGGAGAAGCAAAATGAGTAGTTATTACAAAAAATCAATACGAAGGAAGGAAAGATGAGGGAACAACAACTTGCTGACTATACATGATTATATGTAGGGAAAATCTTGATAAAGTCTCTGTAAAGAATCAAATGCCACCATAAATTTACAAGCTTGGGTAATTACAGAGGAAAATTTAGGACAGTTAATGAGGTTGAACTTTCCTTTCAAGCCTGAACTTCATAAATGTTATTGGTTACCAGCAAGTAGTCATTTGAATGCCAAATGACAGGTAAACATCTTTCATGGATGGACATTACTTGGAATCCATAAGGCAGAAAGGTCAGGAATCAAAAAAATATGTTATCTGAGTTCTATAAATGACAATATTTAAGGTATAGGATGTGGTAGCTTAAACTTCATTGACCAGATAGGCTCATGTTTGAACTGTGGTCTTCAATTTGTGAAACTATTTAAGATGATTAGGACAGAAGTAAGGTAGAAATCTTGGTATGAGAAATACGGGCAATGTTGTTACTGGCCTGGGAATGATTTTAGAGGAATGCACATGATTTTGAAACTGTGGACTAGAAAAGTAAGTTGAATGTGGTAAGTAGATCTTAAAGAGCTATCCTAATAGGTTCTTTGAAGATAATAATGCTGAGATCAATGTAAAATATAGAGGGCAATAATAAGAGGTTTTAGAAGGGAACAATATTTGTAATGGGATAAAGATCTTTCTTGTGTTATTTTGATAAAGACTGTGGCTGCTTTTTGCCCCTTTTCTAAGAAACTGCATAAGAGTAAAATGAGGAGTTCTGTACTAATTGAAGTGGCATAGAATCATTCAAGATATCCTAATATGAGTTCCATTGTTTGAATATTAGTCATGACACTTGTACTGGTATACAATGAAAAAATTCAAGCAGGGCAGACAGAAATACAAATGTACATTTTGAGGAGAGAAAGAACACAAGAAATTTAATTTTGAAGCCAAGGCTTGTGCTGAAATACATAAAACATGTATATTAAATGGAAAAATCTAGGGAATGTTGCTCTTTTTTTTTCCTTTTTTTTATTTATTTTTGATACTTTATTTACATTTCCAATGTTTCCCCTTTTCTGGGTCTCCTCTTTGGAAACCCCCTATCCTCTCCCCCTCCCCGCCTCTGTGAGGGAATTCCTCCTCCCACC
>CM052702.1:75922560-75944808 GCA_028551405.1 Uromys caudimaculatus | reverse complement strand
ATGGGAATGGGTGGGTGGGTAGGTGGGAGGAGGAATTCCCCCACAGAGGCGGGGAGGGGGAGGGGACACGGGGTTTCCAAAGAAAAGGGGAATCATCAGAAATGTAAATAAAGTATCAAAAATAAAGAAAAAAAAAAAAAAGATTCAAAAACTCATGCCATTCCAACATAGCTGTCTGGGTTTGCCTTTTCAATATGTCTCAAGATGTAAGCTCTCATCTACTTTTCAAGCTCCATGGCTTCCTGCTTGTTGACATGAAACTTACCATGATGGTCATGGTATAGCCCTCTGAAACTGTAAACCCCAATATAATGTTTCTTTTGTAAGCTCCTTACTTTTGGTGCTTGTTACTTTGATAGGAAACTAAGACATGAACAGTTTTATTTTTCAACCAAACTGAGCTTTGAAAAGTGTCATGACCTTGATTAACATTCCTGACTTTTGCTTCATTAGAAAGGTGAAAAGGGAGATTAATGTTATTTATCACTAGTGCTACGGCATTGGAGCTGTTTCTGCAGAAGCAGTTAGAAAATACCACACCAACACTACTTTTTTGCAAAGGATTGCCATGCAAAGTTTGTAGGCTTGAGCCACAGGGAGGAATCTAGGCATACCTTTGGTATAAGACCTGGTTCTTTTCCACTGCCATGATTTGTGCATGCTCTTGAAACCATGGACACTCTGAACTGGCCACATTGGTCATTAAACTAAGTTTCTTTCTTGTTTCTTCTCCCAGATATTTGCTCTGCATCTATTGGAATATGGATGGTGTTGAAACCATCCAATACAATATATCTGCAACCATGAAAACAGAAAGTAAAACCTATTAGGTGAGAAATTGTGTAGCAACAATGTGGCATTAGATAACAACTAAGGCAAGACCTCTGTCCTAGTTATGATTACTACTATGATGAAACACTATGACCAAAGCAACTTGAAAAGGAAAGGATTTATTACACTTATATTTATATATCACTGTTCAATGAATGAAACAAAGTAACTCAAACAGCACAGGAACTTGCAGGCAGGCACTGAGGCAGAGGCTATGGAAGCATGCTACTTACTGGCTTTTTCATCTCATAGCTGGCTCAGCTTCTTTTTTAATTTAAATACACACACACACACACACACACACACACACACACACACACACATACACACACACACACACACATATATATATATACCAAGATGCCAAGATGACATAGAAATCGCCAGCATAGCATCAACACTAACATTTTAAAATTTTCATACCAAATAAATTAGCCCCTTATTTTTAAATTCAACTCAGTTAACTTCTAATAAGATGAATTATTATACTACTTCCTAGAGTATGACATGTAACTTCAGATGTTAGCTAAAGTTTCTCTGAAATCCTACAGTCTAGGCCTCCACTGGCTGTATTTCTCTCATCCTTCTTGTCTTCCAAACTATAATCAAAGTGGCCTGCTAAGATTCACAAAAGACATTGTTGGGCTATCCTATCTAGAAGTTGGTAACTATTTCATATTCCTTCCACAAACTGATTTCAGAGAATTTGAACTACATAGTTAACATTACTACAAAAACAGTCACATTTCTTGACACCAATTTTCTTTATTAGAACTTGTATCATTTCTGGTAAAGGTGTATGTAGCAAAACTAACCTAAGAAAGACTTTTTTTTTTTTTTTTTTTTGACATTCCATAGGACATAGTAAAGCATGACAGGGAAACCAAGGACATGAGATAGGAAGTCACATTTCTTTAACAGTCATGAGGCAGAGATAAATAAATACTTGCAATCTGTAACCCTTTTGTAACTTGTTTCTGGAAACTACCATATAAAACAGTACTACACATATTTAGATTAGGTCACTCAACTTCAATTAATCTAACCTAGATATTGTTTCTTATACACATGACCAGATATCTGCTTTCATAGCAACTGTAATTCTCAGCAAGTAGTCAATCACGATTAATTATTCCAGAGATTACTGTTTGAATTCAAGTATTGTTGTAGTTTCATAATCTATCTGTACTTTGATGGTGATTATTTTTTCAGATAAGTTTTTATTTCAGGGGAGGACTGGTATCAAGTAGTGATGCCTCAAATGCAAGTCTTATAGAATAAAGTAATTCAATCACACTAAAAACATGTCCTTTTGAACATTGTAAAACTGCCACTGAAAGAATGCACATTATTAAAGATAAAATAAATTCAACTCAGAAATTAATACCAGATATGAAAATGTCAACAAAATATAACAAAAATAAGAAAGCCAGATAACATAACTTAAAAATTACCAATCCCATAATAATATTCTTTAATGGCGTGCATCAAATTAAATCTCAGGAAAATAATTTTAATAAATATAATTATGTTAATGATCACAAGTGAGGGTTCAGATAAACATTTTTATCCCTCAAAAATACTAACAAAATATAAAAATTAATAAAAGGCTATAAATATTAAAATCTAGAATCTCATACTATAAATGAAAATTTTAATAAAAAAAACCCACTATGTAAAACCTCACCAATAGAAGGAAATGGAAAAAAGAACTAACATTAGAGTTTGAAGTCATGGTAGAAGAATTGGAACCTTGCCAAGAGGATGGAAAATTAAGAAGGAAATTTTTTTGGCAATTTCAAATGTATGCTGCATTCTGAAAAAACATATAAATAGTAAAAGTCATGGGCCAAAAAGTTTGATAAAATTTAATTTTAAAGGCTGTGAAAGTATTGTCAATTGAGTTAGAGCAGATAATTTCCCAAAACTGGGGAAAGGATGCATGTTGATATTAGAGCATTAGAATAGGAAACAGCCTTGACTAGAAAGAACATCCCCATGTCATATGACAGTAACACCACTAAATATCGGGAAAAATATGCATACTGAAGGCAATAAGAGAGAATCACAATATGACATGTAAGGGCACACTTAGCACAAAAGTGTACATCTCAACACATCTTGAAAAGCCAGGAGGGAATGATGGTAATGAAGTTCTGAAGACTAATGCTGCATATCTAGAATGCTGTACCATGCCAAAACTACCACCAAAGGCAAAAGAAAAAAAGTTTCTGTTTAAGACATGCAAATTCTTTTCCCCTTTATACTTCTTATATTTTATTCTCGTTTATTATTGTCCTAGCTAAGACAAAAATGTATAACAAATAGGACTCCAAAAATTAGACATCTTTGTTTCCTGATTTCTTGAGAAAACTTTGAGGTTTTCCTCCATTTAGCTTGATGTTTGGATATAAGTTTGTTATATATATACCGTGTATCATATTAGGGTATAATCCCTCCATTCATAACCTCAGCATGATTTTTATCATGAAGAAAACTTGGATTTATTGCCCTTTTTAAATATCCCAAGGTAAATGTATGTGAAAATAGAAAAGAATACAATCCTAGAATTCATGTGGCCATGAAAAAGCTCTAAATAATCAAAGTGATCCCTGAGTAATAAAATTGGCATGGTACTGGCATAAAACAGATATGTAAATCAGTGCAACAGAACTAAGGAACAATAAATGAATATATGTGACTCCAGCCAATAAAATTTTTTGACAACCAGGTAGAAATATACATTGAAGAAATAGTCTATTTTCAGCAAATGTTCGTGGAAATCAGAATCTTTTTATTTATACAAAGATGAAGTAAGGTCTATATCACATTCCACAAAAATATCAACTTCCAAGGACTAAAGACACTATCATAATATAGGAAACTAATAGTAATATAGGAAAAATAGGAAAACACTACATGATATAGGGACAGAATATAAATTCCTAAATGGAATACTGTCTACTCAGGAACCAATGTCAAAAATTCACATATGAGGTTTCATGAAACTGAAAAATTTTCCGTAAAACAAAGGAAACTGAATTGACTGAAGATACAATTTTCAGAATGGAAGAAAATCATCCTCAGATATATATCAATGGATTAATATCCAGAATATACAATGAAGTTTTAAAAATATATATAAACATGAATAAAAAGCAAAACAAATTGAAAAGTATAGGCGAGGGTCCTGAATTGCAAGTATTCAAATAAGAAATGCAAAGAATACTAAATATAAACATTAAAAATATTCATCACTCTTGGACATTATGAACAAGTAATTAAAATGACTTTTAAGTTTGCTAATTTTATAGCCTCTTATGCTTCACATCTTGACAAGTTGTGGGTCCCTGCATTAATGCTCATCAAATACAAAGAAGTAATCTGCTCTGATGAGGATTGAGATGGGCATAGAAATTTGTACAAAAGGAAATTTAGTTGTCAGGTAAATGGATAGAGATAAAGGTTAGAGCATGTCAACCAACACTCACAGTGCATAAAAACAATTAAGGCAATCTGATCATCAGGTTATAAGTTATGTAAAAACATAATATTAAATATTATTTGAACACTCTTCTTGATTAGATGGATCAAAGGGCTGCTAGACGTCACAGGTTACAGATGATAAGTCGCATCACTAAGAATAGGCCACCTACATACCTTTTATTGTTAGGAAGCATTGGAGGCTTCCAAATCACTATAGCATGTACGGTTAAAGCCTATACTCCATTATATTGAAAATTTTAAAATAAATCGCTAAATTTCTAGATAGATGTGACCTACTAAAAATGAATTTAAAAAGGTAAGATATTTAGATACATTTATAATAAACAATTTGATTGAAATAATAATAAAAGATTTCTCAAGTAAAAAAGTTCAAGCCTACGTAGATTCACTGAAGAAATCTATCAGACTTTTGAAGAATTAGGAACAATACTTTTAAAACAATCACATAAAATAAAAGTAGACCAAACAGTTTGATGAAGGCAATGTAACTTGAATATTAAAACTTGGTCTGGATACCAAAAGAAGCTTATAAAACAATTTCTTTGATAAATGCAGATGAAAGGATCAAAAGAAAATGTTCTTAAAAAGAATTAAAAAACTCATCCAGTCAGTGATACAAGTATATTTTATATATATATATATATATATATATATATATATATTACATAAATGGTCTCAAGGACTGAAATTACTGAACATTTCAAAAGATATGGAAAAGGAATTTGACAAAATTTAATATCCCTTTGTGATAAAACCTCCTATAACGTTTGAAGTAAATTTGACACACATCAAAAATTATACTTATATATGATAAATTTTAAGTCAGCAATATACTAATTGGGGTAAAAATTTGAGGACCTCAACTAAAATTATGAGAAAAATATTGTTCCATCTCTTTTTCACTATAGGATTTAAAATATTGACTAGAGGAATAAGAAAATATGAGCTAAAATAAAGGGATTATAATAGAAAAGAAGACCTCAAGTTTCTATATATATATATATACATATATATACATACACATATATATAATATTATATATCAGATGCCAAAGACATGATCAGAAAAATTCTTGGATACTCAAACCACCACAAATCCCCAACCAAACTCTAATGTCATTTCTAAGAATGGAGTGCTAGTATGTCAGTATTCCCTTAGATTATCTTGAATTTGTTTCATGTCATTCATAGCATCTCCCTATTCATTAATAGTATGGTTAATTTATTTCCTCTTTTTCTTCCTGTTGGTTAGCTAGACCAAGTGTCTGTCAATCGTTTTTTATCTTCCCATGGAACAAAACCTTACATTCATTGATAATTTTTAAATTTTTTTTGAAATCTGTAACTTTCTTATTACCTTGAATCACTTTCTTACACATTTACAACTTACATTTACATCCTTTATATCACATTATTAGACCCTCAGAATTGACATTAATTTAAAACCTTCTTTTCATTCCATCTCACTGTTTATTACATTTACGTTGTTTAACACAAGTAGTTATTACTGAGGGCAGTTATTGCCAAGCAAGTTCTTTTGAATACAGGAACATTAAAAAGTTACACCTGAAATCTCTGTATCCTTTGATATGAAGCCTGTTAACAAGGCAAATCTGTCTGCATTTCTCAGCAGAAGGCCTACTAGCTCTAGAAAAAGCAAGACCTTATTTTTACATATGAAGAACTAGCAAGGAAACTGCAGCTTTGGCTGCTTAGACAGAGAAGGGAGTAATAGCAATAAATCGGTTACCTAATCACCCCTGCTGTTAGCAACAAGTGTCAGTAGATCCAGAAGCCTGCAGCTTCTGACCGAGGAGTAACTTAAAGTCAAGATAAGTATGTTATTATAGAAAGCAATTCTAATCTTTCATTCATTGATTTTTAATATTAGCCTTTTCTGTTTGGTGTTCTGTGTGGTTCTTGTATTTATGTGAGTCTTTTCTTAGTTTTGAATGTGTTTTCTTTCTGTGTTTGTTTGTTTCTTCCTTCCTTCCTTCCTTCCTTCCTTCCTTCCTTCCTTCCTTCCTTCCTTCCTTCCTTCCTTTCTTTCTTTCTTTCTTTCTTTCTTTCTTTCTTTCTTTCTTCCTCCTGTGATTATATTGAAAATCTGACTTATGGAACTAACCTGTGCTTCCTTTCCCTCTCCATTTCTATAATTCAAAGGCTTATGCTGTTACAGTGTCAACATTTTCTGTATGTTTCTTTCCCGGTTTTTCTTACTTCTTGTCATTTTCTTTGCTTACATGGTTTAGATAATCTACTTTTTCATCAAGTTCTGATAGTCTATCTTTTATGTGATTCATTTTACTTGTAAGTTTTCTGGTTGAAATATTGAGTTTTTCATTTTATTTTGAGTCCACGTCAGTGTTTCTCTCACTGTATTGCATTCTGTTTTCAAATCCTAATTGTCCTAAACAATTCTATTAACCTTATTTTCGTATATTCTTGGGCATCATTCATTGAGTTGTTCCCATGTTTCTTATTTAAATTTCCTTGACTTCTCTGAGAATGCTTAAATTTATTATTTTAAGTTTGATGTCCTAGTGTTCATCTTGAAAATTCTCATTGGTGGAAATGGATTTTTTTTTTTAAGTTTGGTGATAAGATCTGTGCGTGTGAACTACTTTTGCTTTCTTTCTTTTTTTTTTTTTTTTTTTTAATCTGATACAGACAGAGTAGGTTGGAGGAGAACACAGAATGTGAGCAGTGTTGAGACTAAAAGGCTGAATTTGTCTTAAGTGAAAAACTCAAGCAGACACAAGGGGTTGGGTTGACATATAGGATATGCACCCTCGGCTAAGCCTGGAGACTGAGATTAGATCTTGGGTTTGGAATAATGCATGAAAGTCAGAATTAGGAAGACTTAACCAGCCAGACACACTAGAAGAGGATACTCAAGTTCTAGCTGGGCACTGAGATTTGAAATTGTTTGAGAAAGCCCTGTAGTTTGTGAGAAGGTGTGGTGGATCCTGAAAAAAAAAAATCCTAAGTGTCTTAAGGCTGCACTGGCAGGGAAGGCTAGACTAGGAAGCGCCACTGGATGTAGAATCCAGGCTAATTCTGGAACTTGGGGGAGTGTATGTGAATATGAGTATCATGTGTATTAACCCTACTAGATCCTGGTGAAGTATGCAGGTGATCTGGCTATGTAGAGCTATTGGACGTCCATTGTGTATTTTTATAAATCTAAGCAAGCACTTCAGCAGGTATTGCAATGTACATGGATGCAGGACTCTTATGTCCATTCTTGGAGTGTATGATAAATTTATCATCATGATTGGATTAGACTGTTGTAGTTTGTCATTGGATTTAATATTAATATCAAGAAGAACCCTAAAGGTTTTCCTTCAATGCGATAAACTATTCTTTACCTATGATAAGAAGATACATTCCAATCTCACTCCAGCAACCTCGATCAGTCACTCAGTTACCTCTACTGGAAAGGACAACATAAACCTCACTTTTTTTAATTTTTTTTTTTTTTTATTTAAGGATCCCCCATCAGTCTCCATTTAAGGACCTGGAGACCTGATTTTGTAAAGAAGGCTATAAGATACCAGCTCCAGAAATAGGCCATAGGTCCCAGAAACTAGGCAATAAAACATCAGCTCCAGGAAAAGACCATAAAGTCCAGAAACAAGGTCATAGCATCCCCTTCTTTTTCCCTCTTGCAAAAAGAATTTAACCCTCTAGAACTGAAACTTCTAGTTCAGCAGAGCATAAAGTCATGACAACAAAATTAAACATACTCTTTGTGTGTCACTAGAGGGATGAACAGTGCAGCATTCCATAATTTTTAATTTTTTGAGCTCCATAAAGTAAATGATTTGTCCTCCATTATACCCATAGAGAGTCTGCCATGATCTTTCAGCACCCTTATTTTATATAGATGTGTTCTGCTAAAATTATACTCATACATGTAAGATTAAAGTAACTTATTTTAAGAAAAAGATTTTTGATGCTTTTTGGAAGTTGTCATAAAACACACTTAAAATTAAACAAACATTAATTTCTAAAACAAATTCAAAAGAAATACATACAATTAAAAACAAAAAGCTAACAAGTAGTGCACAAATTTTCTTTACTACACAGTATTCCTGATGCTACTAAGATGAATGAGAAACTTTAAAAAAGCACTCCTGGTGGATAAACATTCCAACATTGTTCACCAATTCAAAAAGTGGAATCAGTTCCAAGGCCATCAAGTGATGCTCTCAGAAACACACTGGTATATGCTTAGATTATTTTTTAAATCTTTTATTTATTTATTTATTCATTCATTTATTTATTTATTATTTATAATCCAGGTTTTATTACTCTCCAGGTCCACCCTCTGATTGTTTCACATCCCATACCTCCTCCCCGCACCCCATTCTCCACGAAGAAGTCCCCAATACCCACCACCCACCCCACTAGACCTCTAAACTCCCTGGGGCCTCCAGTCTCTTGAGGGTTAGATACATCTTCTCTGACTGAATCCAGACCCGGCCGTCCTCTGCTGCATATGTGTTGGGGGCCTCATATCAGCTGGTGTATGCTGCCTGATTGGTGGTGCAGTGTCTGAGACATCTCCGGGGTCCAGGTTAATTGAGACTGCTGGTCCTCCTACAGCATCGCCTGCCTCCTCAGCTTCCCAAATTCAACCACAGGGGTCAGCAGCTTCTGTCCATTTCCTGGATGCAAATATCTGCATCTGACTCTTTCAGCTGCTTGTTGGGTCTTTTGGAGGACAGTCATTTTTTTAAACCTACTTTTAGGAAGGGTTCTCAAATTCTTCAATCTTCTAGCCTACTGTCCAAAAGGTAGGGAAGAATTGATGGTAAATAGGAAAAGTGGATGTGGGCCTGTTTAGAAGTAGTATCTTGGGGTGATTTCAATCTCCGTTTTTGAGGGTACCTACAGGCCAGGCCAGTAATATCACGACAGAAAACATGAATTTGCAGCAGTGACATGATCTAGCTTAAACAGCCAGGCCTCTGCCGAATTGGCAAAAGTCAGCAGGAGTCACCAGGATCAGCCAGGATACCAGGAGATGTTCTCTGCTGTGCCTCTTGCAATGAAGTGAATGTCAGCGAAGACGAAGACTTGAGACCAATGAAGCATTATAAAGCTAGCTATCCAAGCATGCCATCATTATCCATTTAGTCTTATTTATACTTTTTCCAAAAATCACATGTCTTCCCATGGGTCTTACCACAGCAAAACACCACATGAGGTGGCCTCACAATGCATGCAAGTCTGTATCAGCAAAGCACCATATGAGTCTGTATCACCTGACATATCCATAAACTTCCATTTCACAGCTATGAACATGTACACAATGGAAAATTACCCACCAATGAAAAATGACACGTTCATAATGTAGGCAACAGGACAGATGATCCCCTAACCTCTGGAAAACATTGTTACAGGATGGTAACTAGATAGAAAATATTACATAAAATTTAAGTTATGTGAAATTTCCACAATGGCTATACTACTGTGACAAAAGAATATCCCTACTCACACAGAGTTTTTCACATTTTAGATGACAATGAAGTATTTAAGCCTGAGTTGTGAAAGTGGCGATACAACTGAACAAATATTTGCTCTGTATTTTCTATTAAGCAAAAAGACAGATATTTTTCACAGTTAATTAACAAAGTAAACTCAGAAAACAAACAAACATATAAAACTCAATTTTTAAATAATTCTTGATATTTGAACTCATGAATTTAGGCAATAGTTGAAACACTGCCATATTCTGAATATATTGCATGTATAGCCTTCTAAAGACTCTTACAGAACTACAAGCTACTACTACTTATTTGTTGCTATAAATACATCCTTAGAAGTCCAGTCCATAATTCTAGGAATTCTTTAAAATGTTAGTTAAAATGTTAACTGAGAACTCTTCAGCTTGAAATAAGTTCCTTATTCAGAAGAAATACTGTGTTAAAGAGTAAGATTGTAGATAAAACATTCTGTAGGATTATGGATGGTAGTCATGATTGTTAATTTCAGTGGTTCATTCTGATTTTATCTAGAAAAAATAAGACAAATATATTTGCAAAATGAAAAAAAAGACACGATTGCACCGTTGAACTTATGCCAAAATTATATAAACCAAGGTGATGTGATTTATATGTGCCAGTATTCATTGCTTTACATATCTGGAAATTTAATAAACCCCTTGACTTAGAGCAGCAAAATGTACTGCTTGCCATACCATCTGAAAGAAAATTGCTTCTAGTGGTCCTTATGGACAGGAGAGAAAATCATTTGTAGGATCAATAGCTGCATAACACATCCCAGGAAAATGGTTAATCTGATCTGGTAAGGAACTGCATCTGGTACAGAAACTGCAATCTGCAATTGGAATCACTACTTAATTAAGTTTTTGGTAACCAAGTAGCCCTAAAATGGATGGCACTGACAGTAGATTCATACAATGAAGTGAATGATTATTTTACTTAGGACTCAAATGACCTCAACACATTCTGAACTTTTAAATGGGTAATGATGCTGCTAACTGATATGTAGTAGGCATACAATATGGGGTCCTTGAAGAGTTTTTTAGGTAAAAAGAAAGTGATATAAATGAAATGAATACCCATTTCTGCATTATATCTTGGTTTCCAGGAATTTTGATTATTTGTTTCCCCCACAAGGTATCAGAGTGGTCTTTTATATTGATGTGACCCAGATGTACCAAGAAATCTGGGTTTGCAAATAAAACACATGTGTATCAGAAGATGAGAAATAAATGTAATAAAAATTCAAAAAGAAAACCTCAATAAAATGTCTAGTGGTCCTATGATGGAGGCAATGATATTCGTTCTGTACTATAGGGTACAGTCTTCCATTTGGTCCATCCTATTACTAAGAAAGCAACACAATAGTCCTATTTTGGTTTGTTGTATTATATTTATTAATTATTTATTTCCTTTACATGTCAATCACAACTTCCCCTCCTTCAACTCATACCGGTCCTTTTCTCTTACCTCCTCTCCCCGCAGTTTTCTTCTCCTCTTCTACTTCTCAGAACAGAAGAGGCCTCCTAAGGATATGAACCAGCTTTGTCATATCAAATTGCAGTGCGACTAGGTGCATTTTATATTGAGGATAGACAAAGCAGGCCAGTTAGACGAATGGGATCCAAAGTCAGGCAATATAGGCAGAGATAGCTGCTCATTCTCTCACTTTAGAAGTTCCACGTGGACATCCAACTGCATAATAGAGGGCCTAGGTCTGCCCCATACATTCTCTTTGACTGGCAGTTCAGTCTCTATGAGGCCCTATGTGCCAAGGTTATTTGATTTTGTAGGTGTGTGTGTGTGTGTGTGTGTGTGTGTGTGTGTGTGTGTGTGTGTTGTCCTTGACGTCTCTGACTCCTTCAATTCTTTCTTTCTGTCTTCCACATGATTCCACAAGCTCTATTTAATGCTTGGCTGTGAGTCTCTGAACCTGTTTCCATCAATTGCTGGAAGAAGTTTCTCTGAAGACAGTTACGCTGGGCTCCAGTCTTTAAGTATAGCAAAATATCATTAATAATATCAGGAGTAGTCTCCCTCATATGACATCGGTTTCAAGCTGAGACAATCATTGATTGTATCTTCCCTTAAATTCTGCTCAATGTTTTATATATGTATCGTGGATGGAATAAAGGAAGAACTGTAGTGGGCAAGCTAGACTGTCATTATTCTTGGCTGTGGTGGATACCCTGGAAAAGCATGAGGGGCTTCATTAGTCACAGGATTGCTTCTTTCTACTGATGTACCTCCTCATGTTTGTCATTGCTATATTCCTCACTTATATGGCTTGGTGTGGATGGGCGTGGGAAGACCATCGTTATCTACAGCCTACTGTGATTACTTTCTGGGTGATAGCCCACTGTGTTGGGCAAGTTTCCTACAGTTCAACATGATGATGGATATTTTTGAGATAATGCTGTTTCGGTGAATTAATATGTTCATGAAATTCCCAACTTAAGTAGTTCTACGAAGTTAGATTGATCTATATATTTTTGAGAAGGTACAGTGGTTGGTAGAAGTTTAAAGTTAACATTAATACTAGAGTGTACCCCATTGTAATAGAAGGGGAAGAGCTGCATAGGAAAGAAAAAAATTAGAGTGAGCTTCCTTGCATTACAAGCATGTAAATTGTAGCAACAAGAAAATTGGTGTGGGGCAATTTATGACCAAAGAAAGCATTCATTCTAGGTTGGGCCAGCTCTGAGGGGTCTGGTTGGTTGATATTTTTGTTCTTCCTATGAGGTTGCAAAACCCCTTCAGCTCCTACAGTCCTTGCCCTAACTTCCCCAGGTTTTCACTTGGGTTATTTGAGTTGTTGGTGTCTAACTTCTTGAGTTCTTTGAATGTTTTGAATATTATCCCTCTGTCACATGCAGGGTTGGTCGAGATCAAGTACACTGTACCCCCTTTTAATTGGGTTATTGGGATTGTTTATCTGTAGCTTCTTGAGTTCTTTATATATTTTGAATATCAGTCTTTGTCAGATGTGATATTGAAAAAATCTTTCCCATTCTGTAGGCTGCCATTTTGTCCTTGTCAATGCATCCTTTGCTTAAGGAAGCATTGCTGTTTCATGATGTCCCATTTATTAACATTGATCTTAGTGCCTGAGCAGTTTGTATTATTTTAGGAAGTTGCCTTTTGTGCCTAGGCATTCAAGTCTGTTCTCCATTTCCTCTTCCATCATATTTAATGTATTTGATCTTATATTGTGAATTTTGATCCACCTGGACTTGAGTTTTCTGCAGGATAATAATATGGATCTACTTGTATTCTTCTACATGCAGACATCATTTAGACCAGCATTCTTTCTGGAAGATTTTTTTTTTCCTGTTGTATGATTTTTGGTTTCTTTGTCAAATATATAGTGTTTATAGGTATGTAGATTTACTCCTGGATTTCAATTCAATTGCATTGATCAACCTGTTTAATTTTATGCAATATTTATTACAATTGATCTATAATACAGCTTGAAATCAGGGATGATGATACCTCTGGAAGTTATTTTATTGTATAGATTATTTTATCTATCTTAGTTTTTTGTATTTCCATGTGAGGTTGAGTGTTTTTCTTTCAAAGTATGTACGGAATTTATTTGGGATTTGGATGGGAATTTTGTTGAACCTATAGATTGCTTTGGGCAGGATGGCCACTTTTACTATGTTAATCCTACCAATCCATGAACATGGGAGATCTATCCATCTTCTGGTTTTTTTTTTTTCCTCAAAATTTTGAAGTACTTTTGATACAGGACTTTCACTTGCTTAGTTAGAGTTACCTCAGTGAGGGAGTTGTTTCCTAGTTTATTTCTCAGCCCATTTACTGTTTGTATATTGAGAGATACCGATTCATTTTAGTTAATTTTGTATCCAGCCACATCAGTGAAGTTTTTCTCAGCTATAGGGATTCCCAGGTAGAATTTTTACAGTTGTTTATATGTATTATCATATCATCTGCAAATAGAAACACATTGAGTTCTTTCTTTCCAATTCATAACCTCTGGATCTTCTTTAGTTGTCTTAGTGCTCTAACTTAAGCATGAACTACTATATTGGGTAGATAAGGAGAATGTGGTCAGCTTTGTCTTGTCCATAATTTCAATAAGATTGTTTCTCTCTATTTAACTTCATGTGGCTATTGGGGCTTGCAGTATATTGTTTTGATTATGTTTAGGTATGTACCTTTTATTCCTAATCTCTCTAAGACTTTTATAGTGAAATGGTGTTGGATTTTGTCAAAGACATTTTCAGCATCTAGTGAGACGATTATGTGTGTTTTCTTTTCTTTCAGTTTGTATATATGGTGTAGTAAATTGTTAGAATTTTGTATATTGAACCATGCCTGCATCTCTGAGGTGAAGCATACTATATCATTGTAGATTTTGTTTTTGATGTGTTCTTGATTTCAGCATATGAGTATTTTATTGAGAATCTTTTAGTCAATATTCATAAGTGAGATTGGAAATTAATTTTCTTGGTTTAGACTTTATGATGTTTAAATACAATGGTGTTCTATTTTGTGGAATAATTAGAATAGTATTGGTATTAGCTCTTTGAAGATCTGGTAGAATTCTGCAATAAAACCATATGAACTTGTTTCTTTTTGTTTGTTTATTTGGTTTTTTTGTATTTTTGTTTGTTTGCTCTGGTAGTTGCATTTTTAATGACTGATTCTATTTACTAAAGGACTACAGGTCTATTTAAATTGTTTACCTTACCTCGATTTAACTTTGGTCATTGATATCTATTAAGAAAATTGTCCATTTCATTTAGATTTTCAATTTTGTAGAGTATAGGTTTTGATGAAAAACCTAATGATTCTTTGGATTTCCTCAGTGTCTATTGTTATGTTCCCCTTTTCATTCCTGATTTTGTTCATGTGGATATTCTCATTCTACTTTTTAGCTAGTTTGGTAAAGGACTTATCTATCCTGTTTATTTTCCCAAATAATCAACCCTTTGTTTCCTTGATTCTTTTTATACTCCTCTTCGTTTCTATTTTATAGATTTCAGCCCTGAGTTTGATATTTCCTGCAGTATTCTTTGTGTGTTCTCTTCCTTTTGTTCTAGAGCTTTCAGGTGTGCTGTTAAGTTGCTAGCAAGATATCTCATTACTTTCTTTATTAAGGCATTTAGTGTTATGACCTATTTTTCTTTTAGCACAGATTTCATTGTGTCCCATAAGTTTGGGTATGTTGTGCCTTCATTTTCATTGAATTCTAGAAAGTCTTTGATTTCTTTTGTATTTCTTTTTTTTCCCAGTGGTCATGGAGTAGAGAGTTGTTCAGTTTCCAAGTCTTTAGGTTTTCTGTTGTTTCTGTTTTTTTGTTAAAGACCAGCTTTAATCTACAATGGTCTGATAAGATACAGGGGGTTATTTCAATTTTCTTGTATCTCTTGAGGCTTGTTTTGTGCCCAAGAATATAATCAGTTTTGTAGAAGGTTCAGTGTGGTTCTCAGAAAAAGGTATATTATTTTGCCTTTGGGTGAAATGTTCTGTAGATATATTTTAAGTCCATTTGAGTCAAATTGTCTGTTAAGTTTTTTATTCATTCATTTAGTTTCTGTTTGTTAACCTGTCCATTGGTGATATTTCAGTGTTGAAGTCTCCCACTATTAAGGTGAGGGCGTTCAATGGGTGATTTAAACTTTAGCTGTGTTTCTTTTAAATATGTGGTTGCCATTGCATTGAGAGCATAGATATTCAGAACTGAGATGTCATGTTGGTAAATTTTTCCTTTGATTAGTATGAACTGCCCTTCTCTCTAACTTTTAATTTTATTTGGAAGTCTATCTTATCATATATTAGATATGTAGTATCTAAAATATGTAAACTGTTACATATTTTATTATATATTAGAAGCCACTCTAGCTTGTGGCTTGGGTCCATTTGCCTCAAAAATCTTTTTCCTACCCTTTATTCGGAGGTAGTATGCTGGGGATCCTCGCAGCTATGGACTGGCTGGAGCGGCCAAAGAGTTACAGCTCTCTTAGGGGAGACTGGAGCAGATCAGGCTACCACACCCCTTCTGTGGCAGCTGTTGCCCTGGAGTTGGTGGCAGGTGAGTTGCCCAAGAGAGACAGGAGGTGGAGCAACAGAGTAAGAAGTGGGCTGAGGTCTATTGTGGAAAAAGCTTGCTGGGTCGGGTCAAGGTCCAAGGATGAGAGCTGTTGGAGAGAAAACTCTTCAAAGACAGACACTCTCAGACAGGCTTTGGTGAAATAACACCTGAACTTTATTCCTTGTGGATACAAGATTACAAATGTTTAGCGTTGAGGTGGAGTCTAGAGGCAGATATTTTCTATTGAGACTTAGGTAGGGATGCCTCATTTGCATGTAGGAAGACTTTAGGCTCAGGTGTTGTCCCTACTGATTATCTCAGTTCTCTCAATGGGGTATCCTGGTCATTTGTTCCAGGACAGGAACCTGGTTGGGAGTAAATTTAAATGCCTACCATTCTCAATTATGAGAATTGCCCAGTTCCTGAATCTGCTTGACTTTACCCAGTTTTCTGTCTTGTGGAACGGTCCACTGCCCTACAGTAAAATCTTTCCTTGATGTTGAAGCGTGTTTCTTGTATCCAACAGGGTCATGGATGCCTGTTTTTCCATTAACTCTGTTACCCTGTATCTTTTTATTAGGTAATTGTGTCCATTTATTTTCTGAGATATAAATGACCAATAATTTCCTGTTGTTTTAATGTTGGTGATGATACTCTTGCTGTGTGTGTGTGGGGATGTGTGCATATTTGTGTGTGCTTCTCTTATTTTGTTTTTGCTGATGTAGAATTATTTGTGTGTGTGTGTGTGTGTGTGTGTGTGTGTGTGTGTGTGTGTGTAGCTAACCTCCTTGTGTCTAAGTTTTCCTTTAAATTTTTTTCCGTAGGGATGATTTGTAGATAGATATTGTCTAAATTTGATTTTGTCATAGAATATCTTGGTTCCTCCATCTATGATAAATGTGAGTTTTGCTGGGTATAGTACTTCAGGTTGGCACATGTGGGTTTTTTAAAAGGTTGTAAGACATGTGTACAGGCCCTTCTAGCTTTAAGTGTTACTGTTGAGAAGTTCGGTGTAATTATGTTAGGTCTGCCTTTGTATGTTTCTTTGTCTTTTACTCTTGTGGCTTTTAGTATTCTTTCTTCATTCTGCAGGTTTTTGTTTTGATTATTATGTGGCAAGATAATTTTCTTGTTTGTTCCAAACTATTTGGTGTTCTGTTATCTTCTTTTATGTTTATAGGCATCTTTATGTTTAGGTTAAATTTTTTTTTTTCTTTGACTTTGTTGAAAATACTTTCTGGGCTTTTGAGATAAGCATCTTTTCTTTCTCCTTTCTATATTTTCTTAGGTTTGGACTTTTCATAGTGTCTCAGTTTTCCTGGATCTTTTTTTTTTTGTCAGAAAGGTCTATAGATTTAACATTTTATTTTATGGGTATATCAATTTCTTCTATAATACCTTCTGTTCATGAAGTTCCCTCTTCCCTCTGCAGTATTCTGTTGATGGTGCTTGTGTCTGTAGTTTCTGTTTTCCTACCTAGGTTTTCCATCTCCTTGAATTGCTCAGTTTCTGTTTTCTTTATTGCTTCTATTTCCATTTCAGGGCTTGAACAGTCTTACTTAATACCTTCATATGTATGGTTTTATTCCTTTTGCTTCTTTCAGGGATTTATTAATTTCTTCTTTAAAATACTCTATTGTTTTCATATGACTGGATTTAAGGTCACTTTCTTGTGTTTCAGCTGTGTGAGGATATCCAGGTCTTGCCTATACAGTATAGTTAGACTCTGGTGTTGCCTATTCCCCTGACTTTTGTTGATTTTGCTGTTAAACTATCCTTTAGCAGTTTACCAACTGGAGTTTGATGTTGTAGATTTAAATGCTGATTTCTGTCTTTATCTTTGTTAGATATGTGTTTTATGGATTTGTCCACATGGTTTCTATTTCTTCTGTCTTCTGGGTGAGTTACCTGGGGTTATGGTGAACTAGAACGTCTTCATGTCCAGTAGGGTATTCTACCTGGCATTTTTTGAAGCATCTGTGACCTCTGAGATTTTGGGACTGTGGGGTCCCAAGTACAATCATGGCCTGGGGTCCTTGGTGCTAGAGTGGCTTCAGAGAATGCAGGCAGAGATTTGGGACAGAAAATGGAACATGGTGGTTAGGTGAAGCTTACCACTATTGGGTGTGATTTACATGGAATTGGCAGAGAATGGGTGAGGGACAAGAGTCTTACTTGGTGTCTCTTGGTGCTGATGGGCCTCTGGGAATGCAGGCAGAGATGTGGTCTGAAAAAGAATTGGTGCACAAACAATAGGCTGCATTTGATTGCTGTTAAGTATAATTTAAGAGGACTTCTACTTTGGATTTTTGAGGAAGCACACTCATTATTTGCTGTGTTCCTATGACTCATAACGTACTTTAAAAGCTTCTATTTTTGAGTCTGGCCTAAAGCAGAGGGCTTTTCAGCAAGTACAGATTGCTTTGCAAGCCACTCTGTAATTTGGGCCACATGATCTAGCAGACCTGATCATATGTCAGTAAGAGATAAGAATATTATTTGAAATATTTGGCTGACACTTATGGGTGAATTACAACAACAACCTTGTTATTTTGAAGCTTGGTGCTGATATAATGTGCTGAGAAGTTCAGTGGGAAACTGTAAATTTAGTACCATATATCAGGCTATAGATACTTTTGAGAAAGAGAGAGAGAGAGAGAGAGAGAGAGAGAGAGAGAGAGAGAGAGAGAGAGAGAGGGAGAGGTTAATTTTTGGGTATTTTTTACCAAAGTTCTTAGGCAAACAGAAGTTATCCATTCAAGAAGTTGTGGTCTTAATGTTGCTTATGTATGAAATATGGAAACCAAACCATGATTATCTGTTGCTATCATTCTTAGTAGGTTTTGGTTTGAGATATTTTCTGCTTATGAGATTAAATAAGAACTTACTTAGTTTCTAAACAATTTGACTCTGCCTATACCATGATTACATCACAGGTGCCAAATGTCATTTGAATAATCAGATAGTTAGGAATATCACTCTGGGTATGTTGTCCATTACAGTAAGTATATTCCCCTCTCTTTTGGTAATTCAATGCTTATACATGGCCGTTGTTACACTGGCTTCCCCCTGTATTTAATTCATCCAATTGAGCCTCCTAGACCTTTCATACAAAGGGAAGGAATAGCAGAGACCTTTAAATATGCTCGTGCTCTTCTAAAAAACCACTTTCTTAGATGTCTAGCAAAAGTTATGCTATATAGACTGTTCTGTTGTGATAGATTATATTTTTGAATGGCAAATTCATTAGATTATTTCATTTTTCCTGAACATTTGGATTTCCTCATCAATAATAATTCAATGGATAAGAGTGAACTCCAGATCACTCAAATTAAGCCATCTTTCAGCCCATACTTACTACAACCATTCAGTAAAGTGAAATACTGCTGTCATCTTAAGTACTCCAGTTTAAATTTTAAACATGTGCTTATTTGTTTCATATTTGTAAATTCTATCACATTGAGTTTTGTTTCAACCTTTATTCCATGACCCTAAGAGTCATTCATAAAACGATTTAACATAATTCTACTTGAATTCCTTAGAAATATCAGTGAAGTTTTATAGAGTAATTGTGTTTGTACCGTTAGGTTGCACTTTCTACTCTATATCAAGGGGCTTGCTTAGTTTTGTGTCTGGTTATGTGTTTTGATGAAAATATGGTTTAGTGGGCACCATGTGACATCACTATGTTTTCCTTGACATACTTTCAGAATGTATTCCATTGTGGGATGCACAAACAATGCAGGATTAAATTACTAAGACAGTGCTAGAGAGGGTAACACTGCTGAAGTAAGCAGTGATGATGTGTCATATCATACAGATAGAAAGACAATTTCCTTAGGAAAAATAAACCCATCAGAAACTGAGCATCAATGTCCTCAAAATGATTCAAGTCTTCCCAAGTTAAACAGTCCCAGTGATTTCTAATCAGGTGCCTAAATTTTATTACTGATGTCCTTCCAGGCTATGTTTTAAGCTTCTATTGTTAGTCTTCCAGTTCTATGATGAGTGCTTTCATTTGGAGTTTGGCAATGCAGACTTAATGGCTGCTGGATAGAAGATGCTTGCTCTTGCCTAGAAACACTTAGGTTATTTATGTGCATTTGAAATTGGAAATCTGCTTTTAATGTCATGATTTTCCTTTGGTCCTTTATCTAGAGATATGAGAATATAAACGCTGGCATCAATATATACCTTTCTTTCTCGCAAATGTTCACATGTTTTACATACAGAGTCACTATGTTCCTTGATCCTCAAAACAGGTGAATCAAGATTACTAATTGCATTTATCTTGTATACTTTTAAAAAATATTTCACATAGTAAGTTCTGAATGCTCTTCAAACTACCATGAAAATCTTTAATAATTAGGATTTTCACACTGAGATCCAGTTCCAGATGCTATCAAACCCACTAGAAGAAATTTATCTTAAAATTATTTTTTTATAGAAGTCTCAGTAACAGTCTATATTACTCAGTGTCATTTAAAGTCACAGAACCTATATATCTATAACAGAGAGGGATTATTAAATTGCTAATGTGATTGAGATTTCATGGATGAACAATGATCACATAGTAGTACAGAAACCGAGTAGCTTCTTAGGCCATTACACTACTTACCTCTCATAGAGTGCTTCTCCTGTCAGTCCACATTGGAGAACTGAAGAAACTGAGTTATAATGTCAGCTAAAGACTGCAGCTATGTTAGTGACAAGGTAGATGGGGTCATCTTCAATGAGTGAAAGTGGTCAGAGAAAAACAGAATTACACCATGGACCCATTCCTAATGAAGGTACATCAACTCATTTAATTCTGCTAATAAATAATCTCACCCATACTCCCAGAAAAATGTCTTTTAACTGATTCCATATCCAACCAGGTAAGGTACCAAGATTTATCATCATAGCCAAAGAAATCTGAGCAAAAAGAATATTGTTGTAACTATTATCATAACCTTTTTCAAGTTATATTATAGAGGCATGAATGCAAAAATGACACGATATTGTTATACAAGTTGATGAATATATTTATAGAATAAAGAATTAACTACAAAATTTAGGTATAATCATTGCATCAATAGCTGCATGAGTTTTTGATACAATTCCCAAAATATACATTGGGGAAAAATTACCCCTTACAAATAATGTTTCTAGGATGCAGAAGATGAAGGAAAATAAAATGAGATTATCTTTTAAAGCAGTCATCTCCAAGTAGACCCTCTACCATAACATAAAACTTAAAACTATTTTGTGAAAAATTAGGAAAATATACTTTTAAGATTTAGCAATAGTCTAGAGTTTTACGAATAAAGTTAAAATTGTTTCAGCAAATAAGGACAACACTAAAAAGGAAGAGCTTCAGTATTTCAGAGATTTCTGTACAGAAAAACAAGCTGATAATCATGTGAAGACTAGGCTACGGAAAGGTAAATATATATGTGAGAGTAGATTAATATCTTGCATATACAATGCCCTAAAAATACATGGCAAATAAACAAACAATTGAGTTTTTCTAAGGAAAAGAACTGTTATTAATGATGAAGTATAAATGACTAATAAGCATGGAACAGGTTTCAGCCAAACTGGCCAGCAGAGAAAGATGCTCTTATATTACACTTCACTGAGGTCAGATGAGAATTGATCAAAAAGAAACTAACAGCTCTGCCTGGGCCACCAGGAGTCCGTAGTCAACGAGGGCTGGAGAAAGATACCCTCCTAGGAGCTTGGAAAAGCCATGAGTGGGGTTAAGGGGAGCAACACCTCTCACCCAGACCCTCCCGGATCTGCCGGGATCCAGGGCCTGAGAACCCGGAGCCAGGAAACCTCTAAACCTTCCAGTTTCATCTGTTGGTGGAGACCTCTGCCTGGGCCACCTGGGGACCTCAGCCTGGCCCACAAGGCTCCAGGAGAGAGCGGGTATCCCAGTAGTGCTGACACACCTTTGAGCACAGGCAAAACCACCACTTCTGTTCAAAGTCACTGGATCAAGAGGGACCTTTGCAGAGCCTTCAGGGCACAGGAACCAAGGGACAGCAGGGACAAGATCCTTCTGATTTCTTTCTGCAACCCAGAGCAGACCCTGTACCACAGTTCTCCAAACCCAAACACCTCTCAGAGAGAGCTGATCTTCAAGGAGTACTAACACAGAGGCCTGCAGGAGGGGCAAGCCACAACCAGACAGAGTAAGATCAGCTAACATCAGAGTCAACAAGATGGCAAAAGGCAAGGGTAAGAACATAAAGAACAGAAACCAAGAGTACTCAGCACCATCAGAACCCAGCTCTCCCACCACAGCAAGCCCTGGATACCCCAACACACCAGAAAAGCAAGACTCAGATTT
>CM052702.1:75897931-75922060 GCA_028551405.1 Uromys caudimaculatus | reverse complement strand
TGGTTTTGCCTGTGCTCAAAGGTGTGTCAGCACTTCTGGGATTCTCTGTTCACATGGAGCCTTGTGGCCCAGGCTGAGGTCCCCAGGCACCGGTGTAAATCGGAAAGTTCACAGTTTTTCTGTCCCCGGGTTCTCAGGCCCCGGATCCCTGCAGATCCGGGCGGGTCTGGGCGAGAGGTGCTGCTCCCCTCAACCCCACTCACAGCCCTTCCAAGTTCCTGTGAGGTTACCTTTCTACGGCGCTCGTTGGCTACCGACTCCTGGCGTCCCAGGCAGAGGTTTCCCCCTTTCTATGGCACTTGTTGGCTATCGACTCCTGGTGTCCCAGGCAGAGGTTTCCCCCTTTCTATGGCGCTCGTTGGCTACTGACTCCTCCAGTAGAATGTTTTAAGTGGGGCTTAATCAATCATCCTAGGAGGAAAATGGAAGACATTGGGCCCTAACTAAAACAGATAATAAGATAAATGTTCTTAGACTGCAGTGGAATTAAACTTAACCACAGTTAAAGAAAAGTAGATGGGAAATGCTAATATATACCAAGTGCAAAACACATTAATAAACAATGCATGAGTAATGATCAGTGGGACAGATATTTTGGAAGAAATAAATATTGAATCTATTTTTTTAAATTATGATGTAGTAAACAAGGATATAGGTTATTTTGTGTGATTGAATGTATATATTACAACATATATTAAAATATAAAATGCCTGTTTTTATGAAACTAGAAAAAGAACCTAAATAACTGAAAGAAATAAGAGTTTGATGAGATTTCATGAAATAAATATAGGACATTTAAGCAAATGAATAATATGTATTTATGTATAATAAGAATTTTGGATAATAACTTAACAACCTTTAGTACTAGAGTACAATGCAATTCCAAAATTTTACAAACGCATTTAATACCATTTAGTAATTTTAATAGGTTGGAAAGGAAACCCACAAGTATGCCAGGTAAAACAAAACAGTTGCAAATCGCTTAAATTGAGAACAATTTTCACAAAACCTACATGACTGATATTATTTCTAACGAGAAAATTAGAAATTAATTTTTATGATTAATTTTGATCAGAAAATACACTCTTCAGTAAAGGTCTAGTTAAGAAGAGATTGAATACTAAAACAAAAAATTGTCTTTGATTACAGAACATGTACTGGAGAAGAAAATCTAGTAAATACAGAAAATAAAAGGTGGGAGGGGGACAAAAACTGAAAAGTAAAGACAAAGGTATGAAGTCAATCACTGTTCAAGAACTGCTTGGGCTTTGGTTTGGTGAAGTGGGGATCCATTAAAAGATAATCAACATTATTTGCTTAAGTTTTAGGGTTATCCTAACTCAAGTAAAAAAATCAAATTATAGATGATAAAGAGGCAACATTTGCTTAATTGGTAGATTGATGTTAATATTCAATTGAGATTACCTTCAAGCCAATAACTATACAGTGTAGAAAATGACCACAGTGGAGCACAGGTACTTGTGGTTTGGTGGAGCATCTTTTCACGATATGGCCAGGAATTGTATAGAACTTCATGTTGAACTATTTACAATTTTCTGAGGAACCACCATATTGATTTCCAGAGTACTTGTAACAATTTGCAATCCCACCAGCAAAGGATGAGTGTTCCTCTTTCTCCACTTCCTCACCATCATTTGCTGTCTCTTGAGTTTTTGATATTAGCCATTCTCACTGGTATAAGGTGGAATCTCAGGGTTGTTTTGATTTGCATTTCCCTGATGACTAAAAATGTTGAACATGACCGTTGGAGATCTTTCCATCTTCTGTGGTCTTCTTTGAATTCTTTTTCAGGGACTTGAAGTTCTTGTCAGAGTGATCTTTTACTTGTTTGGTTAGAGTTACACCAATATACTTCATATTAATTGTGGGGTGTTATTCTTCTAATTTCTTTCTCAGCCCATTTATCATTTGTTCGAAGGACAGTTGCTGATTTCTTTGAATTAATTTTATTTATTTATTTATTTATTTATTTATTTATTTATTTATTTATTTATTGGTTTTTTGAGACAGGGTTTCTCTGTGTAGCCCTGGCTGTCCTGGAACTGACTCTGTAGACCAGACTGGCCTTGAATTCAGAAATCTGCCTGCCTCTGCTTCCCAAGGGCTGGGATTGAAGGCGTGTGCCACCACTGCCCGGTTTGAGTTCATTTTATATCCTGGCACTTTACTGAAGTTTTATTTATAAGCTGTAGGAGTTTCCTTGTAGAAATTTGTGGGTCTCTTATGTATATTACTATACCACCCACAAATAGTAATACCTTGATATCTTAAATTCCAATTTGTATCTAATTTATCTCCTTTTGTTGTCAAATTACTCTAGCTAGAACTTCATGTACTATGTTGAACAGATAATGAGTGTGGGCAGCCATGTCTTGTCTCTGATTTTAGTGGGATTGCTTCAATTTTCTCCCCATTCAATTTGATATTAGCTGTTGTTTTGCTGTGCATTGCTTTTACTATATGTAGGTATGTGCCATGAATTCCTGATCTTTCCAAGACCTTTAACCTGAAGGAGTATTTTATTTTGTCAAAGGCTATTTTAGTATTTAATGAGATGATCATGTGGCTTTTTCTTTAACTTTTTTATACTGGATTATATTGATGGATTTTCTTATATTGAACCACCCATGCATCCAAGGGATGGTGCCTACTTGATCATGTTGAATGATGGTTTGATGTATCCATGGACTCAGCTTGTGAGAATTTTATTGTGCACTTTTGCATTAATATTCATAAGCAAAATTGGTCTGAAGTTCTCTTTATTTGTTGGGTCTTTGTGTGGTCTAGGCATCAAAGTTTAACTGTGGCTTCCCAGAATGAATTAGGTCCTGTTCCTTCTGTTTCTATTTTGTGGAATTGTTGGAGGAGTTTTGCTATTACCTCCTACTTGAGATCTGCTAGAATTCTGCACTAAAACCATCTGGCCCTGTTTTTTGTTTGTTTGTTTGTTTGTTTGTTTGTTTGTTTAATTTATTTTTCTGTTTTCTTTTGTTTTTGTGTGGCTAGAGGGGGAGATGTTGTTTTTGTTGAAAGGTTTTCAATAATTAGGAGGTCTCAAATGAGGCTTCTATTTCCTGAGAGATAATGGGACAGTTTAGATAGTTTAACTGATCTTGATCTAACTTTGGTACTTTGCATCTATCTAGAAAGTCTTCCATTTCATCTAGATTTTCCAATTTTGTTGAGTACAGTCTTTTCATTTTTTTTTGTAACATCTGATAATTTTTCGAATGTCCTCAGTTTCTGTCACTATGTCTTCCTTTTTTCTGATTTTATTAATTTGTATACTGTTTCTGTGTCCTTTAGGTAGTTTGACTAAGGGTTTGTCTATTTTGTTGATTTTCTCAAATGACCAGCTAGTGGTTTTGCTGATTGTTTGTTTCATTCTCTTTATTTCTAATTGGTTAATTTCAGCCCTAATCTTGGATATTTTTCTGTCATCTCCTCCTCTTAGGTGTGCTTTTTACTTTTTCTTCTAGAGCTTTCAGGTGTGCTGCTCAGTTGCTAGTATAGTCTCTCTCCAATTTCTTTATGAAGGCACTTAGTGCTATGAATTTTTCTCTTAACACTGCTTTCATTGTGTCCCATATGTTTGGGTATGCAATGCCTTCATCTTTATTGAATTCTAGATAGTACTTATTTTATTTATTAATTTCTTCTGTGACCAAGTTATCATTGAGTAGAGGGTTGTTCAGTTACAATGAGTATGTGGGCTTTCTGTTGTTTTTGTTGTTCTTGAAGTCCACCCTTAGTCTGTCTTGATCTCATAGAATGCATGTGATTATTTCAATCTTCTTGTATCTGTGGAAAGTTATATTGTGTCTGATTATATGGTCAATTTTGGAGACAGTTCCATCAGATTCAAAAAAGACATTATACTCTTTTGTTTCAGGGTGAGATTTCTTTTTATTTAATTATTTAAATGAACGTTTTGTTAAAATGATGTTTTATATCATATATATATAATTTTTATATAATAGTTTAAACAAGAATTTAAATATTCAAAACTGAAAATTTTAGTACATTCAATATTAATAAAATGTCAGATGAGTATTTTTACAAAAGGTAAATTGGAGGATTGAGAAGACAAGTCAGTCAGCAAACAACTATGAAAACTTGAGCTGCATCCCTAATACCTAGATAAAACAAACAAAAAAACACTGGGCATGGTGGCACACATCTGTAACCCCAGTTCTGGAGAGGTGGAAACTGGTACATTACAGGGGTTTACTGAACAGCCAGGCCTAACACACTTAGCCAATTCTAGCAAAAAAAAAAAAAAAAAAAAAAAAAAAAAAAAAAAAGGGAAAAAATACCATTTATAGGGGTTGGGGGGCAGTTGAGAATTAGGACAAGTTAGTATAATAACAAGTATAGTCAAGAATAGGAAACATTCTTAGAACTTATAGGCAATATACGTTCAATAGCCCCCCGACAACAAGTGTCTTTTAAAATTAGCAAAGTTCTAACAGTATCTTTAAAAGTAAAGGATTCAACAATAACAGGGTGAGATATTCTGTGGATATCTGTTATATTAGAATGGCTACTGTTTTTTGGAAATATTTGCTTAGAAAACTTTTTTCCAGCCTTTTACTCTGAGGTATTTTAGTCTTTGTTGTTGAGGTGATTTTCTTTTATACAGAAAAATGTCAGGTCTTATTTATTTTTCCATTGGATTAACCTTTGCCTTTTTATTGGGATAATGAGTCCATTGATGTTGAGAGATATTAAATACCAATGATTGTTAGGCTTTGTTATTTTTCTTGTTGTAAGTGGTATTATGTCTATGTGATTCTCTTTTGTATTTGTTGTGAGCTGACTACTTGTGTTTTCTTGGGTGCAGTTACCCTACTTATGTTTATGTTTTTCTTCTAGTATCCTGTATAGGGTTGGAATAGTAGATAATGTTTAAATTTGATTTTGCCATGGAATATATTGGTTTCTCCATCATGGTGATTGAGAGTTTTGCTGGATGTAGTAGCCTGGGCTGACATTATTTTTCTCTTTCAGTCTTCATGATAACTGTCCAGGATCTTCTAACTTTCTGCATCTCTGTTGGTAAGTCTAGTGTAATTCTAATAGGTCTGCCATCTTATGTTACTTTGCCCTTTTCTCTTACAGCTTTTAGTATTGTTTCATTGTTCTGTGCATTTAGTGTTTTGATTATTATGTGACTGGAGAATTTTCTTTTCTGGTCTAATCTATTTAGTGTTCTGTAGGCTTCTTGAACATTTATGGCCATTTCTTTCTTTACTAATGAAGCTTTCTTCTATCATTTTGTTGACAATATTTCCTGGGCCTTTGAACTGGAATTTTTTTTTACAGTCTTCTCTTTCTATTATTTTCCAGTTTGGTCTTTTCATTATGTCACAAATTTCCTTGAAATTTTGGGTTAGGAGCTCTTTACACTTTATATTTCCTTTGACTGACATAGCATCTTGTATGCCTGAGATTCTCTCTTCTGTCTCTTATATTATATTGGTGTTGCCTGCATCTATAGGTCCCTAAGTTTTTTCATCTCCAGTGTTGCCTCCATTTGTGATTTCTCTATTGTGTCTACTTCCATTTTAGGTCTTGTACTGTTTTGTTCAATTCCTTTACCTGCTTGATTATATTTTCCTGTATTTCTATAAGGGTGTTATTTATATCCTACTTAAAGGCCTCCATCATCCTCATGAATTGGGATTTTAGATCTGAATCTTGTTTTTCAAGTGTATTAGTGTATGTAGGGCTTGATGAGTTGAGAGAACTGGGTTCTGATGGTGCCAAATTATACTGGCCTCTGTTGCTTATGTTCTTGAGCTTGCCTCTTGCCATCTGGTTATCTCTGGTGTTAACTGGCCTAGATGTCTGTAATTGGAGCCAGCTTCCTTGGAGGCAGGTAGAGCTCCGTGCCCTGAGTTAGAGCACACCTCCTGTGAGGGAGGCAATGATCTTTGGTTGGGCATTGTGCTTGTTTCCCTAGTTAAAGCAGTTATTTTGTGTCCCTTATTAGAGCAGTCCTCCTGTGCTCCTGGTTAAGGTGAACCTCCTGGAAGACAAGCAGGCTTTGGAGTCTGGGGTCAAGATCTGCTCCAGTTACAGATGGACATGTAAACTGGAAGGACTTTGTGCCTTGGACAGAGGGGATAGCTCCTACATCTGTTGGGCTCGTTAGGGATCTCAGCTGGCAAGTGTTCACCTGTATCCCTGGTTATGAAGACCTCCTGTGAGACAGGCAAATTATATGTTAATTTAAACAACACATTAGAATGAAATCCTTGAATTTTATCTTGTTAAATATTTCAATGTAAATGTAAGTTTGAACTCATAAACTCACAGAATTATTTTTGCAAGAATAAGTCCTGCACAATATGAAATTGTTTACAATTGCATGTATGGAGGAAAGGCACAAGAGTCTTTTCTCATTGTAGGGAAGGTATTGTCAAGTGAAGGCTCTTGATCAGGTTATAGCATTAGCCATTCATTTTCTTCTATGCATAGCCCTCAAATCCAATCATACAGTGATTGGTACCACATATATACTTTTTTCTTGTGAGATATACAATATTTATCATTTAATCCTGAAGCATGTTCCCATTTCAGGATAAACTTTCTAACACAACCTTATTTGAAGTGTATTTAATAGATATTTTAAATGATAAATTATGTTTATTGCTTCTGAGAATGAAAGAATGAAAATTCTTTCTTCTAAATGAAGTTACATGGGAGATAATTAAAAGTCAAAATGTTCTTAGCTTTTTGCAGTTGCTATTAGGTTATTAAGAAATGTAAAATTCCCTTGGCCTATTACTTGTGCTGTTCTTGGTCCTGTCCAGGATTCTATAAGAAAGTAGATTAAGGAAGCCATGAAGAGCAAACCAGCTAGTTGTACCCTTTCATGATCTCTGCATTAGCTCTTATCTCTAGGTTTCTGCCTTATTTGAGTTCCTGTTATGACTTCCTTCAATAATGGTCTATGTTGTGAAAGTATAAGATTAATTAATCATCCCATCTCCAAGTTATCTTTTAATCACAGTGTTTCCTTACATGGTACCCCTAAGTAATATCATTAATATAATATAATATAATATAATACATGGATGAAAAAAGTAATCACTAGTATCCCCAAACTATGATCCATGAAAGTTGTAATAGTGAGATATACTCTTGTATTGGAATTGTAATCTAATAACATGGATGCTCTGATCACATCCAATACTTACTAGGTCTGTGTGATCTAGTTGGAATGCAGACACACTCTTAGTACACACATTTAAGGTAAAATTAGATTGTAGAATGAATCAGCCGCATTCTAAATCTAACTGAGGGGTAAACAAAGTGACAAATCAGAGAAAGATTTGACACTATGAGTCATAGATAGGGTATGTGTCCATCTCTCACAAGAAGCTATGTAAGGGATAGTTTGTCAGTTGGGGTGATTCAGTTGGAAGTCAGTGCAGTGAGTACAGTGTGGTAGAGTTGGGTTAGTTAGTGAGTTCATGCAATTCAATGTAGGTCAACAGAGCCATTTGAAACCAGAGAATAAGAAGGGGCTAGAACAAATTACCAGAGTTAGTTTGAGGCCAAGCAGAGCAATTCAGTGAGAAGCTAAAAGAATTCAGATTGAATCACTCAGCTTTGACAGGAGTTTGAGCCAGAACACCTGAGTTGAAACAGCCAAACAGAGTTAGAAAGAACTAGAAAAGATTTGCTTATTTAACAGCAAGCCTCCGAGAGAAAACTACATCTAGCAAATAAAAGTTAGTTTTACACACACTGGTACTGTCATGGCAGAAATATTATGTGAGAAACTAACAACTCTTCAGTAGCATTTAATGCCCAATTCATGAGATGAAACCTGACCTGACACTGTTCATGAGTCTAAGCACCAGAGACTATATAGTTACGGGGTTGGTGGGTGGGGTGCTATGGAAAACCTATTGCAATTATTTTGATAATTGAACATAACAATAAAATTACTCAAACTGATATATTGGTACAGCCATGACAAATACTTATCTGAATCCTTATCACTGAAACTTCCATCAATAGAAGTAAAAGAAAAATCAACAATTTGTCAGCATGCAAAGTAAGAAATCTTAGAGCTCCCACCCCTGTGTGGGATGAAAGTATTATGCTCCTCCATTAAGATTTAGCAATATATGTGAAAGAGTCAAAAAATTGAAAGACAAAGTTAGTAGATGACTACAAGGAAATAATATTTTACAAGCACAAAACTGGCACACATATGAATTCACAGAGACTGTGACAGTATTTAGAGGGTCTGCAAAAATTCAAACCAGACAAAATCCTAGTAAGAAGGTAAAGTAGGCACAAAATGCCACTCCTAACCAAGAAGCTATAAGTAATTGTTATCTACTAGAAGAAGGAAAAAAATCAAAGTTCTTCAAACATACCTCAGGATGGGCCTCATCTTTAGTAGTTGTTGGCAACAAAATAACAGATCTAAGTATGTTTGTTATCGGGTTTTTATTTTACTATTCTTTATGTATTTGTGAGAGGATATTTCTTTTTAAAGAGATACAAAAATACGAATTTGGTTGATATTATTAATTGGGAAGAGTTTGTGTAAGGGAAATAATAAAACCATAATACATTACATGACAAAATAAATAAAATAAACAAAAAATAAATTACTGATAAAAATGTTCTTTATATTTATAAAATATATCCATCAGAAATAATAGTTATGTGTTTGCTTGTGATTTATATGGTATTTCTGACTTAAATTCATCTATGTCTAGATTAATATATAAATAATTCATAGGACTGCTGATGAAAAATACATGAGGATTGGAAAGCTACAATTTTTTTTAAAAAGTATGAATTAACTCAGCAGAGGAAAGTTTAGTTAGCTATCATTTCCAGAAGCTCAGTAAAGAGGGCTTAGCTACTTTGAAACACTGGAGTGGGTGACAATAGAATGTGGAAGGAATATGTGCTCCATTAGAATGAGTGAAGAAACAGAGACAATGAAAGACTTGAATCCAGTAATGTATATCAAAGTCCCAATCCCAATGATCTAAGAAAATTCTCAAAACTCTCTAAGCCCTAAAAGTCCACCTAATGACACTCAAAGACCAAAATTTCCTCATTTAGAGAGACTTCTTGAGAGGTCATCTAAAGAAACTAGTATGGTGTTGAGGAACTGATGCTACATTGGACTGAAATGAGTGGGCAACTCCTCTTTTGAGAATGAACCATCATATGGGAAATTTCATCATCTAAATCTAAAGAAAGAATCAATTCCTGTTCCTAAGGAAAATGTGTCATTAATATCTATAAATCTTCACCCATCAAATTGTTTTAGTATTCAACCCTTTAAATCTTTTCCTGGCTCTTTTTCTTTTAAATAAATCAAGCAACATCAATTTTATGGATCAAAACAAAATGCTATTTCAATAAATTGATTTTCTAAAATAGATATCTAGTTGTAGATTATATAACTTTCCAGAGTTACATTTTATCATATTAAAATGTAGTTTTGATATGTAAGAATGTTATGATTTCAAATAAAATTCATAAAACTTACTATTGTTTTTGTTCTAATTTACAATAGTAAGTGAACCCTGAAGAGTTTTACTACAAACAAGGCTTTAGACTTATTTTTTTCAACTGGAAAATATAGAACACTATAACTGACTAATAAAAATTGTAATTCACTATATTTCAAAACTAGTGACTAATCTATGTTCATGTCTGTAACATAAGCATTTGGTGTTTAGGGTCAGCAAAGACAAATATTCATGAGATGAGACCCTATCAATATTTCATATCCTAATATACTGAAGAAAGATTCAATAAAAAAATACCAGAAAGTTTTAAAATCAGAGTACTTAAAATTTCAGGATTCAGTTCCATGATTTCTCTATAACAACATTCTAGTATATTACTAGAAATGACTGTTACATTCTAGTACCTCCAATTTTAAAGACTAAACATAATCACTGATGTCATAGTTTGAGATGTTTAGGATACTAGGACTCAGAATGTATAACAAAATGGAGGTAACATTAACATTTGTTAGGGTGACCCTAGCTAAGACTGCTAGCAATGCAAAACATAGAGTCTGAACTGGCAGTTTCCTGCATTCATTTGGAATAACCAAAATCCCAGGATACTGAAAATTAATTCTCAACAATAACAGAACTTCTGGGAGAATCACCAACCCTGATCTCAAGCTCTACTACTAGATTAATAGTGATAAAAATATATGGTATTGATACAGAGGCAGGCAGGCAGATCAATGGAATAGAATTGAAGACAGAAATAAACCCACATACCTATGAGTTTATTTGACCTTTGTCAAAGAAGCCAAAGCTATCAAGTGGATAAAAGAAAGCTTTTCAAAATTGGTATTGTTTCAACTGGTGGTCAGCAAGCAAAAGAATGGAAATTGGTCCATTTTTAACTTGTACAATGCTCAAGTTCAAGTGGATCAAAGACCACAACATAAAACCAGATATGCTGAATCGAATAAAAAAAAAGAGAGTGAAAAACACCCTTAAGCACATCATCACAGAAGAGAACTTACTGAACAGAACACCAATGGCTCAGGCACTAAGATCATCAATTTTTTTTGTTTGTTTGTTTTTTTCGAGACTGGGTTTCTCTGTGTAGCCCTGGCTGTCCTGGAACTCACTCTGTAGACCAGGCTGGCCTTGAACTCAGAAATCCACCTACCTCTGTCTCCCGAGTGCTGGGATTAAAGGCGTGTGCCACCACTGCCCGGCTAAGATCATCAATTAAGAAATAGGACCTCATAAAATTGCAAAGCTTCTGTAATGCAAAGGACACTATCAAAAGCACAAAATGGCAACCTACAGATTGGGAAAAGATCTTTACCAATACTACATCTGATAGAGGGCTAATATCTGACAAAGAACTCAATAAGTTAGACTACAGAGAACTAAATAACCCTATCAAAGAATGGGGCACAGAGCTAAGCAAAGAATTCTCAACTGAGGAATCTCTAATAGTCAAAAACCACGTAAAGAAATGTTTAACATCCTTAGTCATCAGGGAAATGCAAATCAAAACAACCCTGAGATTCCCCCTTATACTAATCAGAATGGCTAAGATCAAAAACTCAGGTGACAGCAGATGCTGACTAGGATGTGGAAAAAGAGGAACACTCATCCATTGATGGTGGGATTGCAAGCTGGTAAAACAGCTTTGGAAAATAATCTGGTGATTCCTCAGAAAATTGGAAGAAGTTCTACCTGAAAACCCAGCTATACCCCTACTAGGCGTATACCCAAAAAATACTCCAATATGTAACAAAGACACGTGTTCCACTATGTTCATAGCTGCGTTATATATTATATAGAAAAGTTGGTACATTTACACAATGGAGTACTACACACCTATTAAAAATGATGACTTCATGAAATTTGGAGCAAATGGATGGACCTAGAAGATATCATTCTGAGGGTGGTAATCCAGACACAAATTGACACACATGGTATGTACTCAGAGATAAGTGGGTATTAGCCCAAAGCTCAGAATCTCCCTGATACAACTCACAGAAGCTTAACAAGAAATAGGAACAAAGTGTGGATGCTTCAATCCTACTTAGAAGGAGGAACAAAATAATCATGAGAAGTAGAGGGAGGAAGGGACCTGAGAGGTAAAGATGTGTGTTAGGGAACAAATTGGGGCACAGAATCAGGTATTAAAAGAGACAGGAGACAAGTACCTAGGATCAGGAAAATAAATAGAAATATGTATCAGTGGGGTTTGGTGAATGGTGGGAACCACTAGAAATTCCCAGACACCAGGGAAGCACTAGGCTCCCAGGACTTGAAGGGGATGATATTAGCCACAATACTCAAGAGAGGTGAAATACAATCTGTAGAGACTATCTGCAACAGATAGGCAGGGTCCTCAGTTGAAGGATGGGGTCACCCACCCATCTTAAATTTTTTAACCCAGAACTATTCCTGTCTAAAGGAAATGCAAAAGCAAATAATGGAGCAGAGACTGAAGGAAAGGCCTTCCAGAGACTGCACTACCTTGGGATCCATGCCATCTACAGACATCAAATCTCAAAACTATTGCTGATACCAAGCAGCCCTGCTGACTAGAGCATGGTATAGCTATCTTCTGCGAGACTCTGCCAGCACCTGACTAATACAGATGCAGATACAGACCATCAGATTGAGCCCGGGAACCTCAATGGAAGAGTTAGGGCAAGAACTGAAGGGCTGAAGGTGATTGCAACCCCATAGGAAGAACAACAATATCAACTACCTCTTCACTCCAGAGCTCCCAGAGACTAAACCAAAGAGTTTACAGGAGGAATACATGGTTCCAGCTGCATATGTAGCAAAGGATTGCCTTATCTGGCATCACTGGGAGGGGACGGCCTTTGTCCTATGGAGGTTTGTTTCCTGAGTGTAGGGGGCTGCAATAGGGGTGAGATGGGAATGGATGGGTGGGTGAACACCACCTTAGATGCAAAGGGGAGAGGAGATGGGATGGAAGTTTTTTGGAAGGCAGACAAGGAAGGAAGACAACATTATAAATATAATTAAATAAAATAACCAAAAAAAGCACATCCATCGTAGAGAGTTGTAAATATAGTTTGAAGATGTAACAATACAGACAATGTTTTGAGAGATGTCTTAACTTCCTTCTTAAAAAAACAGTTTACAACTAAAGATATTAAAGCTAACTGTACATGGGAACACTAAATGTGACATACGCTTGTTGTTAGCACAGAGACTAACACATAGGTCTGCACATTGCCCTTCACCGATAATGAATTGTATTGTGTTCTGTGAAATGTGTATGGGAAACTACAGGAAAGTAACGATGAACTGTGTTCCTATCTGAAAACAAAGCTCATCTATTGCAGAAGTACCAAAGTGCAGTTTGAAGATGTTAAAACACAGGCCATGCTTTGAAAATCATCCTTGATTTCTTCTTAAAAAGACATGTTTACAACTGAAGATATTAAAGCTAACTGTATATGGAAAAAAGATCTAGTTTCAGACATGCAGTTTTCCCACAATACCCTGTTAAACCTAATACTCATTATTATTGCTGTAAAGAGAAAATGAAATATTTCAAGAAAATTATTTGAAACAAAAACAAATTATTAAATATCTAAATTAATGAATGTAAACATATGTAAAAGTCAGTTATGTATGTAAGTGCTTTAACCTGTTGTCTGCTCAGATCACTGTGTATTCTATCAACTCCTAAGTTATTTTCTAGCCTAGAGGCAGAGACAGTGATGCCTGGTATATAATGTACATTGGTAAACATGGATTTTAAATGGGAACCATAGTTATAATTTACTGACAATGAAGAAAAATAAATATTTTTATATCCTTATTGGATAGAAATTTATAAATATTTATAAGTGCTTATTGCAGAGATCACTTACAAAAGAATTTATTGATTGCAGTGGATTTTATCAATGCATACAGATAGATTATAGGTAGTATACAAGCAGGTACACTGTTTCTCTACATTTTTACTGCTTTATCAGTGATGATGCTTTCTGAGAATATACTACTTACAATAAAATATTTTGTTTTCCAGGAGGAAAATAAAGGTACTTATAATTGTGGATTACATTCTTAGGATTTTGTTACCAGTTAACAATAATGTTGAAACAAATTGGAAAACAGATAATTATTTCTGCTGCAAATAAATGATAAATATTTTTAAATTAAGTTAGTGAGAGGTTTTACAGAGCCTCCCATTTTCTGATGGAAACATATCTTAGAGGAGAGAACAGAATCAAAAAATGAAAATAAAAAAGAGCTAACCTCTGCTCTTCCTGTCTCACCCTCCTCTCATCATGAAGCACATGGAGGAGACTTTGATAAAGGAGGTGGAAACTCTCAGTCATATGGTAAATGAGACTGAATATAACCTCATCTAAAGTATAGACATATCCTCTACAATACTAAAAAGGTTTCATGTTAATGAAAATTCTCTAGGAAGTAATCATGATGCAATAGTGGGTTTAAGACTAAAGAAATAAAAATTGATCAAATTTTTTTTATTAGGAAAACAAAAAGAAGCTTCCTAGTTACCATAGATGGTGTCCTCTGCAGCCCCACTCCTCTTGTCTCATTGCTCTTAATGTTCACAAAAAATTGCAAATAGTTAGGGCCATGTTTATTACTTTGATCTTCATATACCATAGGTGACATCTGTCTAAATCCCTTCAGAGGCAGAGCTCTTGCTGCATGCTCAAAACACAAACAGAAATAAAAAATGGAATTGTATTAATATTTTAGAAGTGCCTTAAGGCATACTATGATTAGTTAACAAAGACATTTATTGTGTAATGGTGGGTAAAATTACTTTTATTGAATCAGCAAATGATGTTTTTTTTCTAATTATAGCACTTCAGGTGTTGATATCTACAGATTGTGTTGGTAAGGCAATTAGGTACTGCAAGGATTTAAATTATGTTAGGGTAAATTAGTTTATCAACAGACAGAAATTTAATGAAGAGGAAATGTATCTTTACAGCTTCTGTGCTCATCCTTAGAGGTTGAAATGACCTCTTAATGTGATGTTACAAAAATAACAAGTTCACATCCATGGCAGAATCACCTTAAGACAAATCACATTATTTGAGAGATGTTACTTTTGGGAAACATAGATCAAATGAAGAATGGTGGAAACTCCTAGTTCTCTTCCATCATCTAGTCATTTAATCTGTTAAGTTCTTTCTCAACACCAGGTGATTGTGTTGAGAGACACATAGAGTCTCTTAATGTCTGAAGTTAAAACAGTAAAGCCATTCTTTCTCTCTGATTTCTTCAAGAACAAGTAAAACCTCATTAGTTATACTAGGAATCAAAGCAAGATTAAAAACAAGACCTCCATTCATTGTGCTGCAATAAGTATATTCACAAACACAGGAGGCTAAGACTCTAGCCCTCAGTCCTGTGCTGCTGCTGATTTTATCATATGAATGAGAAGACACTTTCTTCCCCATCTTCGTGGCTCTAATGCTTTCACCATTTGTCCTGCTTTTTTTCTCCCCATTTTCCCCACCTTCTAACAATAAAAAATGTTCTTTTTTGTTTCTGGTTTAAGTTTACCAATAAAGAGATCTAACAAATACAGATTACATAGGAAATTCTGGGAATTAAAAAATTAGGTGGCCAATCCAAATTGAAGCTAAGGATACTGGATTTCAAGTCAGATATTTTAAATTTGTAGAATACTTTGTTTACTACCACCCCTCAACTCTAAACATGTGTGATTTAGATATTTTGTCCCTTGTTAAATAAATTTACACAAATAAATGAGCACATGCATTTTATTAAATATCTCCTCCTAAATATTTACACATATGTTCACTTCAATTACATTTCCCTCTGACTATACATGTATAATATATGTATGCTTATCAACCATACAGAGCTAATTAAGATATTCATAGCCTAAGACAATCATCAATGTATTTGTTATCTTCTGTGTAAACATTTACAAGCCTTTCCTAGAGCTGGAATAACTATAAACCTGAATCTGCTTGAATAAATATTAATAATATAGAAATATCTACCAATTAAATAGTGTTAATCAAAGCAGCAATGTATATGTTGTCAGATATCTTGTGACTTATAGAGAAATACTAAATATCTAGTGAAATTAAATAGGATACATGTGAGAAAGCAGTTCATTAGGACTACAGAATTCTCACACTTGAACGGCACATGTGAGATGACTATTCTCATATTTATTAAGGTGCCAGAAGGGATCATTAAATAAAAAGAAATACACCCTAAATAGTAAGATCAATTAGAGGTTGTCTTGTACAGGATGAAAACTCATTAGAAAAAGCTCAGCTCCTTTCTTGTTAATACTTCCTTCAACATTTATCTTGGTTCCTCATCAACACTGTGGTGTACTGAGGACTTTAAGTTGCCACAAAGACACCAAATTACCAATGTTCATGGCATTATGCTTGTGTGCATGTTTAGTTAAATCATGTCAAATCATCAACTTTTTTTGTTTCATCAATCTTAGAAACAAACTCACTATGTAATTTTGGTTTAAAAAAAACAAAAACAAAAAACAAAAAACAATTTGTCATCTGTTGACTGCCATTTCCATTCTAATTTTGAAATATTGGCTGTAAAGCTTCAGGGAAAGCACAGTTGTTTTCATTTCTAAACCTATGAACATGTGTATAAAAATTCACATATTCTACAAGTCCACATAAAAACATCTCTTCCCATTCCCTTGCAAAATGTTTGTTTCTCTCTAAGAAAATTAACTGTTACAATATAGAATACAGTGTACAATAAGGTCTACTTTCATTTCTGGTTATTCCCATTGGTAAAGGAATGAAAGATAACCTTTGACAGTGAAGCATCAAATACTTCTAACTGTAGCAATAAAGACTTTTCTAAAGTATGCATTTCTGGAGAAATAATGAACAGGGTTAATAAAGTTAAGAAGATTTCAGTCTGCTAACTTTATTCCATATAGTAGGAATTATTACTAAGATCATTAACAATATTTTATTTAATTTGCTTTCTTATAAGAAAGGGAGACTCATCTAGTTGAGTAATGCATGCTTATTTTAAAAAGTGCCATGATAATATGTAATTACATTTGAAAATTCAAGGTATTCTTTTACTACTTTCTTTTTTTTTTCTCTTTTAAATTGAATATTTTTATTTACATTTCAAATATTTTCCCAATTCCCGGTCTCCCCTTCAGAAACCCCCTACCACAACCCCCCTCCACCTGCCTCTGTGAGGGTGCTCCCCCACAAACCCACCTACTCTCACATTCCAACTCTGGTATTCCCCTGCACTGGGACATTGAACACCCTCAGGCCCAAGGGCTGCTTCTCCCACTGATGTCCAACAAGGCCCTCCTCTGCCACATATGCGGCCAGCTCCATGGGTCCCTCCATGTGTATTCTTTGGTTGGTTGTCCAGTTCGAGGGAACTCCTAGGGGTCTGGCCTGTTGGCACTGTCGCTCCCCTTACGTGGTTGCAAATCCCCTCAACTCCTTCAGACCCCTCTCCAACTCCTCCATCTGGGACCCAGCGCTCAGTACAATGGTTGGCTGCCAGCATCCACCTCTGTATTTGTCAGGCTTTGGCAGAACCTCTCAGGAGACAGCCTTATCAGGCTTCCATTAGCAAGCACTTCTCAGCATCCACAATGGAATCCAGGTTTGGAGGCTGTATATGTGATGGATCCCCAAGTGGGACTGACACTGGATGTCCTTTCCTTCACTCTCTGTTCCATGTCCCTGGTGCAGGAATTATAGATGATTATGAGATACCCTGCATGGGAGCTAAGAACAGAACTTAAGTCAGCTGGAAGGGCAAGAAGTGATCACAACCACTGGGTAAATTCTCAATGCTCTTAGATATTTCAAAAAAAAAAAAAAATCAGAACAGTAGTGTAAAAGAAAAAATGTAACCACAACCTTGTAGTTACCCCATGTAATATACTATTGTACAATTTTATTTTTCATTATATTTTGAAATTCTACTACTAACAAATTTTCATGAGGTTTTTTAATATGCTTTAAGTTGTTGGTAACCACATAATTATCCTTTTTCTAATACCCCAAATGATTTGTATTTTACACCCAACAAGTGCATTGTTTAATTAAGATGTGTTACAGTAGTATAATATTTCTGTCTCCTTCCCCTACATCTTGATTTTTCTCATACTTTGGTTCTCCTTTCAATTTCAACTTTTCTATTTCTGGTAACCTACTTACTACCTTGGCTTTACCTATAATATATTTTCCAATCTCTTAAAGATTACCAGACCATTTTTGATACTATGAATGAATATGACACTCAATTTGTTCTGAATGTTTTACCTAAAAAATATTTTCCTTAGTTTTAGAACAGAAATAGAAACATTTTCTACTTTCCTTACACAAAAACTAAATCTATAGGGTTGAAGGGAAAATGGGTATCTTCTCTAGGGTACAGTTTCCTGTTAGTCTCTTTTTGGGGGTCTTTTTTTGGCATGACCTGTTTTGTTATGTTTGAGGTAGAAATTTTCTACCACTTACATCTACAGGAATGTTCCTGTTTATTTCATTTGCTGTAGGTTTACTTATGCATTTAAAAACATGACTTTTGAATCACATTTCAATGACATTTCAAGCAGCATTTAACAAACACTTAATATTTTCTGCAAATATTATAGGGGTTATGATAAACTGATTATCTATAGCATCTTTTAACTTGCAGCATCTGATCAAGACAATTACGATACATAAGATTCTATTACTAACAGATGTTCCTGAGGATTTTTCTTATACTCTTAGTTTTTGTTAGCCTAATCATTATTCATTTCCCTTATGTCCAGCATCACTTAATCCTTTAAACACCCATATTCTCTGTCTTTTTAAATATCTTATGCATTTAACTACATGTTTGTGAACTAAGGTGGGTTTAATCACAATAGATTAGTCAAAGTAGGTGAATCTGCAGTAGTTTATGCTATTTTATTAAGATAAGTATGTTGATTTCCCAGAAAGAGTATTACAGTTAAGAAGTCACTGTGCTTTTTCCAAATTAATGCATGCAAAATGGAAATGATGACTTATTCACCCAGTGAGCTATTCTATATTTAGTAAGACATGTTTTCTTCGGCACTGGAGAGATGGCTTGGTGGCTAAGAGCACAATCTGCTCTTCCAGAAGACCATAGTTCAAATCCTGACACCCACATGGCAGCCTATCATCCTCTTTAACTCTAATTGCATATGATCTGATACCTTCTTCTGGCTTCTAAAGGCATGAGGCACACATGTGGTGCACACTCATGCATGCAGTAAAAGCAACAAAATGCAGGTAAGTTTAAAGAAAATAACTATTTCATTACATAGCCCGATATTTAGGTGTCATAATTTGCAATGAAGATGTGATATAACTAACTCTTGATATTCTGTAATTCTTCAATAAAAATGGAAAATAATCATTCTCTTTTCAGAAGTGATGAATTCTACCTTGAGGATATGAAAGTAATTTCCCAGGAATGAACCACGTTTCCTAGGGTCCAGAACTATAACCTGATCATTGTGAGTCCTACAATTCAGAAGTCTGAGGAATTATCATATTGTAGAAGTGTGAAAAACAAGTCAGTAGATAAAACTAGTGGTAAAAAGGAATGGTGAAGAAAAGATTTTCACCTTCAGTTTCATAGATGACATCCAAGATATCTTAGATAGCAGCCTGCCAAGTGTAAGTATCTGACCCAGTCTGCTAAGCTACTATCCCTCCAATGGGAGACAAATACACTCAAGGCAAGAATTTAAGTCATTAAGGAAGGTAAATCATTTCAATGCACTGTTTAGCCACAATTTTAATGAAAAGTACATCTTGTAAAAGTGGGTTTATTTTTTTTAGATTTTTTCAATGACCCTTTTTCTTTAAATTTCAAAAAAGTAAGAGAATAAAATTTCTTCAAGTTTTATCTGTAATTCTTGAAATTGTTTAGTTATTCAGGAGAAACAAATTTAAAATAGAATTCTTTGTTTTCTCTATCATTGCTGATTTTTATATTAATAAGTAATATTTTATAATATCTATAATTAGATATAACTTTCAGTTACATTTAAAGTAATTGGTGTTAAATACAGTTTTGTTTAATTAAAGCAAAGAAAATTAAACATAACTAAGGTTAAGTACCATTATGTAATTTTAATACCTAGCTTTAAATATTATTTAACATGATTTCAGTTGTAATATGATGATGAAAGCTATTATTTGTAGAGTAGGAGACCCATATTTGGATCATAGATCATTTTAGAGACTTTTCCAGTAGTCTTTGCACTTTCTGCTTCATATACGACATCATCTTCTATTCTTGAGCAACCAAAATTTATCCACAAATTCTCAGGGGCAATCCTTGTTTTGCATTCCCGTCTGTGATTAGCTACAAATTTCATGGCAAAAACCTGTGGTATCATATTCAAACTAACCATAGTCCTGATTTACTGGTAACTTCTAATATATTTTTTCCTTTAAAAGTTGTAACTTTATCTCTAATATTGCAACTAGAATATTTGATCCCATTCTGCTTCAAACATAATAACGTCTGGCATGCTACTCCTGATGATTTTTCATCTTTAATGAGAAGACAGTCAATTGAGAAATAAAATCCAGAAGGGTGTATTGTGCTCGATGGTATGCATAGTTTTAGCATTAACTTCATAATTATTATAGTTATAAAATTTATTCTTACTATACACTATAATTACAAGATTTTTCTTTGTTTTTCTTTGTTTACATTGTCCATTTTTATCTCCTTAACATTAATTTTAAATTTTGAAATTCTCATTAATATATTACTGGGGATTTTCATGTTGTCCTAAAAAGTAAGCTTATCCCTTCCACTTTTCAAGATGATCTTCTCTTTACTTTCATTTCATATATGTTAACGTATATAATTTTATGTATTTATCTAAAGTCAACTATCATGAATATATTTTACAGGACTTTTTTTTAATAATATTCTTTATTTACAATAATTATATCCCTTCCATTCCCAAGGAGAATGTGGCCTCTACTTTAATTTCATGTATGTGCACATATATCAATTTTTAATATTAAAATGTCAACCAGTTGTCTCTTTCTAATTTTCCTTGATTTAGTTGATATTTAATATCTGTCTGTCTGTGTCAGATCTATCTACACTCCCTTGTAATCGGAGTTATAGATACTTGTGAGTTGTTTATGAGAGTTGTGGGATAAGGTTTTTGAACATGTGTATGTCATGGAATGTGATCGTGCCCTTTAGGATGAATCATGATACATTATCAGTCTTCATTCTTTCTTTTAATCTTTCATTCTTTCTTTCCTGCTTTATTCATTCCTACAGCTTTTCTTCTCATTTGTCTACCTACCATCTTTCTATCTATCTTTCTTTTTTCTATCTATCTATCTATCTACCTATCTATCTATCTATCTATTTATCTATCTATCTATCATCTATTTATTTATTTTTATAAAATATAGGGTTTAGCAATGAGAGGATATGTCCACTTTTCTGGACCCTGAGTTATTTTACATAATATGATAATCTGTCTCCTGTTTGCATTATTGGATAAAAGGGAGTGCACAATGGATAACAAAGATAGAGTGCATGATGTCTTTGATGAAAATATCTACATTAAACCTAAAGCATATTCACCAACTACAGTTTAAAGGGAATACTTGATAACAATTGTGGCTATATTTGTTCATGTAACATAATATCAGAGCCCTTGTATATTGTCCTGTCTAGTTTTATATCAAGCTTTATTACCCAAAGGAAGGAATCTCAATTGAGAAAATCCATAAGATCCCACGGTAAGGCAAATTTTCAATTAATGATTGATATGGAAAGGCTCAGCCCATTGCAGATGTTTGTGTTTCTGACTGGTAGTCCTGTGTTAAATAAGAACAGAAAACCAATGGCTTCATGCTCTAACATCAAGAATCAACAAATGCGACCTCATAAAAGTACAAAGCTTCTGTAAGGCAAAGGATACTCAATAGGAAAACACAGCAACCAATAGATTAGGAAAAGATTTTTACCAATCCTACACCCAATTGTGGGCTAATACCCAATATATACAAAGAGGTTAGACTCCAGAGAACCAAATAACCCTATTGAAAAATGGGGAACACAGCTAAACAGAGAATTCTCAACTGAGGAAACTCAAATGGCTGATAAGATAAACACCTAAAGAAATGTTCAAAATCTTTAGTCTTCAGTGAGATGTATATCAAAATGACACTGAGATTCCACCTCACTCCAGTCACAATTGCTGAGATCAAAAACTCAGGTGACAGCAGATGCTGGTGAGGGTGTAGAGAAAGAGGAAGACTCCTCTATTGCTGGCGGGATTTCTAGCTGGTACAACCACTCTGTGACTTGGTCTGGCAGTTCCTCAGAAAATTAAACATAGTACTAGCTGAGGACCCAGTTAAACCACTACTGGGCCTATACCCAGAAGATACTCCAACATATAATGACACATGTTCCATTATGGTCATAGCAGTCATATTTATAATAACCAGAACCTGGAAACAACCCAGATGTTCCTCGACACAAGAATGGATACAGAAAATGTGGTACATTTACACAATGGAGTACTACTCAGCTATTAAAAACAATGACTTCATGAAATTCACAGGCAAATGGATGTAAAAAGAAAATATCATCCTGAGTGAGGTAACCAAGTCACAAAAGAACACACATGGTTTTCAGTCACTGATAAGTGGATATTAGCCCAAAAGCTCAGAATACCCAAGATTCAATTCACAGATCATATGAAGCTCAAGAAGAAGGAAGAACAAAGTGTGGATGCTTCAGTACTTCTTAGAAGGGGTAACAAAATACTCACAGGAGGAAATGTGGAGGCAAAGTGTGGAGTAGAGACTGAAGAAAAGGCCATCCAAAGACTGTCCCACCTGGGAATCCACCCCAGTAGCCAAACCTGGATGCTATTGCAGATGCAGGGAAGTTCTTGCTGACAGGAGCATGATATAGCTGTCTCCCGAGAGGTTCTACCAGAGCCTGACAAGTACAGAGATGGATGCTCGCAGCCAACAATTGGACTGAGTGTTGGATCCTAGATAGAGGAGCTGGAGAAGGAACTGAAGGAGCTGAGGGAGTTTGCAGCCACGTGAGAGGAGCAACAGTGTCAACAGGTTAGACCCCCAGGAGCACTCTGGGACTGGACCACAAACCAAAGAATACATATGGAGGGACCGATGGAGCTGGCCGCATATGTGTTAGAGGATGGCCTTATTGGACATCAGTAGGAGGAACAGCCCTTGGGTCTGAGGGTGTTAGATGTCCCAGTATAGGGGAATGCCAGGGCTGGAAGGTGAGGGGTGGGTTGGTTGGTGGTAGAGCACCCTCATGGAGGTAGAGGGAGGAGGGATGGGATAGGAGGTTTCTGGTGGGGAGACCTGAAAAGGGGATAAAATTTGAAATGCAAATAAAAAACATATCTAATAAAAGAAAAAAGGTGAATCAGGCTGGAAAAAGCCATGGGAACAAGTTAGTAAGCAGAACTGTCCTCCATGGCCTTTGCATCAGTCCTGCCACCAGAATCCTGCTCTTTTTGAGTTCTTGTCCTGATATCCTTCAATGATGGAATAAGTATGGAATTGTAAACTGAGTAAGTCCTTTCCTCCACATCTTGCTTTTGGTAATGGTGTTTCATCACAGCAATTGAAACCCTAACTAAGATAGAAATTTATAGCAGGATAATGGGATCTCTCTGACAGACCTGATCATGTTATTTTTGGTAGGATTCTGTAAGGACCAAAGAAAGCTCTAGAAAAAGAGTTGACTGTTGAGACTTCAATGAGATGTTCTGTAAGATCTCAAAAAATAAGAATGTTGAAAGTAGTGCTGACAATGGAGGCCTGATTTGTAACATTTCAGAGGAAAGCAAAGTCTATACCAGGTCATTAGTGTTAATATTCTGTGGTTCTGTTCAGCTTGGGCTGAAGAATGCCTGTTATTTTCAAGATGCCAGAACCACTGCTGTCAAACTTTTGCTTTGCTGGGGATAATTGGTGATTGTCAACTGGGGCTAAAGAATATTTTGTCATTAAAAGAGACAGCAAATTGAGATTAATTTTTCTGAAAAGTTTTCTTCAGGGTCACCGCACTGAAGATGTTTTCCAGAAGTGGCCCAATTTGCACTGCGTGTTGACAGCTGAACTTGGTAGTATAAGAGTCACCCAAATAGTACTGGTTTGAAAGTATGTAGGTTGTACCAGCTTGCAATCCCACCAACAATGGAGGAGTGTTCCTCTTTCTCCACATGTGAGCTAGCATCTGCTTTCACCTGAGGTTTTGATCTTAGCCATTCTGACTGGTGTGAGGTGAAATCTCAGACTTGTTTTGATTTGCATTTCCCTGATGACTAAGGATGTTGAGCATTTCTTTAGGTGCTTCTCAGCCCTGCAAATTTCCTCAGTTGAGAATTCTCTGTTTAGCTCTGTTCCCCATTTTTTGATGGGGTTATTTGGTTTTCTGGAGTCTAACTTCTTGAGTTCTTTGTATATGCTGGATATTACAAGCTGGTACAACCACTCTGGAAATCAGTTTGGCGGACCCTCAGAAAAATAGACAT
>CM052702.1:75877878-75897831 GCA_028551405.1 Uromys caudimaculatus | reverse complement strand
TAGCAGCCATATTTATAATAGCCAGAGGCTGGAAACAACCCAGATGTCCCTCATCAGAGGAATGGATACAGAAAATGTTGTACATCTACACAATGGAGTACTACTCAGCTATTAAAAACAATGACTTCATGAAATTTGCAGGCAAATGGATGGAACTTGAAAATATCATCCTGAGCATGGTAACTCAGTCACAAAAGAACGAACATGGTATGTACTCACTGATAAGTGGATATTAGCCGAAACGTTCGGAATACCCAAGTTTCACTTTACAGTAACTGCTGGATTGAGAGTGAGGTCCCAGATGGAGGAGTTGGAGAAGGGACTGAAGGAGTTGAGGGAGTCTGCAGCCCTATGAAGGAAGCAACAGTGTCAACTGGCCTGACCCCCCCCCCCCCGGTCCTCATGGAGGCTAGACCACCAACCAAAGAATAAATATGGAGGGACCCATGGTTCGGACCACATATGTGGCAGAGGAGGGCCATGTTGGCCATCAGGGTGAGGAGAGGCCCCAGTAAAGAGGAATGTCAAAGTGGGAATATGGGAGTGGGTGGGCAGGTGGGTGGGAGGTGGAATTCCCTCATAGAGGTGGGGGAGGGGGAGGGGAAATGTGGTTTCCAAAGAGGAGACCTAGAAAAGGGGAAACATTGGAAATGTAAATAGAGTATCAAAAAGAAAAAAAAAAAGTATGTAGGTGTTGGGCATAGAAAGCAGCTGAGGCTTGGTATAATGTGCCAAAGATGGAGTCCCTGCAGATAGTCCAGAAAAGGCTTTGAGAAAGTCCATTCCAGTTGCCACAGAAAATACTAGCACTTTGAATATGTAAGTACAATGGGATAGTTACAAAGAATAGAAGCAGGTGCAAAGTGGAGCAAACCTGAGCTTAGAATACAATCTGGGTGTGTGTGTTGCAGAGGGTGAATCCAGGTTATCAACTCAAGCATTTGGAGGAGCCCAGAATATTATTAGTGAATCATAGATAATGGGACAGTGAGTTATTTATACTTTTGGAGTTTGTTTTTGCTTTGTACAGATTGTGACTGTGCCCTGGTTCTTCCCTTTTGAAGTAAGAAACAAAACAAAATAGTATTTAATGTATTTGTTATCTTAGATGAGTCCATAGTTGAGAGACTGATTTTTAAAGAAATTTTTATGTTTTTACAAAGCACTTCAAATTTTGTAAGAGAATGTATTTTATAGCTTTTGAAATTGTAAACCCTGTGGGACTTTTTAAGTTCATCAAATGTCCTTTTGTGATGTTGATTTTAATGTGTGTTCTTGGGGATGAACAAAAAAGGAATGGTTATGACTCTACAGTTATTGACAAGGGTTCACATGTCCTGACCAGTTCTATGTCAATTTCACACAGCTGCAAACATCTGAAAGAAGGGAATCTCAATTGAGGAAATGTTCCTGACGGGGAAAACCAAGTTCCTAATGGATAATACTAACCCCGGGCTGGTGGTTAAGCAGTCTGAGCAAAGCCATTGGAGCAAGTCAATAAGTCCTTCATGGCCTCCACATCAGCTGCTGCCTCCACAATCCTGGTCTGTTCAAATTCTTACCCTGTCTTCCTTTGATGAGGACTATGATGTGGAAGTATAAGCCAAATAAACATTTTCCCTTCAAACTTGCTTTTGGCGGTAGTGTTTCATTATAATGATAGAAATAGTAACCAACTCATATCAATTTAACTGGTCCTAAGTATTAAACTACGGTTCTTTTTTACTTATTTTATGAAATTAGAACTGAATGTATCATAATTAAGTAACTTTTCCCTAATAAATGTTTGTTTTGTACTATAGTAAATATACATTAAATGTTTATTCAGAAGTCAATGACTGAACAAGAATTTATTTGTATCCTATACATATATCAGTAGGCTGTGAAATATTGATCATTGTGCAAAGTATTTTCATATCCATGGCCTACTGAGCTGGATAAATTTTAACAGTTATAGAATATTGTTTCTCTTTTGTTAAATATAATTTAATGACTCTCAGTCCAGTTTTCTTTTAAGATATCCACTGCTCCTTTAACCATAATTATCTATTCTGAATATTAATATTTTTTCAGGTACAATATTGAAAAATATCAGTTGGGTTATGGCCTTAAGTCTTTATTTCTTTTCCAAAAGCATTTCAGCTACTGTCATTAAATAGTCTTTTTTCAGAGCATGAGGCTATTTCAGATACAGCTCCTTAAATTGTCTTCCTTCAATCTGTTTTATGGATCTGATGTTACATTTACACTTTTTAGACATTTGCTATGTAAAAATGCAAAAATTCCTATTTTTTAGCTGTTAAACTGTTTTTCATTCTGTTCTATGCATTCAGGCTCCTTAGCACAGCAATGCAGCTGACATCACTACTAGTTTTTCTTCTCCATATACATTGTTTTATGTTGTATTTGTTACAAAAGTAAAGAAGACTAAAACTCTTCATTTCTATAGGGAGTGGGTTGAATCTTCAGAATTTACCCAAGGAATTCATGATTTTGACAGTGTTCATGTATCATGTTTACAGCATTCAAAAATGGTACATTTCCAATGAATTTATAATGTCTAATTATCTTTATATTCTCTTCATAAAATATATGTCATTTCTATGTTTATAATATCTTTTAGTTTCTTATATTCCATTATATTTCATTCAAGCTCATCATGTTTTTGAAATTTATTTTAACCTCTTCGAAAGTTTTATCCCTGTTAACCATGACATAAACATCACAAATTTGAAATAAATTATTTTAGAATCTCATTTCCAAAAACATTATAATTTTGTAATAATCATTGTTAATTAGAAGTCTTTTACTTTAAAGTCTACTTGAATGACAGTGATTTTCTTTTTAGGTTCTAAGACTATGTCCTTTAAATTCTAAAAAGCAAACTTACATCATGTAATAAAATTACAAATTTTGAAATCATTCTATATTTATAATGACTCTTGAAATATGTGGAGTTATTTACAGTAGTATGTGTCTTTATTAAATATGTTTTAGTGCATCTTATTTACATGCACTATTTTGGCATTTCATATTATCATTCTACTTGGAAATTATACAATATAAACCTAGTATTGAATATACTTACCCTATTTTTTTAAACAAAAAATTAACGTTCACTGAAAATAAATCTGTCCTATGCAATTTCTTAGGGATTTCTACATTTCTATTGCTGAAGGAAAATAATCAAATAAAATAAACCAAACCTCTCAAATTTTACTTTGAAAGGCTCCTATGACTGATGGCAAATATGACATAAAGATTTGTCCCATCATAATCTGTTTTTAATATCTCATTGGGTTTTATAGGAATCTCCAGATTATTCTCAACACATATCTAGAAGTTTATGTGCTTTTCAAATACGTATCTTGACATTTGAAGGACATTCAAACCTTGGACACCATGATTCTTATGTTTAAAATTGGAATTGAATTAAGGGCATCATGTTAGCAAGGCAAGTGCTCTGCCATTGAACTGGAGCTTTATTCTTTTTTTTTTTTTTTTTTTTTTTTCAATTTTAGGCAGAATTTTACTAAGTTACCCATGTGGGTCTTGAACTCACTGTGTATCCTAGATGTGTCCTGACTTTATGTGTCTCCTGATGGAACATCATGAGTATCTGGGATTACGTATCTACATACAAGTCTTAAGCCTCCTATAACTGCCAAGTGTTTCTTAAGACATTTTAAAATATTATATATATATATAAACATTTTATATTATTTTTATAAAGGGTTTCTTTGTATAGTCCTGAATGTCCTGGTACCAGCTATGTAAGTCTGGCTGGTTTTAAACTCACAGAGACCTCTGTTTCCAGAGTGCTGGAATTAAAGGTATGTGGAATCACACCTGCCCCAGGATTACTTTGATGTTCACTTTCAAATATACATCAATAACTTTTAGTTTTCATTGTGACAACATTATAAAATTTGATGTACAGCCCATGGTTAGGTCAAGTTATCTTAGTGGATTTTGTATGAAAACATTATACTTTTTTTAAAGTGGCAGGTGACTACAAGGTTGCAGTTACATTTTTTCTTTTACACCTACTGTTCTGATTTTTTTTTTAAATATTTAAGAGCATTGAGAATTTACCCAGTGGTTATGATCACTTCTTGGCCTTCCAGATGACTTAAGTTCTGTTCTTAGCTCCCGTTCAGGGTATCTCACAATCATCTATAATTCCTGTACCAGGCACTTGCCTCTCTTATCTACACTCTGTGAGCACCTCCACTAATCTGCATATACATATATCATCACAAAGACAGTTGGAGACATATACTTTAAAAACAATAATTTTTTTAATTACACGTTTTTCAGCCTTAGCTTATTTAGGACAACTTAAACTCAAACCAACCAGCACATGTATAAACTTTTTTTACTCCACACCTGGATACTATTGATTTCCATATTATGATGGCTCACTTCTACTATGATTATACTTTCTTAATTTCAATTTATATGCACATTATTTGGGGGGGGGGTTGTCCTAACAGTATACTTCTTCCCCTTGTTGATCTTCTTGTCACCTTAACTAGAGACACTCAATGGCCTGGAGCTCAGTAGATTATTTGAAAGGTGGTATAAGAAGTAAGAGTAAGAACATGGGAATGGAAGAAAGAAAAAATATTAGTGTACTAGCTCACAGTCAAGAACAACTGGAGCTCAACATGATAGGACACCCCCGAGAACCCTCTCTATTTGTTCTAGTAGAGACAAGATTGTATGATGGACACATTGTTTACTGAGACTCCACAGAGGTCTCCACTGTATGCTAATGGCCAGATATGAATGAGGAAGCAAGAATGACCATCTGAAAGTTTGGAGAAAATCTAGTAGGCATCAAAGAAAAGGCATTAAAAAACAGATCTAGTGTATATATATATATGATAGATTTAAAAGAGATTACTCCAAGGATCAGATTGCTGGGAGCAAAGCAATAGAACTCTAGCATAGCCACCCCCCTTTTCTTAATTTATTTTTATTTATTATAGTTTTGAAACTTAATTTTTAAAGGTTATTTTATTTATTTACATTTTAAATGTTATCCCCCTTCCTGGTTTCCAATCCCCAACCCCCCATCCTATACCTCCTCTCCCTGCTTCTATTAGGGAGCTTCCCAACCCAGCCACCACGTCCCAACAGGACGATGCCAGATGAGGCAATCCTCGGCTACATATGCAGCTGGAGCTATGGGTCCTCCCATGTGTACTTTTGGTTTAGTCCCTGGGAGCTCTGGGTGGTATGCTCGGTTGATATTTTTGTTCTTCCTATGGGCATATAAAATCCTTCAGCTCCTTCGGCCCTTACCATAACTATTCCTTTGGGGTCCCAGTGCTTAGTCCAATGGTTGGCTGCCAGCATCTGTCTCTGTATTGGTCAGGGTCTAGCAGAGCCTCTCAGGGGATGGCTATACCAGGCTCCTGTCAGAAAGCACTTCTTGACATCAGCAATAGTGTCTGGGTTTGGTGTCTGCAGATGGGATAGAACCCTAGGTAGGCCAGTCTTTGGATGGCCTTTCCTTCAATCTCTGCTCTACTCTTTGTCCCTGCATACCTTTTAAACAGGACCATTCTGTATCAATATTTTTGAGATGAGTGGGTGGCCACATCCCTCAACTTTGTCCTTGCCTGATCTCGGGATATGGTCTCTACAGGTTCTCTCTCCCCTTTGTTGGGTATTTCAGCTAATGTTATCCCTGTTGGGTCCTAGAAATCTCTTGCTTTCCTGGCATCTGGGACTTTCTAGTAGCTACCTCCAGTTCTCTATCCCCCCACTGTTACATACCTTCATTCCTCTTAACCACATAATATTACCAATTTTTCACTCCTACAATTTAAATATTTTATCACTATGCTGTCTTTTTTGTTTTTGTTAATTTCGTTGTTTTTAGAGTACATTACATAGCTATGATTTTTATTTTCTTATTTTGTTTTACATTTGGGAGCACTTTGTCTTTCTCCTCTCATTACCAAGGAATATATTAATTTCCTATAAAGATAATTTTCTTTATAACGTACCCTGGAAATATATCTTTAGATATGATTTTTTTTTATTTATCATGTAGCTTCCACAAAGAAGGAAGTATGAGGTTTATAAGGAGGCAAGTAAATAATGAAGTGCCAGTGAAGTAGGTTAATGAGTATACTCTCCTTCCACTGGAGAATTCTAGACCTACTTTAAAATTGTGGCACACAGCTCAGTTGAGCAATGTAGAAATGGATTTACTTATTTCTCAGTTTCTTCAGGAGAATAAAGATGATTAATGATGAACTCCTCAGCCATTTGCAAGCATCTGTTAGAAGTTAGACCTGCTTACAACCTTTCTCCATTTCTCAGAAATCAGGGCACACTTCATAGAGCTTTTCCTATGATGTACAGAATTGAGGAAACTCTACTGAGCTTTGGCCTTAAATACATTATGTCTGATTTTCAAGATAAATTAATGGTTCTATTGCAATCTATATTCTGTATCGTCCATGCTCCTTGACTAGCCCAGTCTAATCCACATTACATAGGACTTCCAGCCACACCCAGCAAACCTATAACATCTAGGAAACTCTGGGTTTTCTCCTAGCTTTTCTGAAGAGAAAAAAAAGAAAACATGCCTATCACTTTAGCTTTCCTATCATATTGTACATGGCAGCTATCTCTCCCATATTCTAACTTTAACTTCATGTCCTAGTGGAGGTTTATAAGGCCAGTGCTTTGTTGCTCTTCAAAATCTCATCTTGCATCAAAGGTTCCAAAAACATTTTTTTCTGCTTTAAGATTCAGTCATGCTGCCCAACCCTCTATGATTACAAGGTTTTACCTAATAAAGCTCAATATGAGTGTTATTTTTAATCAATTTTTTCAAACCTGCTAATATCTAACCAAATTTCTGATAAATAGCTACCATCTGAATGACATCTGTTGCTAAGATATAGAGTTTAACTTCACATGCTGACAGGGATACTTGAAAGGACTACTGTAATCAAGAATCTCCTGCCCATGGTCATTAGGTTTCTAAATCCTGGTGTTAGGAATCCTGACCTAACAGATACATACTGGGCAATATTTTGTTTCACAGGAATACTGTTTGTTTTCCTACCCAGGCAGCTTACATAGTCTTTTCTGGTACTATGCAGGCAAGAATACAAAAAAGACTTTCAGGTAAGAACAAGCTTAAATTCTCTCTTTCCTGTGTCATAAATGTACAATGTCTTCATGTAGTGCAGTGTTAGACCTAGTATCATAATTTTGTTAAGAAGAAAACCCCATTATGTTTCAAATTTATTTTTCATTCACTCTTTATTTTAAACAAATTTCAGGTACATAGTTAAATTTATTTTTGAATAAATTTAAATATAATAATTCTAATTTATATATAAAGGTAAATAATTTAGTTCATTATTTATCTGAAAAAAATTTTACTTACTCCATCTCATATAAATGCTTATGTGAAACATCTTTCAATAAACATTTTTATGCAATTCTATAAAATTATTTCTATATGTTATAAATTGTTTAATCTTACAGTGTAGTTCAGTGGTTATTAAGCTTTAATGCTGATTTACATTTTTTGTAAAAACTGCTATAGTAACTTAAGAGCATGTATTACATATGAATATCATAATTGGAATGGTTGATAGAATCATCAGTCCTCATTTTTTAATAATTTACTAAAAGTTTGAGATTATAAATTTTTGTTTTATATTCTAGCATGAGAAAGTAATATACAACACATTTGATCATTGAGATCTGCATGTAAATGAGTAAAAAAGTGTCAAACCTTAAGTTCCAACCATGTTTCATATTTTGGTAGGATCATTGCCAGTGATTTTCACCCATATAATATAATCAAATTATTATGCTATTCAAAAATGTGTATGGTAAAACACACTTGACAGTAGATCATAAGACTTCAGATATAATTGAAAACATATAACCACAATATAAAGCATATATAGACCATTTACTGTTATGAAAAATATCTTGATATATTTTTTTCAGGGTCTGTCATTATGTAGTCAGAATAAGTTTTAAATTTTTATTATTTATTAATGTGTGTGTGTGTGTATGTGTGTGTCTGTTTATGATATGGCACACTTATAGAGGCCAGAGGCCAACTTATAATCATAGGTTTTTCTTTTCTACAATTACTTACTTTCCAATGACCGAATATAGGTCTTCACTATTCAGCCATTTCATTGATTGTACTATGATCATTTTTAATATTACTTGGAGACATGTAATACTATCTCATTCAATGTATCACCAAAAGTTTATGGCATATGGCTATATTCACAGGTCAGTATCTCACTCTACCCTCATCAGAGAAGGTTCATTATTTTTGAAGTAAGTGGGAATGAACATAAAACCTTACAAATGTGCAAAGGCCAGGTATGGCAGACTTCAGAGCACTCCACACTAAATGGTATGTCTTTATACATCCCATTTTATTCAACTCTATGGGATCTATGTATAAGTGCAGGAAGAAAGGTTGTAAAATGCAGACGTGGTTGAAGGCATCATCCAGAAACAACAGAACTAATATGCATATGAACTCACAGTATCTGTAGCAGCACACTGGTTCAATCCATACCAAACCTCAGCGCTGAGAAAGGTAACTATACACAGAGTTCCACTGCTATCCAAGAAGCTACCTGCAATTGATACTTGCTGAGTAAGGAAAATCAGTTTTTTTCCAATGGAGTTTCACTGCATGTATCAACCATCTTCCTGAGCAGGCCCATATGCAGTAGCATTTGACTAACAGAAAAAAATTTTCATGTCTTTTTGTAATCTTTCATTTTGCTTTTACATTTTTGTCTTGTTTTTTTTCATTTTTATTTTAGTTTGTATATTTGTGTTGATTCTGTTGTTTTCTAGAGAGAAAGATAGACACAAGAGACACAGAGAGAGAAGGAGAAAGGAGAGGAAGAGTGAGAGAGAGGGAAAAGGAGGAGTGGGAGAGGGAGAGGGAAATCATAGTTATATTGAGATGTGGGAATGGTCTGAGAGGACTCATGGGGTGAAAAGACAATGCACTGTGTGAAAAGACAATCTGCTGTAAACAAACTTTAAATAAAAATAATTTAGTTAACAAGAAAACTTCCAGACCCACATTATTCATATAAGTATAGCTTTCTTTTAGATGAAGATTTTAGAAGCAAGCATAATGTTCATATTCATCTTTGATTATAATTTAAAATTATGAAGGTTTTAGTCAATTAGACTATGATTTATTTTTATACTGTTTCATTTAAACCAAAGAAATCCAAGTTCTAAGTGGGGTGTAATAAAACTGTCCAATTTTCTTACAAAAGAATAGCTTTGTCAACTTGAAAAAAATCTAGAAAGACCAGTTAAAGTATTATAAGGTGACTTTGTCTACACAGGACTGGCCTGTGTGTTTTCCTGTCCAGGAAACTCTTGTTTAAGTTCATTGACATAAAAGAACATTCTCAATTTGGTTGTATAATTCCCTAGACACAGAGTTAGGAGCTGTAAAAAAGCCGAGAAATTGAGTAGCCACAAATACACAAACAATCACTGAGCGTGTACACACTCCTTCCTATCTCCTTTTGACTGTGTATATGAATTGACTAGTATTTAAAGTTCCTGTCTTGACTACCTCACAGCAATGGATGACAATCTGGAGTTGAAAACTGAAATAAACCTGTTTGTTAACTAAGTTATTTATTTTTGTTGAGGCACAAAGTTGGTCCCATTTTGTGAGAACAATAGAAATGAAACCAGAACACTGGCTTATAAAATTGTCTTAATTAATGAAGATGAAATATATTAATTTATGTGACACAGTCACTTGAGAACATGTGTTGAATCTAAAAATAAGTCAGTATTATTGTCAAAATTGACAGAAACAGTATTAAACATTTCTATTGTCATTATAGAATTAAGGACAAACAAATTTTGTTTATTTCTGCAATTTAATCATTAACCATAATTAGTAGAAAAATGGTATTTTTATACTACATTGGTTTTGATTGAAGCACATATAACCTTTTGTCTCTGTAATTATAAATCATCTGCATTGTGTTGGGTCGAAACTACTGTTTTGTAATAGCACTTTACACAGAAACAAAAATTGCCCTAAGGAAAACAAACAAGACAGATCATATATAAAGTAATATGGATTCTGGAAACTTACTTCAATAAATAAAATGGTTAGAAAATTCTGTTGAGACTGAGAACATTTTACCATATCTACAAAACTTCTATCAGACTCTAATCAGAAGGGTAAAGGAAGATCTTTAGAAATATATGTATCTCTAAATTTGAAGTCATTTTTTCTTGGAGAATTTTCTAAATATTTCTAAGTTAAATGTGAAGCCTTGAAAAGTTCTCTTTTAAAATTTCCACCAAAGCAACATAAAATCCACTTCCTTGTTGGAGTGGTATGAATATGAATGACCCCTGTAGACTCATAGGTTTGAATGCTTGGCCCACAGGGAGTGCACTGTTATCAGGTGTGGCCTTGTTGAGAGAAGTGTGCAACTGTGAGGTTGGGATTAGGGTGTCAGATGCTCTATCTGTGTCCAGCATGGCACACACTCTCATTCTGTTACCTGCAGATCAAGATGTAGATCTCTAGCCTCCTCAAGCACCATGTCTGCCTGCACACTCCATGCGTCTCACCATAACGGTAAAAATCGACTAAACTTCTGAAATGTAAGCCAGCCCAATTACTTGTTTTCCTTTTAAGTATATTCACAGAAATAGAACACTTTGACACTGGTAGCACACTTATAAAAACATTTCTTTGGGTGCCAGTATTGTAAAATTGAAGATAGTACTGAAGACATCAAAAGTCTTGTATAAATGGTTTCACTTAGACAACAGTGCATCTAAAAGTTATATAACCATATAACAAAAGTAAAGTTTGAATCAGTACACTATTTGGAAAAAATGAGTACATTTCAAATGGTCTTGATTATAAAATCCCCAGCAATATTAACAGATAATGCTTACTATAAATAACTATGGGATTGGAATAATTTAAGAGAGGGTTTGTGTCTGATTGATCCTTCCCAACTACCAAAACCCATAGCAAACATTTTTTTAATAAAGAATGATTCACATAGTTTTCTGATTCCAATTATCTTTCATTTATTCATAATCAGATATAGGACTGATCTTCACTGATCATATACAATGACTTCATTTATTCTTGAAAATAATTTAATTTAATTATTCATTGATTCCTAAATTTCCCTCAATATGAACAGCAATGCATATAATACAGTTTAGTGATGTTAGAAAACTGAATTTATTAAACAATGCCAAAAATATCTTATGTCTCTGCTATCTTAGCAGCCTATGTGATTAATAGTATTTTATATGAAATTAATGTAATTAAAATAAATTTTCTGTATTTTCTTTCATTATTATTAAAGGAAGAATTATTGTTTAAAAGTTCTTAAAGCCTAGAGCTAAATTTTCCTGCATTTCATATTTTAACAGTGTAGAATATATCACACGATAATTCAGAATATATAAATAAAATGTAATATATATAGATATCTATATATACTCTTTAATATAGTAATAAGCCATAACTGGACACACATTGAAAACAAAGATTAATCAGGATTGTATTAAATGTTATCGTGTGAATTAGATAACCATAGAACACCATGATCATTCCAAAACATTTGCTTAGTAATGGAACTTCAGGTAATTAAAATCTATTTATAGTTGTGACACTCAGTTTGGAAACTGAGGGATGAAGATTGCACAGGCTTGTGGTACTGATATCAGTAGGCTAAAGTTCACATGTCTCTACCCTTTGGTTAAAAAGTAACTGGCAGTCAATACCTGCAGAGAGAGGGAAATGCAGTCTTCTCCGGGCATAATTCCTTCCGATACCATGCACAAGTGGCCAGAACTGCAGCGCACAGATACATATCAGTAATAGTAAATGGATTAAGCAAGCATATATGGAGGAATTAGGTAAGAGAGTGAGGGCAGAAATTATATAAATATAGTAATTTTATAAAATTCTCAAGTTTTTAAAATTAGAGAGGAAATAAGCAATAATCATCTTTTAAAGCTAGTATTTTAAATTTCTAACTTTTCCATTGTGTAAATGTACTACATTTTCTTTAGCCATTCTTAAGTTGAAGGGCATATAGGTTGTTTCCAGTTTCTGGCTATCATGAATAGAGCTGCTATGAACATTGTTGAGCCTTTGTGATCTATTTGTTCACCAGTCTTCATTCTACCCTGGCCATATCCAAACATGACACCCAACCCAGCCACACATCCTAAATTCTGCCCTAACCTGCTCTGTCATTATGAAACTTAGACCTTAGAAAAGGTGTCTACATGCCCAGATCTGATCACAAAATACAAACAAAATAAAAGATCATACCAGTGTTTTCTCTCCAAAAAAGTAAAGAATAATAATAGACATCTAAGTGATGACAAGATAACACAAATATAAAGGATATTGAAATGTCAAATACTTTCTATGACTTGATAATAGACCTTGATAAGGAGATAGCAACACTAAAGAGGATTCAAACTGAAGTGAAAATGGAAAAGAAAAACCTTATAACACAATTAGAAAACTCAGAGAAGTCTTATAAGTAGAATGAATGAGGACTTGAAGATAAGATAGAAGATCTAGACCAACTAATTAAATAATATGGAAAATTTAAGACAAACAGCAAAAGGTTACATGGGAATTATAGAATACAACATAACAGCCAAACTTTTGACTTACAGGCATAGATGAATGAGACGATTTCCAAATAAATATCAAAAATAATCTTCCACAGGATCATAGAACTTCCGCAGAGTAAGGAAAAACATGTCCATACAATATAAGACACATGGGGAACACCAAATGGACAAGTCTGTATCAGGACGTCTCCATGACATATCATTATTAAAACACTAAGTATATATAAAAAAGGAAATAGTTAGCTTCTTGAGTTCTTTACATATTTTGAATATTAGCCCTCTATTGGATATGAGGTTAGTGAAGACTTTTTCTCAACATGTAGGTTGCCAATTTGTCCTGTTGGCTATGTCCTTTGTCTTACATAAGAGTTCCAGTTTCATAAGGTCCCATTTATCAATTCTTGATCTTAGAGCATGAGCCATTGGAGTTCTGTTTAGGAAATTTCTCTCTGTGCCAATGAATTCTAGGCTCTAACACACTTTCTCTTCTATTAGATTCAGTGTATCTGGTTTTAAGTTGAGGTCCTTGATCCACTTGCACTTCATCTTTGTGCCAGCTGACAAATATGGATCTATTTTCATTTTTTCCACATAAAAATTGTCAGTTAGACAAGCACCATTTATTGAAGATGCTTTCAGTTTTCTAGTGTATATTTTTGGCTTCTTTGTCAAAGATAAATTGCCTGTAAATGTGTGGTTTTAATTCTGGATCTTCAATCCATTGATCAGTGTGTCTGTCTCTGTATCAATACCATGCAATTTTTATCACTATTGCTCTGTAGTATAGTTTGAGGTCAGGGATGGTGATTCCCCCAGCAGTTCTTTTATTGTTAAGAATTGTTTTTGCTATTCCAGATGTTTTGCCTTTCCAGATGAATTTGAGAATTGCTCTTTCCATGTCTTTGAAATTTTTTGAGGGGGATTTTGATGAGGATTGCATTGAATCTATAGATTGCCTTTGGTATGATGGCCATTTTTACTATGTTAATTTTGCTAATCCATGAGCACAGATCTTTCACTTCTTTTGTTAGAATTACTCCAAGGTATTTTATATTACTTATGACTATTTTGAAAGGTGTTGTTTCCCTAATTTCTTTCTCAACTCATTTACCATTAGTTTAAAGGAAGGCTAATAATTTATTTGAGTTAATTTTATATCCAGCCAGTTTGCTGAAGTTGTTTATCAGCTGTAGAAGTTTTCTGATAGAATTTTTGGGATCACTTATGTAAACTATGTATACTATCTTATCATTTACAAATAGTGAAAAGTTGACTTCTTTTTTGCCAGTTTGTATCCCCTTGATTTCCTTTTGGTGTCTTATTGCTGTAGCTAGAACTTTGAGTACTATATTGAATAGATATGTGGAGCGTGGGCATCCCTCTCTTGTCCCTGATTTTAGTGGGATTGCTTCAAGTAGCTCTCCATTTAATTTGATATTGGCTGTTGGTTTGCTGTAAATTGCTTTTATTATGTTTATGTATGGGCATTGAATTCCTGATCTTTCCAATACTTTTAACATGAAGGGGTGTTGTATTTTGTCAAATGCTTTTTCAGCACCTAAGGAGATGATCATGTGATTTTTTTTCTTTGAGTTTCTTTATATAATGGATTACCTTAATGGAATTTCTTATATTGAATCAACCTTGCATCCCTGGGATGAAGCCTACTTGATCGTGCTGAATGTTGATTTTTATTTGTTCTTGCATTCAGTTTGCAAGAATTTTATTGGGTATTTTTGCATTGATATTCATAAATAAAATTGGTCTGAAGTCTCCCTTTTTGTTGAATCTTTTTTTTTTCCCTTGTGTGGTTTAGGTATCGAAGTAATTGTGGCTTCATAGAATGAATTAGGTAGTGTTCCTTCTGCTTCCATTTTATGAAATAGTTTGAGGAATATTGGTATTAGGTCTTCTTTGATGGTCTGGTAGAATTCTGCACTAAATCTGTATGGCCCTGGTTGGTTTGGTTATTGTTATTGTTGTTTGAGAGGTTTTTTAATGACTTCTTCTATTTCCTTAGTGGATATGGGCTTGTTTAGATAGTTTGTCTGCTCTTGATTTAATTTGGTAAGAGGTTTATGCCCAGAAAATCATTCATTTCATCTTGATTTTCCAGTTTTGTTGAGTATAGGCTTTTGGAGTAGGATATGATGAATTTTTTGAATTTCTTCAGTTTCTTTTATTATGTATCCCTTTTCACTTCTGATTTTGCTAATTTGGATACTGTCTCTGGGCCCATTAGTTAGTTCGACTGGTGGATTATCTATGTTGTTGATTCTCTCAAAGAACCAGCTTTTGGTTTTGTTGATTATCTGTATACTTCTCTTTGTTTCTTTCTTTTTTTAAATGAGTGTGTTTAATCAGGCAAGGAAGAGCTATACAAAACATTTAGGCAATTAAAAATGTTCTGTGTGTAAATTTAAACTTATTTCTATAGCAAAGGTGGAGAATTTAATAAAAAAGTATTCTAAAATATATGTACATACACCTAAATACTAAACTTGTTTTATACCCAAACCCACCTGTGATTATTCATTTAGGATTGATGGCTGTGTAATATCAAGCACGCTATTGCTTAGCTTTCAGTAACAAATATAAAACTTTTACGATGCTGCTATGGTATTGTATAACAGTCACTAAACCTTCTGAATTTGTGACATGCTTTTAAAACATATTATCTTACTGTCTGCAGCGAACCAGGTTTCTACTGAGTGTTTTGTGCTTATTTTTCTTCCCTACCTTAGGGTTATGAATAATTAGCTTAATGGTGAATCTCTTGATTTATTTAAGAGATTATATTTCCTCTCTTTGGTTTCTTTCTGGAGGCACTTAGTATTATGAGATTTCCTCTTACCACTGCTTTTATTGTGTCCCATACATTTTGGCATGATGTGTCTTCATTTTCATTAAATTCTAAAAAGTCTTTAATTTCTTTATTTATTTCTTCCTTGACAAAGTTATCATTGAGTAGAGTGTTGTTCACCTTCCATGTATATGTGTGTTTTCCATTGTTTTTGTTGGTATTTAAGAACAGCCTTAGTCTGTAGTGATCTGACAGGATACAAGGTATTATTTCAATCTTCCTTTATATGTTGAGGCCTGTTTTGTGACCATTTACATGGCCAGTTTTGGAGAAGGTACCAAGAAGTTCTGAGAAGAAGGTTTATTCTTTTAAGTTAGGATGAAATGTTCTATAAATATATGTAAAATCCATTTGGTTCATAACTTCTGTAAGATTCACTGTGTCTCTGTTTAGTTTCTGTTTCCATGATCTGTCCATTTCTAAGAGTGGAGTGTTGAAATCTTGACCTAATATTGTGTGAGGTGCAATGTTTGCTTTGCGCTTCAGTAAAGTTTCTCTTATGAATGTGGGTGCATATGGAGCATAGATGTTCAGAATTGAGAGCTCATCTTTGTAGATTTTTTTTTTGGACCAATATGAAGTGTCCTTCCTTATCTTTTTTGATAATGTTTGGTTGAAAGTTGATACTATTCAATATTAGAATGGCTACTCCAGCTTATTTCTAGGGACCATTTGCTTGGAAAATTGTTTTCCATCCTTTTTTTTTTTTCTGAGACAGGGTTTTTCTGTGTAGCCCTGGCTGTCCTGGAACTCATTCTGTAGACCAGGCTGGCCTTGAACTCAGAAATCCACCTGCCTCTGCCTCCCAAGTCCTGGGATTAAAGGTGTGTGCCACCATTGCCCAGCTATTTTTCAGACTTTTACCTTGAGGTACTGTTTGTCTTTGTCACTGAAGTTTGTTTCATGTATGTAGCAAAATGCCTGGTCCTGTTTACATATCCAGTCTGTTCATCTATGTCTTTTTATTTGGGAATTGATTCCAATGATGTTAAGAGATATTAAGGAAAAGTGATTGTTACTGCCTGTTATTTTTGTTGTTAAAGGTGGAATAATGTTTCTGTACATATCTTCTTTTGGGATTGTTGAAAGAAGATTACTTTCTGGCTTTTTCTAGGGTGTAGTTTCCCTCTTTCTGTTGGTATTTTCCATATATTATCTTTTGCAGGACTGGGTTTATGGAAACATATTGTGTAAATTTGGCATTGTCATGGAATATCTTGGTTTCTCCATCTATGGTAATTGAGAGTTTTACTGGGTATAGTAGCCTAGGCTGGCATTTGTGTTCTCTTAGGGTCTATAAGCTTGTATGTTATTTGACCTTTTTGCCTTACTACTTTTAATATTTTTTCTTTGTTTAGTGCATTTGGTGTTCTTTTCTGGTCCAGTCTATTTGGAGTTCTGTAGGCTTCTTCTATGTTTATGGGCATCTCTTTCTTTAAGTTAGGGAAGTTTTCTTCTATAATTTTGTTGAAGATATTTACTGATTGTTTAATTTGGGAATCTTTGCTATCTTCTATACCTATTATCCTTAGATTTTATCTTCTCATTGTGTCCTGGATTTCCTTGGATATTTTGGGTTAGGAGCTTTTTGGTTTTTGTGTTTTCTTTGACTATCATGTCAATGTTTTTTACAATATCTTCTGCACCTGAGATTCTCTTCTATCTCTAGCATTTTGTTGGTGATGCTTGCATCTATGACTCCTGATCTCTTTCCTAGGTTTTCTAGCTCCAGGATTTTCTCCCTTTATGACTCCTTTATTGTTTCTATTTCCATTTTTAGATTCTGGATGGTTTTGTTCATTTCCTTTACCTGTTTGATTTTGTTTTCCTGTAAATCTTTAAGGGATTTTTGTGTTTCCTTTTTAAGAGCTTCTAATTGTTTACCAGTGTAATCCTGTATTTGTTTAAGGGAGTTATTTTTGTCCTTCTTAAAGTTCTCTATCATCATCATGAGAAGTGATTTTAGATCCAAATCTTGCCTTTCCGGTATGATAGTATATCTATCATTTGCTATGGTCAGAGAACTGGGTTCTGATGATGCCAAGTACCCTTGATTTCTGTTGTTAATGATCTTATGCTTGCCTCTTGCCATCTGGTTATCTCTAGTGCTTCCTGCCTTCACTATATGTGACTCTAGCCTGTTCTTCCTGTGATCTTTGTTGTATCAGAATTCCTCAGAGTCCAGCTGTCTTTGTGATCCTGATATCCTGAGTGTGTCAGAGCTCCTGGGAGTCAAGCTGCCTCTGGGATCCTGAGATCCTGGTGTGACCAAGCCCCTGAGATCCTGTGTTCCTGTGATCCTGTGATCCTTTGTTCCTGGGCCTGTTAGAGTGCCTGAGAGTCAAGCTTCCTCTGGGTGTTGTGGGACTGGCTGTTTAGTTAGAGCCCAAGGTCTGCTCAGGACACTGGCTCAGACCTGAATCGTTCTCATTGTTTCTATTTGGTTGATTTCATCCCTGAGTTTGACTATTTCCAAACACCCTAATCATAGCATGGGGTTTAGAAATAAACAGAGAATTTATAACAGAGGAATATCGAATGGCTTATAAGCACTTAAAGAAATGTTCAAAGTCCTTAGTGATCATGGAAATACAAAGCAAAAGGACCCTGAGAGTCTACCTTACACTAATCAAACTGTCTAAGATCAAAAACTCAGGTTACAATATGTGTTGACGAGGATGTGGAGAAAGATGAACACTCCTCCATTGGTGGTGGTATGGCAAACTGGTAAAACCAATCTGGAAATCAATCTGGAGGTTCCTCAGAAAACTGGAAATAGATCTACCTGAAGACATAGCTATATCACTCTTGGGCATATACACAAAAGATGCCTCACCATGACACAGGGGCAAGTGTTCCACTTTGTTCATATCAGCCTTAGTTGTGACAGCCATAACCTGGAAACAACCCAGATGTCCCACAATAAAAAAATGGATACAGAAAATGGTTCATTTACACAACTACTCAGGTATTAAGAATGAGGACATCCTGAGTTTTGCAGGCAAATGGATGGAACTAGAAAATATCATCCTGAGTGAGGTACCTCAGAAGGAAAAGGACAAGCATGGTATGTACTCACTAATAAGTGATTATAGCCAAAATTAAAGATTTCCAGGATACAATCCACAGAACTCATGAAGGATAACAAGCCAAAGTGCCCAAGTGGGGACACCTCAATCCCACTTGGGAAGGAGAAGAAAACAATCACAGGAGGGGAAAGGGAGAGAGGGACCTGGGCTGGAAAGGCTAAAGGGAGGGAAGAGGGGATACTGATCAGGTATTTGGGGGAACAGGACTGAAGCCCTAAGGCACGGCAGAAAGAATTGAAACAGGCAACCTCAGAAGTAGGAGATGCAGGGACCCTCTAGACTGCACCCAAGACCTGGGATGTGAGAGACTTTCAGGAATAAAAGGGAGAAACCTTAGATGCTTTACAGTGGGGAAAGGGACCTTCAGTCCACCTCCAGTACAAAGACAGGGCAAGAAGTGTTGGGATGAGGTTGCCATCCTGTAATCAAAAACTCTGACCTACATTGTTATTGTCTGAAAGAACTGCTGGAACAAAAATAGAGGAGAGTCTGAGGAAAAGTCGATCTAGTAACAGGCCCAAATTGGGATCCAGCTCAGGAGGAGGCCCCAAGGCCTGTCACTATTACTGATGCTATGGTGTGCTTAAAAACTGGGGCTTATCATGCCTGCCCAATAAGTAGCTGAAAGACTCAGATGCAGATATTTACACCCGAACAATGGCCAGAAGCTGGTGACCCCTGTGGTTGAATTAGGGAAAAGCTAGAAGAATCTGAGGAGGGAGATCCCATAGGAAGACCAGCAGTCTCAACTAACCTGGTCCCAGAGATCTCTTAGACACTGAACCACCAACCAGGTAGCATACACCAGCAGATATCAAGCCCCCAACACATATACAACAGAGGACTGCAGGGTCTGAGTTCAGTCAGAGAAGCTGCAGCTAACACTCAAGAGACTTGGGGCCTCAGGGTGTGGGGAGGCCTGGTGGAATGGGTGTGGGGTGGGGACTTCCTCTCGGAGACTGTGCTGGGAGAGGTTAGTGTGAAATGTGGAAGAGTCAGAGGATTAGACCAAGAGGGAGATAAAATCTGGATTGGAAATACAGATTTAAAAAATTTTAAAAAAAGAAAGAAACAAAGAAAGAAAGGAAGGAAGGAAGGAAGGAAGGAAGGAAGGAAGGAAGAAAGAAAGAAAGAAAGAAAGAAAGAAAGAAAGAAAGAAAGAAAGAAAGAAAGAAAGAAAGAAAGAAAGAAAGAAAGAAAGAAAGAAAGAAAGAAAAAACAAAAAACCTTACCGAACATCAGTTGAATTCTCAATGGAAACTTTGAAAGCCTGAACAGCCTGGAGCTATATATTACCCCTATGCCCCC
>CM052702.1:75859251-75877378 GCA_028551405.1 Uromys caudimaculatus | reverse complement strand
GGGGGTATACAAAGAGGAGACTCAGAAAAGGGGAAACATTGGAAATGTATATAAAGTATCAAAAATAAAAAAGGAGAAAAAAAAAAAAAAACATTCTACTGGTTCACAAATCCAAAGTCTCAAAATGCACATTCCTCCAAATAAAAACATGATCAGGCCTATTACATCAATACCCCACTTCTGGTACAAACTTCTGTCTTAGTTAAGGTTTCCATTGCTGTGAAGAGACACCATGACCACGGCACATCTTATCAAAGATAAAACTTAATTGGGACTGGCTTAGAGTTTGGGAAGTTGAGTCCACTATCAACAAGGCACAAAGCATGGCTGCATACAGGCAGGCATGGTGTTGGAGGAGCTGAGAGAATTACATCTTCTAATGCAATCATAAGAGTGCCTCTTCTAGGCCCCTATGAGAAGGTTCTCAAAGCCCACCCCAACAGTGACATATTTCCTTGAAGAAGGCCACAACCTGTTCTGTACTTAGTCAACTATCTCACAAGCCTTCCCTGCTGTTTTTCCTTCCTGTTAGGTAGGGGTAAAAGAAGCCGAATACTTCATCATATTAATAAAAATCCCTTAAGTTCAATACAAGTTTTTTACGAATACGTTTCTCAGATACCAAAATGGAGAGAAGTAGGCTGCAATTTCAGTCTCCTTAATGGCTAGAAATATACCTTTGAATATGAGTATCATATATGATAGAAAACATATTTTTATGATTGCACATGAATTGCTTAGTAAAGAACTTAGTGGAATTATGAAATTGGTGTGTAAATTGGAGAAAAGTTAACAAAAAACATAGTTAGAACTAATCACCAATCTGCAATCCTAATAACATATTTTCTACCTAATTCAAAAATTTTAGTATTATTATGACATAGCCAGCAATGACAACAATAAATACCTTTATGTCTGTAAAGCTGGATGAAACATAACCTATGCTGGTTGTTTAAATACCACCTTCTTACATTCTATATAATAAAAAAAGAAATTGTTGAAAACAAGTCTTGACACTCTTTAGTACTTCCCAGTAAAATGATTACTCTCCCATGTACTAAATTGACAATGAAAAAGAAACACATAATCAAGGAAGCAAAGAAACAGAAAAATTAATAAAATTAAAACATTTGCTATTATAGGCATATCATGTCTGCGAATAACAATGGGACTGAAGACATGATTTATCAGTTAAAAGCATGGGGTATTCTTGCGGAGGAAACAGGACTGGTGTTCAGAACATGCCGGGCAAATAATATCTGTCTATACCTCCAGTAGTAGTATACCTAGTGCTCTCTTTTGACCTTTGAGAGTAAAGGCATACATTGGTACCCAAACATATATGTAAGCAAAACTCTCATACACATAAAATGAAAATAAATGAAATTTAAAATGAAGGTAATGAATAGAATGTACTTAAATCTATGAGGGAAATAGCATAGAGATTCTTAGGTAAACAAAAATGTTATCAGAAATTATCTGATAATAATGACATGGGTGAGATTAGAAGGTAGTGTTTGTTTTAGAAAGAGATAAAACTGTGTTTGAAGATCAATTATTTTGAACCATATACTTTACTGTTTTGACATATAGCACCTCACTCATACTGCTGATCACAGTGCTTTGTACAGTGTTGATATCTTAATTCTAAATTGATAAATAATATTTGAGACTTGTTGCTTGCTGAGAGTCATATGACTAAGAGGTGGAATACTAATAATGTTATGTCAGTCACACTAAACCTCTTATTTTACTCTCTTTTAAATATGAAAAACAAACAAACAAAATTAAAAAAACCAAAAAAACTGAATTCTATGCTATGTCAACTTACCATGAATATAAGAAGTAGTCAAGTTGTAGCTATGCTTCCTGGAGCTAAGCTACCTGTATTACACATGTCAGCATTTGTGGGTCTTTCTCCTTCTTTGAGTAGACCTTGATTTTTCATAAGACATCAGTTTTTAAACCTGATCAAAGTATTTAAGATTCTTTTGGCAGAGGTTGGCTCATAAAATATTCTATAAAATTGGGTAGTCTGAAAACATATTGGTTTTTCTTCATTTTTGGTGGCTTCTGTCAATTTTCATAACTAAACATTTTTCTAGATAATAATATATTCATACAACTATAAGAAAGAAAACAAAATACTTCTATGTACCCTTCAAGGAGAGAATGTTTTCAAAACCACAATATGGAAGTTTAATTTGTGACATATTATTCATACCAGTGTTATACATATTTCAATATATGTATGCCCCTGTGCATGGCAATGTCTTTGAGTTTACATATTTGGTTCTAAGTCATTCACAGCATCATGCATTAGTCACCCCAGGACAAATGCATGCTAGAGCTCTCAATGCTACAAGCTCAGTCATATTCCTCTTTTAACCATCAAACCCTAACGATATCTCTGATTGTCCACAAACCCTGAGAGTACCTACCTTGTTCTTTATTACTTCATGTTTATAAAAATGATATATAATGAGTAAGAATATATATAATATTTTGAAGTTCTTTTTGACTCAAATTTTTGAGAATGATTCAAGTATATATGTGCAATATACTATTTCTTTTACTTTTATTTCTGGGTCACATGGGCTTCTAGTTTCACTTTCCAGCATATAGATAAATTATAGCTAATGGCTAGTATAAATAAATATCTCTGAATATCTGTATTCAGAGATTTGAGTAAACATGTTTTCATTTTCTAGATATATGTCTAAATATTTAATTACTGTGAACCACTTCATTAGAAACTGCTAAGCAGTTTTCCAGAATGACACTTGGCATTTCTGACAGCAGCATGTGAATGGTCCATTGCTTTGCATCCTTTTTGACAGGTGATGATGTGGATGTCCCAGTTTCTTAATTTATCCATTCTGCTAGGTATATTATGTTTCTTCAATTTATTTTACTTTTGTATTTATGTAATAGTTCTCAATACTAAAGGTCTTTCATTGTCAACTGAACGTATTTGGGTAATTTATACTTCTTAGCTCATTTTATTTTCTATTTTCCCTTGTTTCTTGTTTCTCTTTTCAAGCCTATGAATTATATAAACACATTTTAAAAGATTTCCTACAAAATGACTTAAATAGTTTGTATAATTTCTCTGGTTTTATGTTTGGGTGCTCTGATTGTATTATATGCATGTTAGTTGCCAAAATCCACCTTCTATCTTTTTTGATTATTTTTTATTGGATATTTCTTTATTTAAATTTCAAATGTTATCCTCTTTCCAGGTCTCCCCTCTGGAAACCCCTTATCCCAGTCCCCTTCCCCCTGCCTCTATGAGGATACTCCCCCACCCATCCACTCCTGCCTTCCTGCCCTGGCACTCCCCTACACTAGGGCATCAAATCCCAAGGGTCTCTCCTCAAACTCATTGCAGCAAGGCCATCCTCTGCCACATAAGCAGTCAGAGCCCTGGGTCCCTCCATGTTTATACTTTGATTGGTGTCTATTCCCCAAGTGCTCTGGGGTATCTTGCCAGTTGACACTGTTGCTCCCTCCATGGGGCTGCAAACACATTCAGTTCCTTCCATCCCTTCTCCTTCTCCTCCATTGAGGACCGCACACTCAGTCCAATACACCATCAGTAAAAGTGAACACTTTGCTGTCACTTTGATTACTTTCTTCACATTAAAAAAGTGTTTTAAATAGTATATGTTACATTTTTATTTCTTTCTACTATTTTGTTATATTTCTTTGGATTTATTTTATTTTTTCTTTGATTTGAAAACCTAAGGAGAAGAAATGTGGTCTAGTTTCTTTATTTGTAATTATGCTCTTTCCATGTCTTAGCTTTCCTTCTTGAAGCCCAAAAGTTTATGCTTTATTATTTTCTTCCTCTCTGAAAAGTATTTGCAGATAAATTTTCTTAGTTTCCCTTCACTTGAGAATGTCTTTCTTTCTCCTATGTGAAACTGTGAAACTCATAGGCCCTATTCAGATCTCTTACCAAAGCAAACAAACATCAATCTCTCTCCGCTATTCCATAATCTGGTACGAAGAAAAACAAAATACTGTCTTCAGAAGCCAGTTCACATGTTGGGTTGCAAGAAACACCAAAGAATGAAGCATAACCAGTAAATGGCAACTGAGAATATATAGATACAGATATAGATAGACAAATAGATAGATAGATAGATAGATAGATAGATAGATAGATAGATAGATAGATAGATAGATAGATGATAAGTAGATAGATAGATTATAGAGATAGATAGATAGATAAACAGACATATAGACATATAGATATAGATACTCCTCACCAATTCAAAAGATGCTCTGCCTTGAATGATCTTTTTCTAACTTTTCAAACTTTATAATCACCAATAAGAAAATGTAATAAACCTTTTCTTCTTCCCCTTTCTTTTTGTTTTAAATAATGTTTTTATTAAATCTTTGAGAATCCCATACAATCTATAAACTCCCCCCAGATGAACTCCCTTCATATTCACCTAGCATTGTGCGCTCTCTCTCTCTCTCTCTCTCTCTCTCTCTCTCTCTCTCTCTCTCTCTCTCTCTCTCTCCTTCCCAACCAAGCCAATTTGTATTGCTAAAATTTTATGGGTGTGGAGCCTGGCCTGTAGTAGGATGATTCACCAAGGGTCAAATCCTTAAAGAAAACTGACTCTCCCTCTTCCAGCAGCTATTACAAATCATTGCCTCCTCTGTTAGAAATGGAGTATCAGGCTTATTCTGTCTGTTCAATTTTGGGATCTGTCTGACTTGTGGTTGTTCATATTTTTATATGCTGTCACAAGCACAGCAAGGACACATGTGTGACTGCTTTATTGATATCCAACATTTTTCTTTTTGAAGTTGATGTGGCCTTGTTAGAAGTGTGTCACTGTCGGGAAGGACTTTGAGACCCTCTTTCTAGCTGCCTGGAGACAGTCTTCTCCTTTTTGCCTTTGCAACAACGTCTAGAGTTTATAAGCTCTTTTTGCACCATGCCTGCCTGGATGCTGCCATGCTTCCTGTGATAATGGACTGAACCTCCAGTAGATATGACCTCCAGTTGAGGATGGGACCACCCATCTATCCCAGAATTGTTCCTGTCTAAAGGAAATACAGGGAAAAATTGAATAGAGACTAAAGGAAAGGCCATCCAGAGATCACCCCAGATCAGATTCTATCCCATGAGCGGACACCAAATCCTGACACTATTGGTGATGCCAAGGTGTATTCAAAGATTGGTGTCTGGCATGGCTGTCCTCTGAGAGGCTGTCCCAGCACCTGACTAAGACAGATGCATATCATCATAGCCAACCATTGGACTGAGCCTGGAGTCCCCAATGGAAGAGTTAGGAAAAGGCCTGAAGAAGCTGAAGGGAATTGCAACTTCATAGGAAGAACAGTATTATCAATTAAGCAGATCTGCCCCTTCTGGCCTGTCCTTTCTTCTGGGACAGAATGCTAGCTAGTCTGCTTCCCTGAAGACACCACATCCCAGGAGATGTGATACACTCAGAGAATTTGGTAAGAACCCTCCCAAAGTCCCAAAGCTGCTGCTAGGAGCACAGTGGACTCAAGACCCATAACCCTCTAAAACCCCACCTGCCGAAATTCCACTACCCTTCCAGCTGGTCCTTTCTGCTGGGGCAGGCATCTAGCTAATCTACTCCCTCGAAGACTCCACTTCCTGAGGCATCCCAGGAGATCTGCACTCAGGGCCTCTGACACCACAGACTGAGACATCCCAGGAGATTCACCGCACTCTCAGCAACTGACAAGACAGCCTGAGGCATCCCAGGGGATCTGCTGCAAACAGGGCAACTGACTGCTCCCCTGAAGACACCACAGCTTTAAGGCACCGTAGGGGTTCCTCTCTACGCAGGGCAACTAGGCAACAAAGACCATAGTCTGAAGCCCTCCTGGGTGCTCCATAGAATGTAGGACAACTGACCCAACAGACTAAAACCCTCCATGGAGTTCTGCTGCACACATGTAAACAGAAACCACAGTCCATATGCCCCCCTTGAGAACAGCTTCACACAGGATAACAGCTTGACTGCTTCTCTGAAGATCTAACAGCCAGAAGGCATCGCAGTAGATTTACTGCAGCCAACACAAGAGATCAGCAGCTTTTCTGCTCCTCTGAGGACCCCCAAGTTGGAAGACCCCATGGCAGGTCTGATACAGCCAGGGTCACAGGCCTACCAGGAGACCTGAAACAACCCAGGAACAAAAAAGACTGACTCCAGACAGAGTCACCCAGACCAGCAAACAGCAGGTATAACTAGATGGTGAGAGGCAAGTGCAAGAACATAAGCAACAGAAGCCAATATATATGGCATCATCAGAACGCAGTTCTCCCACCACAGCAAGCCCTGAATACACCAACACACCTGAAACTCAGGAAGCTGACCTAAAATCTATCTCATGAAAATAGTAGAGTCCTTTAAGGAAGATATAAATAACTCACTGAAAGAAATACAGGAGGACACAGGTAAATAGGTAGAAGTCCTTAAAGAGGAAAAAATAAATAAATCCTTAAAGAAATACAGGAAAACACAATCAAACAGGTAAAGGAATTGAATAAAGCATTCCAGTCCAAAAAGTGGAAGTAGAAACAATAAAGAAGACACAAATGGAGGCAAACCTAGAAATGGAAAACCTAGGAAAATAGTCAGGAATTACAGATGTAAGTATCACCAACAGAATATAAGAGACAGAAGGGAAAATCTATGGTGTAGAAAATACTATAGAAGAGATTGACACAACTGTCAAACAAAATTCAAAACATAAAAAAATCCTAACCCAAAACATCCAAAAAATTCAGGACACATTGAAAAGACTAAATCTAAGCATATTAGAATATAGAAGAATAAAGATGCCTGGCTCAAAGGACCTGAAAACATCTTCAGCAAAATCATAGAACAAAACTTCCCAAACTTAAAGATAGAGATGGCCATAAAGGTACAAGAAGCCTATAGAACACCAAATAAATGGGACCAGAAAAGAAAATCTTGTCACATTGTAATCAAAACAACAAATGCACAGAACAAGGAAAGAATATTAAAACCTGCAAGGGAAAAGGGCCAAGTAACATACAAAGGTACACCTATCAGAATTATACCACATTTCTCAACAGACACACTAAATGGAAGGAGAGCCTGATCAGAGGTCATGCAGACTCTAAGAGAACACAAAAGTCAGCTTAACCTACTATACCCAGCAAAACTCTCAATAAACATAGATGGAGAAAACAAAATATTACAGGATAAATCCAAATACAAACAGTATCTATCTACAAATCCAACCCTACAGTGGATCCAAGAAGGAAAACTCCAACACAAGGAAGGTACCTACACCAACGAAAAGACAAGATATTAAGCATCTCATAACAAAGCCATAAGGAGAGAACCACACACATGTAAAACTACCTACAAAACAAACATAACATGTACTAACAGCCATGTCTTTAATATCTCTCAATATTAATGAAATCAACTCACCCATAAAGAGACTTAAGGTAACAACAGACTGGATACCCAAATTAGATTCAGCATTTGCTGCATACAAGAAACACACCTCATTAACAAAGACAGACACGATCTCAAAGTAAAGGGATTGAAAAAGTTCTTCCAAGCAAATGGTCCCAAGAAAAAATGCTGGAGTCACCATCCTAATAACCAATAAAATAGGCTTTCAAACAAAAATAATCAAGTACGATAAGGAAGGACACATCATGTTCATTAAAGGGAAAATCCACCAAGAGAAAGTCTCAGTTCTGAATATCTATGTCCCAAATTAAAGGGTACCCACATTCATAACTGAAACTCAAAACACACATTGAACCCCATAAAATAATAGTGGTAGACTTCAACACCCTACCAATGGACAGATCACTGAAACAGAGACTATACAGAGACACAGTGAAACTAATAGAGGTTGTGAACCAAATTGTCATATGAGATATCTACAGAATAGTTCACTCTAAATCAATAGAAAACAACTTTTTCTCAGGTATCTTCCCCAAAATTGACCATATAATTGGTCACAAAACAACCATCAACTGATACAAGAAGATTGACATCATCCCATGCATCCTATCACATCACCATGGCCTAAAGCTGGTCTTCAATAACAGAAAACAAAACAAAACAAAGAACCCACATACATGTGGAAACTGAACAACTCTCTACTCAATGATAACTTTGTCAGGGAAGAAATAAAGAAAGCAATTAAAGACCTCCTGGAATTTAATGAAAATATGACACATCATACCCAAACTTATAAGACACAATGAAAGCAGTGCTAAGAGGAAAATTCATAGCACTAAATGCCCTGGTAAAGAAACTGGAGAGATCTTACTCTAGCAACTTAACAGCACACCTGAGAGCTCTAGAACAAAGAGAAGCAAGCACACCCAGGAGGAGTAGACAGCATGAAATAATCAAACTCACAACTGAAATCAACCAAATAGAAACAAAGAGAACAATACAAAGAATCAACAAAACCAAAAGCTGTTTTTTGAGAGAATCAACATGATAGATAAACCCTTAGCCAGACTAACCAGAGGGCACAGAGACAGTACCCAAATTAACAAAATCAGAAATGAAAAGGGAGAGATAACAACAGAAATGGAGGAAATTCAAAAAATCATCATATCCTACTTCAAAAGCCTATACTCAACAAAACTGGAAAATCTAGATGAAATGGATGGTTTTCTAGACAGATACCACATACCAAAGTTAATCAAGAGCAGGTAAACTATCTAAAAAGGCCCATATTCCATAATCAAACAGAAGTCATAAAAAACTTCCCAACCAAAAAAAGCCCAGGCTAGGATGGATTTAGTGCAGAATTCTACCAGACCATCAAAGAAGACCTAAAACCAATATTCCTCAAACTATTCCATAAAATAGAAACAGAAGGAACACTACTTATTTCATTCTATGAAGCCACAATTACGTTGATACCAAAACCACACAAGGACGCAACCAAAAGAGAACTTCAGACCAATCTTGCTTAAGAATATCAATGCAAAAATAATAAAATTCTCGCAAACCAAATCCAAGTCCACATCAAAACTATCATTCATCACTATCAAGGAGGCTTAATCCCAGGGATTCAAGGTTGGTTCAACTTATGAAAACACATTAACTTAGTCATATATATAATAAACTCAAAGAAAAAAATACCATGATCATTTATTTAGATGCAGAAAAAGTATTTGACAAAAACAACACCCCTTCGTGTTTTTTGTTTGTTTGTTTGTTTTATTTTTATTTTTAGATACTTTATTTACATTTCTAATGTTTCCCCCTTTCTAGGTCTCCTCTTTAGAAACCCCCTATCCCCTCCTCCTCCCTGCCTCTATGAGGATATTCCACCTCCCACATACTCGCATATTCTCACCTTGACATTCCCCTTTACCAGGTCCTCTAACACCCTCAGGTCCAAGGGCCTCTCCTCCCCCTGATGGCCAACAAGGCCCTCCTCTGCCACATATGTGGTCTGAACCATGGGTCCCTCGATTTGTATTCTTTGGTTGCTGGTCCAGCCTCCAGGAGGACCGGGGGGGGGGGTCAGGCCAGTTGACACTGTTGCTCCCTCCATGGGGCTGCAAACTCCCTCAGCTCCTTCAGTCCCTTCTCCCACTACTCCATCTGGGACCTCACTCTCAGTCTAGTGGTTACTATAAAGTGAAACTTGGGTATTCCGAACTTTTGGGCTAATATCCACTTATCAGCGAGTACACACCATGTTTGTTCTTTTGTGACTTGCTCAGGATGATATTTTCAAGTTCCATTCATTTGCCTGCAAATTTCATTAAGTCATTGTTTTTAATAGCTGAGTAGTACTCCATTGTGTAAATGGACCACATTTTCTGTATCCATTCCTCTGCTGAGGGACATCTGGGTTGTTTTCAGCTTCTGGCTATTATAAATATGGCTGCTATGAACATAGTGGAGCATGGGTCTTTATTACATGTTGGAGAATCTTCTGGGTATATGCCCAGGAGAGGTATAGCTGGGTCCTCAGGTTTTATTATGTCCATTTTTCTGAGGGTCCACCAGACTGATTTCCAGAGTGGTTGTACCAGCTTGCAATTCCACCAACAATGGAGGAGTGTTCCTCTTTCTCCACATCCTCACCAGCATCTGCTGTCACCTGAGTTTTTGATCTTAGCCATTCTGACTGGTGTGAGGTGGAATCTCAGACTTGTTTTGATTTGCATTTCCCAGATGACTAAGGATGTTGAACATTTCTTTAGGTGCTTCTCAGCCCTTCGAATTTCATCTCAAACACATGTGTACAGGGGAAAATTTCCTAAACAGAACACCGATGGCTTATGCTCTAAGATCAAGAATTGACAAATGAGACCTCATGAAATTGCAAAGTTTCTGTAAGACAAAGGACACTGTCAATAGGACAAAATGGCAACCAACAGATTGGGAAAAGATCTTAACCAATCCTACGTCCGATAGAGGGCTAATATCCAATATATATAAAGAACTCAAGAAGTTAGACTCCAGAAAACCAAATAACCCTATCAAAAAATGGGGAACAGAGCTAAGCAGAGAATTCTCAACTGAGGAAATTCGCAGGGCTGAGAAGCACCTAAAGAAATGTTCATGTTAAACATATTGGAGAGATCAGGAATTCAAGGTCCATACATAAGCATAATCAAAGCAATTTACTGCAAACCAACAACCAATATCAAATTAAATGGAGAGATACTTGAAGCAATCCCACTAAAATCAGGGACAAGATAAGGATGACCACTCTCCCAATACCTATTCAATGTTATTGAAATTGCTAGATAGAAAAATAAGACAATAAAAAGAGATCAAAGGGATACAAATTGGCAAAGAAGAAATAAAGGTAACACCATTTGAAGAAGATATAATAGTGTACGTAAGCAACCAAAAATTCTACCAAAGAACTTTTGCAGCTTACACACACCTTCAGCAAAGTGGTGGGATATATAATTAAATCAAATAAATCAGTACCCTTCCTTTATACAAATGATAAACAGACTGAGAAAGAAATTGGGGAAACAATTCCCTTCTTTTTTATTTTTATTTTTTGATATTTTATTTACATTTCCAATGTTTCCCCCTTTCTAGGTCTCAATTTTAGAAACCACCTATCCCTTCCCCCTCCAGCACCTCTATGAGGGAATTCCACCTCCCACCCACCCACCCTCCCACTCCCATATTCCCACCTTGACATTCCCCTTTACTGGGGCCTCTCCTCCCCCTGATGGCCAACAAGGCCCTCCTCTGCCACATATGTGGTCCGAACCATGGATCCCTCAATTTGTATTCTTTGGTTGCTGGTCCAGCCTCCAGGAGGACCGGGGGGGGGTCAGGCCAGTTGACACTGTTGCTCCCTCCATGGAGCAACAGACTCCCTCAGCTCCTTCAGTCCCTTCTCTAACTCCTCCATCTGGTACCTCACTCTCAGTCCAGCAGTTACTGTAAAGTGAAACTTGGGTATTCTGAACTTTTGGGCTAATATCCACTTATCTTTGAGTGAATAGCATATTCATTCTTTTGTGACTGAGTTACCTCACTCAGGATGATTTTTAAGTTCTATCCATTTGCCTGCAAATTTCATTAAGTCATTGTTTTTAATAGCTGAGTAGTACTCCATTGTGTAAATGTACCACATTTTCTGTATCCATTCCTCTGATGAAGGACATCTGGGCTGTTTCCAGCTTCTGGCTATTATAAATATGGCTGTTATGAACATAGGGGAGCATGTGTCTTTATTACATGTGGGAGCATCTTCTGGGTATATGCCCAGGAGTGGTATAGCTGGGTCCTCAGGTACAAAGCTCAAGTCCAAGCGGATCAAGGACCTCCACATAAAACCAGATACACTGAATCTAATAGAAGAGAAAGTGGGGAAAAGCCTTGAACACATGGGTACAGGAGGAAAGTTCCTGAACAGAACACCAATGGCTTATGCTCTAAAATCAAGAATTGACAAATGGGACCTCATGAAAATGCAAAGCTTCTGTAAGGCAAAGGATGTCAATAGGACAAAACGGCAATCAACAGATTGGGAAAAGATCTTTACCAATCCTACGTCCTATAGAGGGCTAATATCCAACATATACAAAGAACTCAAGAAGTTAGACTCCAGAAAACCAAATAACCCCATCAAAAAAGGGAGAACAGAGCTAAACAGAGAATTCTCAACTGAGGAAACTCATAGTGCTGAGAAGCACCTAAAGAAATGCTCAACATCCTTAGTCATCAGGGAAATGCAAATCAAAACAAGTCTGAGATTCCACCTCACACCAGTCAGAATGGCTAAGATCAAAACTCAGGTGACAGCAGATGCTGGTGAGGATGTGGAGAAAGAGGAACACTCCTCCAGTGTTGGTGGGATTGCAAGCTGGTACAACTCCCTTCACAATAGCCACAAATACTATAAAATACCTTGGGGTAACTCTAAGCAAACAACTGAAAAATCCGTATGGCTATATCTTCAAGTCTCTCAGGAAAAAAAATCAAAGAAGATCTCAGAAAATGGACATATCTCCCATGTTCCTGGATTGGCAGAATTAACATAGTAAAAATGGCCATCATACCAAAGGCAATCTACAGATTCATTGCAATCCACATCAAAATCTCAGCACAATTCTTCAAAGACATGGAAAGAGCAATTCTCAAATTCATCTGAAAATGCAAAAGACCCAGAATAGGGAAAACAATTCTTAACAATACAATAACTGTTGGGGGAATCACCATCCCTGACATCAAGCTCTACTACAGAGAAGTAGTGATAAAAACTGCATGATATTAGTACAGAGACATACATGTTTATCAATGCAAGAGAATTGAAGACCCAGAAATAGAACCATGCGCTTGATCTTTGATAAAGATGTGAAAATATACAATGGAAAAAGATAGCATCTTCAATAAATGGTCTAACTGGCAGTCTGTATGTAATAAAATGAAAATAGAACCATATTTGCCACCTTGCACAAAGCTCAAGTCCAAGTGGACAAAGGGACTCAACATAAAACCAATAGAAGAGAAAGTGGGAAAGAACCTCGAACTCATTGGTACAGTGGGAAATTTCCTAAAGAGAACTCCAATGGCTCATGCTCTAATATCAAGAATTGATAAATGGGACCTCATGAAACTAGAAAACTTCTGTAACCTACAGATAGGGAAAAAGAATCTTCCCTAACCCCACATCCCATAGAGAGCTAATATCCAAAATATATAAAGAAATCAAGAGGCTAATCACCAAAAAACCAAACAATCTAGTCAAAAAATGGTGTATAAAAGTGAACAGAGAATTTACAACAGAGGAATTTGAATGGCTGAGAAGCACTTAAAGAAAATTTCAAAGTCCTTAGTGATCAGTGAAAATGCAAATCAAAACAACCCTGAGATTCCACCTTACACCAATCAGAATGGATAAAATCAAAATGTCAGGTAACAACATATATTGGCCAGGGTGTGGAGAAAGAGGAATACTCCTCCATTGCTGGTGGGATTGCAAACTGGTACACCCAATATGGAAATCAATCTGGAGGTTCTTCAGAAAATTGGAAATAGTTCTACCTGAAGACTCAGCAATACCTCTCTTGGGAATATACTGAAAAGATACCCCCACTAGACCACAGGGGCATGTGTTCCACTATATTCATGGTGGCCTTGTTTATGATAGCCAGAAACTGGAAAAATTCCAGATGTTCCACGATAGAAGAATGGATACATAAAATGTGTGTCATTTACACAAGGAAATACTACTCAGCTATTAAAAATGAGGATATCCTGAGTTTTGCAGTCAAATGGATGGAACTATAAAATATTCTGAGTGAGGTAACTCAGACATGCATGATATGTACTCACTAATTAGTGGATATTAGCCCCCCCCCCCAAAAAAAAGTACAGAATACCCAAGATACAGTTCACAGAACTCAAAAAGTTCAACAAACTGAAGGGCCCATGTGAGGATGCCTCAGTCCCACTTGGGAGGGACAAGAAAACAATCACATGTGAGAGGGAGGGAGGTATCTGGGAGAGAAAGGGGAGGGCCAGCAGAAAGAAAGGAAACAGGCAACCTTGGGATGTAGGAAGTTGGGGGACATCTCTTCAGAATGTACCAGAAACCTGGGAACTGAGAGACTTTCAGGACTCAAAGGGACCTTAGATGAAATGCCCCATGGTGGAGAGAGGGAAATTGTAGAGCCCACCTCTAGCAGAAAGACCAGGTATCAAGTGAGGGATGGGGTTGCCATCCTAAATTCAAAACTCTGAGCCACACATGTGGCAGAGGAGGGCCTTGTTTGCCATCAGGAGGAGGAGAGGCCCTTGGACCTGAGGGTGTTAGATGCCCCAGTAGAGGGCAATGCCAGGAAGGGAAGACGGGAGTGGGTGGGTGAGGGAATACCCTCATAGAGGCAGGGGGAGTGGGTATGGGATAGGGAGTTTCCAAAGGGGAGACCTAGAAAGGGGAAACATTTGAAATGTAAATAAAGTATATAAAAACAAAACAAAAAACCAAACCAAAACAAAAAAAGCAAGCCTCTGATCCATAATTGTTCCTCTCTGAAAGAACTTCAGGAATGGAAATGGGGAGGAGCCGGTGGAAAAGCTGGTCCAAGGACAGGCCCAAAGTGGGATCCAGCTCAAGGGGAGGCCATGTCCTGACACCATTCCTGAGGCTATGAGTGCTCACAAAAAGGGACCTATCATGACTGCCATCCCAAAGATCCAATAAGCAGCTGAAATAAACAGATGCAAATATTTGCACCCAATCAATGGACAGAAGCTTCTGACCCCTGTGGTTGAATTAGGGAAAAGCTAGGAGAAGCTGAGGAGGAAAGTGACCGTGTAGGAGGACCAGCAGTCTCAATTAACCTGGACCCCTGAGATCTTTCAGACATTGGACCACCAACCAGGCAGCATACTCCAGTTGATATGAAGTTCCCAACACATATACAACAGAGGACTGCTGGGTCTGGGTTCAGTCAGAAATGATGCACCTAACCCTCAAGAGACTGGAGGCCCCACAGTGTTTGGAGGTCTGGTGGAGCAGGGTTGGGGGAGTGGGGACATCCTCATGGAGAAAGAGGATGGGGAGGAGATATGGGATGGGGAACAGTCAGAGGGTGGACTGGAAGGGGAACAAAATCTGTAGTGTCAAAAAAATAATTAAGTAATTTTTTTCCCAAGGGCCAGAGGTTCCTCATTTATTTACATGTGAAATGGGTTGAATATAGTCACTCACGATGGTGTAGCGTGCACACCCGACAGCAGCAAGACCTTTAACTGAACGCTGACTACAGTCTAGCATGCAAGTGTCTATATACGCAAACGGATTTCTTCGTGTAGGAAAACAAAACAGAAAAAAAGTACAAAACAGATCGGGAGATAAATACAAGATATAAAATGCACGGAAAACACAAACAATAACCAAAATATAGTGCTTTCCCAGAGAACTATACAGGGATGTGACCAAGAGCACCTCGACAGTGCTCCAGTCAGGCAGCCTTGAGAGGGTGCTGAGAAGACTCTAGAAGCCTGCTGGGTCGTCGATAGCCACTTGCAGAGTACAGGCTGCTGCATTGCTAGATCGGTGGTGAGGCTGTGCATCCCTACACTAAGTACCAGAACGATTGGCAGTAGCACCCAGAACAGGAAACACCAACTGTGTAGACAGCCAGGGGCTATGGCAACCGTGCCTTTCTGTTCCTGTCAAGAGCCAGAGAAATACTTGACACTCTTGTCCTATGTGTTAGCGCGTTCCACGACAAAACCTGACAGAAAGCTCCAGGTCTAACTACAACTTTCAACTTTGACCACAGGCTGGCCTTTTCCTAGCCTGTCTCCTAGTGCCCTGTAAGTCAGCCTTGCGGATTCACTCAGAAAAATCTCCAGCTCAATTGTCTCCCCTGTATGGATCCCCTCTCCCTCATCCTCCCAGATGGAATTAAGAATGCCTGCATTTCCTTCTGGATTCCTGGCTTCTTTTACCCACTGTGGAGAGAGGCAGAGCCTCTTTCTTTCTTTCTTTCTTTCTTTCTTTCTTTCTTTCTTTCTTTCTTTCTTTCTTTCTTTCTTTCTTTCTTTCTTTCTTTTTTTTTAATACATAAAAACTTAAATTCCTTTACTATTATAATGATATGATCATTTATTTTTTTATTTTTTATTTTTTTGATATTTTATTTACATTTCTAATGTTCCCCCCTTTCTAGGTCTCCTCTTTGGAGACCAACTATCCCTTCCCCCTGCCCCATCTCTATGAGGGAATTCCACCTCCCACCCACCCACCTGCCCACTCTCATATTCCCACCTTGACATTCCCCTTTACTGGGGCCTCTTCTCCCCCTGATGGCCAACAAGGCCCTCCTCTGCCACACATGTGGTTCGAACCATGGGTCCCTCCATGTGTATTCTTTGGTTGCTGGTCCAGCCTCCAGGAAGACGAGTGGGGGGGGGGGTGTCAGGCCAGTTGACACTGTTGCTCCCACCATAGGGCTGCAGACTCCCTCAGCACCTTCAGTCCCTCCTCCAACTCTTCCATCTGGGACCTAACTCTCAGTCCAGCAGTTACTGAAAAGTGAAACTTGGGTATTCCAAACGTTTCGGCTAATATCCACCTATCAGTGAGTACATACCATGCTCCTTCTTTTGTGACTGAGTTACCTCACACAGGATGATATTTTCAAGTTCCATTCATTTGCTTGCAAATTTCATTAAATCATTGTTTTTAATAGCTGAGTAGTACTCCATTGTGTAAATGTACCACATTTTCTGTATCCATTCCTCTGCTGAGGGACATCTGGGTTGTTTCCAGCTTCTGGCTATTATGAATATGGCTGCTATGAACATAGTGGAGCATGTGTCTTTATTACATGTTGGTGCACCTTCTGGATATATGCCCAGGAGTGGTAGAGCTGGGTCCTCAGGTAGTATTATGTCCATTTTTCTTAGGGTCCGCAAAACTGATTTCCAGAGTGGTTGTACCAGCTTGCAATCCCACCAACAATGTAGGATTGTTCCTCTTTCTCCACATGCGCGCCAGCATCTTGCTGTCACCTGAGTTTTTGATCTTAGCCATTCTGACTGGTGTGAGGTGGAATCTCAAACTTGTTTTGATTTGCATTTCCCTGATGACTAAGGATGTTGAGCATTTCTTTAGGTGCTTCTCAGCCCTGCGAATTTCCTCAGTTGAGAATTCTCTGTTTAGCTCTGTTCCCCATTTTTTGATGGGGTTATTTGGTTTTCTGGAGTCTAACTTCTTGAGTTCTTTGTGTATGTTGGATATTAGCCCTCTATAGGATGTAGGATTGGTAAAGATCTTTTCCCACTCTGTTGGTTGACATTTTGTCCTATTGACAGTGTCCTTTGCCTTACAGAAGCTTTATAATTTCATGAGGTCCCATTTCTTGATTCTTGATCTTAAAGCATAAGCCATTGGTGTTCTGTACAGGAACTTTTGCCCTGTACCCATGTGTTCTAGGTTTTTCCCCACTTTCTCTTCCATTAGATACAGTGTATCTGGTTTTATGAGGAGGTCCTTGATCCACTTGGACTTGAGCTTTGTACAGGGAGACAGGAATGGATCAATTTGCATTCTTCTGCATGTAGACTGCCAGTTGAACCAGCACCATTTGTTGAAAATGCTGTCTTTTTTCCACTGGATGGTTTTGGCTCCTTTATCGAAAATCAAGTGACCATATGTGTGTGGGTTCATTTCTGGGTCTTCAATTCTATTCCATTGATCTACCTGCCTGTTGCTGTACCAATACCATGCAGTTTTTATTACTACTGCTCTGTAGTACATCTTGAGATTATGGATGCTGATTCCCCCAGATGTTCTTTTGTTGTTGAGAATAGCTTTTGTTATCCTGGGTTTTTTGTTGTTCCAAATGAATTTGAGAATTGCTCTTTCTAAGTCTATGAAAAATTGAGTTGGAATTTTGATGGGGATTGCATTGAATCTGTAGATTGCTTTTGGCAGGACGGCCATTTTTACTATATTAATCCTGCCAATCCATGAGCAGGGGCGAGCTTTCCACCTTCTGAGGTCTTCTTTGATTTCTTTCTTCAGAGACTTGAAGTTCTTGTCATATAGATCTTTCACTTGTGTGGTTAGAGTCACACCAAGATACTTTATATTGTTTGTGACAATT
>CM052702.1:75819979-75859151 GCA_028551405.1 Uromys caudimaculatus | reverse complement strand
GCTTTTTCAGCATCTAACGAAATGACCATGTGGTTTTTTTTCTTTGAGTTTGTTTATGTAGTGGATTACATTGATGGATTTCCGGGTGTTGAACCATCCCTGCATCCCTGAGATGAAGCCTACTTGATCATGATGAATGATCATTTTGATGTGTTCTTGGATTCAGTTTGTGAGAATTTTATTGATTATTTTTGCATCGATATTCATAAGGGAAATTGGTCTGAAGCTTTCTTTCTTTGTTGTGTCTTTGTGAGGTTTTGGTATCAGTGTAACTGTGGCCTCATAGAAGGAACTGGGTAATGTCCCTTCTGTTTCTATTTTGTGGAATAGATTGAAGAGTATTGGTATTAGGTCTTCTCTGAAGGTCTGATAGAACTCTGCAGTGAACCCATCTGGTCCTGGGCTTTTTTGGTTGGGAGACTATTAATGACTTTTCAATTACCTTAGGCATTACAGGACTGTTTAGATGGTTTATCTGATCCTGACTTAACTTTGGTATTTCATATCTGTCCAGAAAATTGTCCATTCCATCCAGATTTTGCAATTTTGTTGAGTATAGGCTTTTGTAGTAGGATCTGATGAATTTTTTGAATTTCCTCAGAATCTGTTGTTACATCTCCCTTTTCCTTTCTAATTTTGTTAATTTGGATCCTGTCTCTGTGCCCTCTGGTTAGTCTGGCTAAGGGTTTATCTATCTTGTTGATTTTCTCACAGAACCAACTCTTTGTTTTGTTGATTCTTTGTATAGTTCTTTTTGTTTCTACTTGGTTTATTTCAGCCCTGAGTTTGATTATTTCCTGCCTTCTACTCCTCTTGGGTGCATTAGCTTCTTTTTGTTCTAGAGCATTCAGGTGTGCTGTCAAGTTGCTAGTGTATGCTCTCTCCAGTTTCTTTTTGGAGGCACTCAAAGCTATGAGTTTTCCTCTTAACACTGCTTTCATTGTTTCCCATAAGTTTGGGTATGTTGTACTTTCATTCTCATTAAATTCTAGGAAGTCTTTAATTTCTTTCTTTATTTCTTCCCTGACGAAGTTATCATAGAGTAGAGCATTTTTCAGCTTCCATGTGTATGTGGGCTTTCTGTTGTTATTGTTGCCATTGAAGACCAGCCTTAATCCATAGTGATCTGATAGGAGGCATGGGATTATTTCAATCTTCTTGTATCTATTGAGATTTGTTTTGTGACCAATTATATGGTCAAATTTGGAGAAGGTACCATGAGGTGCTGAGAACAAGGTATATCCTTTTGATTTAGGATGAAATGTTCTATAGATATGTGTTAAATCCATTTGGTCCTGTCTGGATGGCTCAGGCCACACCCTCACCTGGGTGATGCTGTCCTTGGAGCCCTCGATTGCTAGGAGCAGACATGCTGCATGTGGTGCTAAGACACTTAAAAGTTGCTAGTGTTGTGAGACCCACAATTACCTACAATTTATGTGGCGAGTTCTAAAAGTTAAAAACACTAAAAAAGGCATGATAGCCTGTAATTACTGAACTCATTCAAATACGTAACATACAAAATGGTTGGTTTGAATTTGAGAACTGTCCCTGTTACTAAGAACTCCAGTTTAATTAAAGAGACAGTACAAAAAAAGAATTCTAACACACACACACACATACTCACACACACAACTTCAAAACATTTTCCACCAAATACTGATACAAACATGTAACAAAGATTATAAAATGTTATTTAAATATATACAAACTCTTTAAAACTCAAATACTGCCTTAACATTTATGGGAAGGGATACATCTGCAGAGGTGAGAGGGCAGGACAGAAAGTCTATTGCGACAGTCTAGACAGTCCTGTTAACTCTGTTACACTGCAAACTTTTAGTAACAAAAATGTCTTGTTTTTAATTCGTATGTAGATGGGGGATTTTCTTGAAGTTCTGTGCCTATTTTTCAGCTGAACTCATTCTTTTGGATTTGATGAAGGCCATGCGGTGCGTCCTCATGTGTGTGTTTAAGGCAGCTTCCGTTTCAAAAGTCTTGGCGCACACTTTGCACTTCCTGTCGGACACCGAGCCCTCAGCAGCTTCATCCTTGGGCTGGGCTTATTCTCTTGCTGGCTTTCTTCCCCAGCCCCATTCTGCTTGGACACCAGCTGAGGCTCCTTCAGCTTGTGCACGATGAAGAGGTGCCTGGACAGGGAGACATGAGACGTGTAGCACAGGCCGCACTCCTGGCACTGGTAGGAGAAGCCATCCGACTTGTGCTGAGGGATGTGTCCATGAAACTGCAGCAGGTTCTCGGTGGTGAAGCCACACATGGCACACTTGTGGACCTTAAAGACATTGATTTTCAGTTTCTTCAGTGGGTGAGTGATGGCACCTCTGGGAGACCTGAACTCTAAAACTGGCTCCTCCAACTTCCGCTTGGGACTGGGAACCTTGGCGTTCTCCTTTATCTCCACTTTCTCCTCATTGGTAACATCGTCACTCAGCTCTTTCATGTCAGGGTCCTTGATCCCATGCATCAGCTGTATGTGCTTCTCCAGCATCAGCCGCTTGGTGAAGGTCCGCCTGGAATCTGGACAGTGCGAGCAGGTGTAAACTTTCCTGATGCCTTTGTGCTTGATGGGATAGTGGCGGCACAGGCTGTGGGAGGAGCTGAAAGTCTTGTCACACTGGCGGCAGGGGTGTTTCTTCATTTGCATCCCATGCTCCTTCCTCATGTGAGACAGATACACATCCCTCTGTGTGAACAGACGGTCACACTCCTAACATGTCCACCCGAGACTGACCATCTTCTTAAATTCTGTGGATTTCTTTGCAGGAGACAGAGATTTCTTTTCCAATTTCTCTTTCCCATTCATGGACTTGGCATCCTTTCTGCTGTGGTTTGCTGAATTCTGAGTTGCAGGCTTAATGCTCAAAGGCAAGTTTATACCCAAGTTTGGAGGCCCTTCAATACTTTTCAATGTTCCATGCATAGGCTTGATATGGTCCATCATAAGTTGCTTCTGGGCATATAAAAGAGAACTTGAAAACAGACACCTTCTGGTTTTCAATGTGCTGGTCAAAGTGGCGATACAACAAGGTTTGCAGGGTGAACACAGTGTCGCACATGGAACACTTATAGATTATTTTTGGTTCTCCTGTCTTGACGCCAGGATGCTGCGTGTAGGCGAGGGAATGTGTACTTAGGGCAGACTTAAATGCCATTGGACAAATAGGGCACTTGTAGAAGACTTCACAGTGAGAGCCTTGAATGTGAGACTTCAGGGCGGCCACATCAGAGTACACAACATTGCAATGTACACATCGAAAATCAACTCTCCGTGTGTAGTGCAGACAGTTCTTGGTGACGTGACTCTGGAAGTGCACCGACCTGCAGATGGCCTTGCACTCAGGGCAGGTGTAGGGAGATTTGTGCTGATGGATTCTCTGGTGTAAAGCATAGCTGCACTTGTTAGGAAGCAGCATCTGGCAGACAGTGCAAGTCTTTTGTCCACTTGTATCTGCAGCGTGCTAGAAATGTGTGGCCAGGGACATCTCATCCTGGAAGACTTCATTACACTCCAAACATTTGAGACTGTGTCTGCAGAGCTTGGAGAGGTCTTCATCTAGGGGCATGGCTGGGCTGACGGGTGTGCTTGGAGGAGCAGAAATAACCGCGCTGGCTATGCCAGGCTAGACCTTTGTGACAATGTGCCGGCTCCCAAGAGCTCGGCAGAGTGGAAACAATAGTATTGCTAGATGGAGAAACTATCATCTGGCTGGGACTGGCTTTAGGATTAAGTGGGAACACTGCATCACCACACCTTTGTCCTTATGCTTTCGGGCATGAGAAAGGAGGCTGCACTTGTTGTAAAACACGAGGTTCTTTGTGCAGTGGTTGCACCTTACTTCGATGCACACACTGCGCCTGTCATAGTGCTGGCTCAGGTTCTTTTCCAGGGCGAAGGAGTCCCCACACTCCAAGCACTTGTACCCACACATCGGTAACGTGATCCCTGCGTTGGCGGGAGGACTGAGGTTTGGGATGTAAACAGGGACTGAGTTGAAGCTGCTCAGCACCTTGTTGAAAGCATTCACCACAGAACTCTGCAAGGAGGACACCACCTGGATACTTTCTTAGGTGGTTGCGAGGCCCCTGCATTGATTATTGCCTTTTATTTGTTGCTGAGGTTTGGTGAGCACTTGGTGGAGTTCAGAGGTGCCTGGACACCCTGAGGCAGAAGATTAAAGTTGGCAAGGTGCACAGTCTTTGGCACGAGCTTGGCATTGCCCAGGCTGGATGCTGGCACAACGGTTTGCTGCTGGATGGCATTGGCAGCTTTGATGATGGCGCTCCTGGCGCTCTGAACAGAGGCAGCAAATATGACCGTGGCTTTCACCGTTGTGTTGTTAGCTAGCTTCAGATTGATGACTTGAGACCCTGCTGTCTTGACAGCAGACACAGGAAGAAAAGCTGTAGCCACGGGCTTGATGGTGACCTGTTTGGGGGTCAGCTCTGCAGAGGAAACTGCACTGGTAACCGTAGCCATCTGCAGAGGTGCCCTGGGCGGGGGAGGCGAGGACCGCAGCTTATGCTGAAGATGATAAAATGATGTCACAGACGCCATCACAGATGTTGCCTGCTCAGAAGGCTTCTTCCCAGCGTCCAGGTCCACTTCCGGCAGTACTCTAGTCACTGTCCTCTTGATCTCCCCAGAAGATGTCTTGATGGTCTTGATGCTCACTTTGGGGATAGCTGGGATAGACGCCACAGGAGAGGATGGGGATCCTTTGCTGCTGTTCTCACTAGATATGCTTCTGGGACTATCTGATGGCTTCAGGGAGGCCTTCTTGATGCCATCAATGAGATTCTGGGATTCAGGAGACTTGTCAGCAGCTTTGGGACTGTTGTTCACTTCTTTTGGTAATGGAGAAGCTTCCCTGGAATACAGGTTCTTTGCAGGAGTCGGAAGCAGCCTTTTTAGCAACGAGTGCCGCAATAGGATGCTTTGCTTTGGAAGAGGTGGGGGTAGCAAGGCTGGAGTCACTCTTCTCGGAGCTCGGCTTCCCATCAAGGACCCTGTTCTCAAACATCTTCTCAGCGTTCTCCTTCAACTTATCTTCTGCTTTTCTGACCTTAAAAGGCTCATAAACACTCAGGGTTATGGAATTGCTCTCTGCTTCTCTCTTGACTTTGTTTTTATCCAGGTGGTCTGATGTAGAGACTCCAGTCTTGCTTATGTTTTCCCCTCCAAGTGCCTTCAGTTTGTCGAAGTCCTGCTGGGGAGCTGAGCCCGATAGCATATTGGATCTGAGTCCGGCCCGCGCCTCCTCCTTGTCAGGCGGGACATCCACCTCTATTTTCTCATCATCTTCAAACTCCTTGGCGCTGGAGATGGGGCTGAACTGGCTGAACGCTGGGTCCTTAAGAGTCACCTCTGAGGCAGATGTGTCTCCTTTTAAGGACTTGGCTCCATCCTTACCATAGCTGTCAAGAGAGGATGCTGTGAGAAACCTGTTATGCAAACCATTGCCTGTGGGGTTGTGGCCATCTTTTTCTGCTCCCTCAGCATCTACAGATTTTAATCAGAAGCTCACAAGAAATTGAGAGGAAGGACGGAACATTGCGAAGAACAGCTGGGAAGAGGGAAGAAGGAATGCAAGGAAGGAGGGAAAGAGGGAAGGAGAAAGGGATGGGTGGATATGCACATACATTGTATACATGTATGACATTTAAAAGAAATAGTATAGTGTATGGATTGCAAATAAAGAAGTCAAGTAATGTCTACATAATGCTTGTGTGCAAGTAAATTTTGAAATAAATGTAATATGCTATTTATACTAGACCCACAATACACAAAAATGTCACTATACATCTAAAAATTTATGTATAGGCACCATACAATCGAAGTGGTAAAATCCTGATGAAGGGACTTAAGTAGTACACAAAAGGAAATGTATGGTACATGTAGGCTTGAAGGCAACATAGTCAAAATTTCATGTTCTCTGTGCTCACAATCAATACAATTTCAGTAATATCTGAAATTTTGTAACTGGTTATAAAATTATATACTTAAAGTTATACAAAAAGTAAAAATATCTGTAATAAAGATATTATTGCATGAATGATAGTCCTTGGACTGAGGTGATGCATCTTCAAGATTTACTGTGAAACTACATCAATCGCAAAAATGTGTTACTGGAAATAAAAACGATGAAAACTATGATAGAAACAAGGTAAAACAGGAGTGGACCCATGCACGAAGCCACTGATACAAGCAAGTAAATGAAGGAAGTGGAAAGGAAACAATCTGCAATTAATGATGTCAGAGTAATTGGACACACAAACACACACAAATCCATACACAGATCTTACACACTTCACCAGAGTTGGGTCAAGCAGGTTATATCCTTAAATATTAGGTGTAAAGCAAAACTCCAACCAGAGAAACCACTAGATGATCTTGTATGTGTTGAAGATGCTTTATATACATCATCAAACTTACACCCCTGAAAGTGACAGTTTATCAGATTAGCACAGATATGGAGAAAAGCAATTTGTAAACCACACAAGAAATAAGTAACTCCCATAAATGGAACAAAGGTTTTTAATATGTAGTATGTAATCAAGAGTAAAGTTGGCAAATGCTGTGCCATTCCCTTGCAATTTTCCCTACAGCTTATGTTTGGAACTCTTGGTCTCCAGCCAGTAGCACTGTTTTGAAAGGCTATAGAACTATTTGATAGAAGAGGATACTAAAGGTGGGCATTGAGGACACTTGCATTTCCCTGGTTCTGGTTTAGTCTCTGTTTCATGAAACATTCAGATAGGAAGTCTCTCTTCAAATTCCCCTATCATTGTTGATGGGGCATCCCAGCTACTGTACTTTCTCCCTAGGTCATGGGTAGACTAAACCCTCTGGATCTATGAGTCAATTAAATATGTTTCTCTGCAAATTGTTTCTCTCGCTTTTAGTCACAGCTTTAGGAAAGGTAAGATATAGGAAATGCGAGTGCTGAAAAAAATCAGGTTAATCATAGCATGTCACTGGGGAATTGATAATAAAAACAGTGATAAGATGCCACAATTTTCATATTAGGATGACCATTGTTCAGAACACTAACACAACGGAGTACCAGTGACGAGGCATAGCAGGGAATTCCTTTCACTGATCATCAGAACATAAAATAAGGCAGCCGTTTTAGAATATATTTTTTCTTATATAAATTTAGATGCAATTTTATGAACAATTACAATCCATGGTATTTGTTCAATGAAAGTCCACAGAAAATTATAAGTTTTGATGTTTGTGTCATAACTATTTAAATGTTTCAGTTCTGGAATCAATTGCACTGTCATCTGCAGATGCATATATGAACTAGAGTGTGTACAAATTTTGGTGAGATATTACCCCAAACAATTGTAAAGACATGGAAAACATACTTTAATGTAAAAAGAATATTACTCAGTCAAACAAAATGATCAAAGTCTGTAAAATGTCACCTATATGTTAATTTGTATTAGGAAGAACAAAGGTAATAGAAAATATGCATTGACAAGTTTTGGTGAAAAGGAAGGATTTTCTAAGGCAGGGATACTAGCATATATGTCCTTATGGTAGAGGACACACGTCATTAATTTTTTTTTGCTCAGGTTGCCTTGGATTAAAAAATAATAATCCTTAACCAATGCAATATTTCCAGATGAAATATGTAAATTAATGTGAGTTTTGTGACTATAGGACATTTTTATCTGTTATAGGTAGTGGTTGATGTGAAGCATGGAGATAAGGGAACTTTAATGCTATGTTTACATTTTACTTTGTACCTAAAATAATTCTAAAATAAATTTTCACTCATTTAAAAACTATGCATGACTTCTCCTGAAATATTAAACAAATCTTTTATGTGAATTATCTATTATGAATTTTAAAATTAACTCTATTCTCGGTGATATAAATACTCAGAAAGCTAAAACTTTCAGAATCTATAGTATCTTTAGTATTATATTTTGCTAAAATACTAAAAAGCATAATGATTCTAAACTAATTATTTTTTTATAAGTATATTTTTGCTTCAAAGCAACACTTCACATATTTTATAAGTAGTGTAAACAAAATAGAATAAATATATGTATAAATTATAAACACTGTAGATTAAATTTTTCTTTCATTCATATATACTCAGTAGATAATCATTTTTCATATAATCTATGCCTGAATTCATGCACAAGTCATGGATTACTATATGATCTTCTAAAAATGATTAATAGATCAGAACTTACTAAAGATCACTTACATACTTATAAAAACATGTGTAATAGAATCACATGTTATAGGATATCCTAGAAATGACTTTGTGCATATGCAGTAACAGATTCCAGAGAAGCTGTGGAATGAAAGAAGGTAAATATATTCTGGCAATGGTGATCTTTGTGATTATGATTTCACTCACAATTGCTATATAAAATTTTTGCTGTCATAAAAAATTAAAAGCCCAAAGCAGATTTTTATAGCTTGTGGATGGGAGGAAAGAGGTACAGAATGTCGGTAAATGAGTGAAATCTTGGAGATAGAAAAGCCCAAGTTTCTGAATACTTTATCATCCGGGGAAATTATATTAGTAATATTAGTAATATTTTACTACCAATTTAATGTTTGATTTGAACATTGTGAGTTCCTGTTCTTTCCCAGTCAGAGAAAATTGTATGTAAATATAAAACTGGTAATGATGTGGAATACTTTGAAATACACAGGATTATAATGCATACAGTGCCATAGTCAAATTTATCACAGCTTGGTAATATTGGTTTTTAATTTAGTTTGGTTTGGTTTTGCTAATGTACATCTAAACCATATAGACAGGTTGGACTGGAAAGACACCATGTCAGTAATTTTACCCATTTTGTTATGATACATTGTTCATTACTCCCTATATGTAGGATCTATGAATTCCAATAAATAATTCTGTAGCTTTCACTGCAGGGCAAGTTTTCTAAGAGAATTGCTATATGGTTCTAGATGTATATTTATTTGAAATTGTTCTGCACCTGCAGTGTAACAGGAGCTTGTACTCTACTGTGTTTTCTGTTGCTCAGAAGCAAAATAAAATGATAGGAACAAATTTGGTTCAAAAGATCAAAGATATGAGAATCTGTTCTTCCTCTCATAGTACATTTGCCCAAGGACATACTAGACAATCTTAGGCGTCTCTCATTTCAGCATCCTCATTTCTCTCCTGAGAAGCCTTGTTATTTTTTGGTTTGTAGCAGTAGTCTTTCTTGTATGTAATCAAATGATTATTCAGGCTACATGGCAAGAAACATGTAGTGATCATATCTGCTCTTGCTTTTGTACATCACACAGTGCTCAGAGCCATGTGATTTGTTTTGAGCAGTTGTCATAAAAAATCTTTTTATGCCAAATCTCTGTAAGGATTTTAAAGTTTTATTTCCTATATCTGCAATATCACCAATATTGCTTTCTTCAAAGTTCACCTCCAAATATGTTGTACTTAACTGCAATTTTTAGGTGATTTTTCTCTCTAGATAACAGTATTTCTAGGTATAACAACAAACCTGTTGTACTATTATTCTTATGTTTACAGATGTTATCAAATTTTGTCCCATAAACAGGTCTTGTTTTAATAAAAATATTTATTATTTTAGAATTTTCCATATTTATTTTATTGTGACAAACCCATGTATCAACATTCCTATAAAGCTGCTGGATTTTGAAGCATCAGTGTTCTCTCTCTATTTCTCTCTCTCTCTCTCTCTCTCTCTCTATATATATATATATATATATATATATATATATATATATTTATATCTTTCTCTCTCTCCTTCCTCCATTCCCCTCCTATATTACTCCCTCCCCTCTTTCTTTGCCTCTCCAAATAATAGGAGAAAAGTTTTCGTGAAATGAACAAACAAAAAGATAGAATTGTTTCATATCATTGCATTTTGTATAAAAGAACTTTTGTTCCCAGAAATGTGCTCAATATTAAAATACATTACATTATTTGCATATTTCTGTCAGCCTTTTGTAGCACAATCTTATTATTTAAATTTCAGTATTATTGAGAATTTTTAGTGATATCATAGCATATTTATAGACAGAATTTGATAATTAATTAACCTAAATAAAAAGTTAATAAATTTGTTTGTTGTACATAATTTTTCTATAATATTTAACTAATACACTGTACAGTTGACATCCTATAATTCTTTTATTTTATGATTATGATTCTTTCTTAGCACTTTCTATGTCTCAAGGACACATTTTCAGGTTATAAGGTGATTTTAAATTCATGTTTGATTAGTATATAGGAACTATACACATTAGTGGACTCAATGTAATATTTACAGCGTACTTACTTTAGGCCATATTCACATGTAGCCTTTCTTTCGTTAACCTCACCCTTCTTCCCAGGCTCTGGGAGCTTAAGCTCTTCTATATTCAAAAATAGCTTACTAGCATTTCTGTGTGTGAGAACTTTAACAATATGCCTTCCAATTCCATCCATTTTTTCTACAGTGACAGCATTTTATCCTATTTTGTGTCCAAATAACACTGTTTTCGCCCTCTCTCTTTCCTTCTCTTTTTCTCTCTATCACTCTGTGAGTTAGTTTGTGTGTGAATGGGTGTGTGTATGTGCGTATGTTGTTCATTATTAATTAATCCATTCAAAGACCCAAAGGATGATCCCACATCTTAATATTTGTGATAATGTCTCTCTGACTTTTAGTTGGTTTGACTAAGGGTTTGTCTATCCTATTGATTTTCTCAAGGAACCAGCTCTTGGTTATATTGATTCTTTCTTTTGCTTACTTTGTTTCTAATTTATTCATTCAGCCATGAGTTTGATTATTTCCTGCTGTCTACTCATCTTGGTGTGTTTTTGTTTTGTTTTGTTTTCTTTTAGAACTTTCTCCTGTGCTGTTAAGTTGTTAGTATGAGATCTCTCCAACTTCTTTACAAAGATACTTAGTGCTATGATCTTCCCGAAATGAAAAGGGAGATATAACAACAGAAAGCAAGGAAATCTATAAAATCATTAGATCTTACTTCAAAAGGTCTTACTCTACAAAACTGGAGAATCTAAGTGAAATTGATGGTTTTCTAGAAGATTATTGCCAATTACCAAAATTAAATCCAGATCAGGTAAACTATTAAACAGACTGATATACCCAAAGGAAACAGAAGCAGTCATTAAACCCACCCACCCCCCAAAAAATAAAAATAAAAGAGCCCAGGGAAAGATATATTTATCACTGAATTCTACCACTCTTTCAAAGAAGAGATAATACCAATATTCCCCAAACTATTCCACAAAATAGAAACAGAAATATCATTGCCAAAGTCATTCTGATAGGCTACATCATAAACAACACAAAAAGTCAATAAAGAGAATTTCAGATTCAATCTCAATTATAACATTGATGAAAAAATACTGAATAAAATACTATAAAATACTCACCAAATCCAAGAACCCATCAAAAACATCATCCACCATGATCAAACAAGGTTCATCCCATGGACGTAGAGATGTATACCAAAACCAATCAATGCAATCCACCATATAAACAAATTGGGAAAACAATCACATGATCATTTCATTAGATGCTGAAAAAGCCTTTGACAAAATTCAATACCCATTTATGTTAAAGTATTGAAGAGATAAGGGATACAAGACCCATGCCTAAACACAATAAAAGGCCACATACAGCAAGCCAATAGCCAACATAAAATTAAGTAGAGAGAAACTTAAAACAATTCCACTAAAATCAGGGAAAAGACAAGGCTGTCCACTCTCTCCCTTTATCTTCAGTATAGTACTTGAATTTCTAACTAGAGTAATATGAAAACTAAATGAGATCAAAGATATACAAATTAGAAAAAAGTCAATGTATCTCTATTCACAGATATTATGATTGTATATATAAATGAGCCCAAAACTCTACCAGGTAATTCCTACAGCTGAGAAACCTAGCCTGCAATAATGTGGCTAGATTAAAAAAAAATCAACTCAGAAAGTCAATAGCCCTCCTTTATACAAATAATAAAGGAACAGAGAAAGAATTCAGGGAAATAGCACCCTTCACAATGCCACAAATGATATAAAATATCTTGCTTTAACTCCAAGCAAGTGAAAGATCTGTATGACAAGAACTTCAAGTCTCTGAAAAAAGAAACTGAAAAAGATATCAGAAGATGGGCACATCTCCCATGCTCATGGATTGGTAGGATTAGCATATTTAACATGGTCAAAATCAATCTACATATTTAATGCAATACCCATCAAACCTCTAACATAGTTTTCGAAGATATTGAAAGAAAAAAATAACTTCATATGGAAAAGCAATCAAACAAACAAAGCTGGATAGCTAAAACAATCCTGTAAAATAAACAAACTTCTGGAGGTATCAACATCCCTGACTTCAAGCTTGTCTATACAGAAATAATATGAAAATATGAATGATATTGTTACAGAAACAGACAGGATGATCAATGGAATCAAACTGAACACGCTGAAATAAACCTACATATCTATGGACACTTGACTTTTGAAAAAGAAGACAAAACCATATAATGGATAAAAGAAAGCATCTTGAACAAAAAGTAATGACATAATTGGATATCGACATGAAGAGGAATGCAAATAGATCCACATTTATAACCTTGCATAAGATGCAAGTCCATGAAGATCAAAGACCTTAACAAAACACTGGAGACACTAAATCTATTAGAAGAGAAGTAGGGAAAATAGCCTTAAATGCATTACTACAGGAGACAAGTTCCTGAACAGAACACCAGTGTCTCCAGCTCTTAAGATCAACAATTTGGCAATCAGGATCTCATGAAATTTTAAAGCTTTTGTAAGGCAAAGGTCACAGTCAATAGGACAAAACGGTAACACTAAGAATTGGTAAAAAAAAAAAAAAAAAAAAAAAAAATTGTTGGATCTTCACTTCATCCAACAGAGGGCTAATATGAAAAATATATAGAAAACTAAAGAAATTAAACACCAAAAACACACAGAATCCAATTCAAAATTGGAGTACAGAGGTAAACAGACTTCTTAACAGAAAAATTTCAAAAGATTGAGAAGCACTTAAAAAGAATTCAGTGTCCCTATTCATCAAGAAAATGTAAATCAAAATGACCCTAAGATTTGATCTTAGACTCATCATAATGGCTAAGATCAAAAACTCAATACCTGCAATGGTGGAGGCTTCTTGGTGTTTATGGGAGAGACTTCAGCTGAGACCCCTAGCAAAGGGGAATATGGAACCTGAAGTGGCTACTTCCTGTAGCCAGGCGGAAATCCTCAGTGGAGGCAAAAGGACACCAGCCCACTCATAAAACTTTCTACCCAAAATTTGTCCTGTCTTCAAGAAAGGCAGGGTCAAAGATGAAGGAAAGACTGGGAGAATGGGCGGCCAATCACTGACCCAACTTGAGACCCATACCATGGGCAAGAACAAATCCTTGACACTATTAATGATATTCTGTTAGGATTGCAGATAGGAGTTTAACATAACTGTCCTCTGAGATGCTGCACCTAGAAACTGATGGAAGCAGACGTAGAGACCCACAGCCAAACACTGAATAGAGCTCAGGGAGTATAGAAGAATTGAGGGAAGGGTTCTGAGACCCGAGGGGACTCTATATGACCAACAACTAACCTGGACCCTTTAGGGCTTCCAGAGATTGAACTGAACTACCAACCAATGAGCATGTTTGTGCTTAACTAGGCACTCTGCACATATGTAGCAGATATGCAGCTTGGTTTTCATGCAAGTCCCACTAGAACTGGTGTCTGGGCTGTCCCTGAATCTGTTGCTTGACTGTATATCCCGTTTCTCTAACTGGGCTACCTTGTCTGACCTTAGTGGAAGAAATGCTTCTAGTCTTGCAGAGCCTTGATGTACCAAGTTAGGGGACATCCAGTGAGTGCCTCCATACTCTACAGGGAGAAGGGCAGGAAATACGGGGGAGAGAAACTGTGGGAGAGTGGGACCAGGAGGAGGGAGGCAGTAAATAAATAAATAAATAAATAAATAAATAAATAAATAAATAAATAAATAAATAAGGAGAAGATTTGTGATAGTAATACAATTGTTGTGCTCAAGCATCTTTTTGGTATCTCTTTTGCTATATATACTAGAGAAAGAATAGCTTAATATGTTTTTAGGTTTTGAGAGTCATTACAATTTTCCCTTCCAGTTCTAAAAATTTATATGCTCTCTACCATCAGTGTACATGACTTCTTATTTCTCTACTTACTAGACAACATATTATTTTTGTAATTGTTATTATAACTTATATGCTCTCCTTTACTGTAGTCTTGACATGTATTCTTCAGCAAGTTAATAATTTGAATATTTATTTTTTAACTAGATGTTGGGATTGAATTTATTTCCATTTTATGAGAAGAGCAGGTCAGCACGTCTAGTCATGTTTAAATTGGACTACCTTTGTTTTGAGTTTTTGAGTTCCTTATGTACTCCAGTAGTTAATTTTTAGTTAGATGACTACTTGGAATTTTTGTTCTTTTCTCTAGGTTTTCTCTTCACTTTATCATTTCCTTCCTTATAGGATAGATTCTAAATTGAATGTATGCCCATATCTACTTTCACTTTTCTTTTTCTCTTTTTATTGTACTATTTTTTGTACTTTGGGCAGTCATATCTAAGGTAGTACCTACTGAGAAACATTTTTTACACTGTTTTACTTATTTTTTTTACCTTAGTAAATTCAAAGTTTCAGGTCTTACATTAAGGCTTTTAATTCAGTTTGAGGCAATTTCCATATATTAGTAGAAAAGAGTCACTTTTTTCTTGTGTATAAGATGTCTTGCTTTCCCAGAGCCATTTATTGAAGATCAATTCTACCTTATATACAGTTCTGAAATCACTGTCAGAGGTTAGTTGTGCATAGATGTGCAGATTTAGTCTGAGGACCTCTATTCTGTTCTAGATGTCAAGATGTTTGTATTATTCCCATGAAACAATAATTTGTCTACTATGACAAACAGAATGACTTGAAATCAAGTATTCTGTGTATTCAGTTTGGTTGTTTTTGAGATTTCATTAACTATTTCTGGATATTTTGTTCATGGGACCAATCACAGTCATGCTGATTACAAAACAAAATCTAAGAATGAATTAATAAATGAATTAACTCATCTCTAAATCAAACTAAGAAAACACAGACATCCAAAGTTGAAGAAGACCACAAATATGGAAAAATCTTTCATGTTAATGGACTGAAATAAATATCGGCTCCAAAGCATCATTGATTCCTTAGTGTATTTCCCAAGGATGTATCTGACAACATTTTAAAGGTAAAACTATTTATTTCTATTTTAATTCTTTACATTAATTCTGTTTCTTATTCAGTAACATTTTCAAAGAAAAATTGTAACATGCAAGTTAAACATATAAGAGTGTGCTCGTTCAGAATTGCTGCTTTAGGAGTGGTAGAACTTAAAGTTTCTCAAAAGGAAGTTTGTCAAAGATAAAACTGTCTTGAACAGGCAGACTAGAACTGGATGAGGTTGTATGAACATGTACACATTTGAGTGAACCATATGAGTTTAAGCTTGGCATGTTGGCAGATGCCCTTACTCCCAGAACTTGGGAGGCAGTGGCTAGTCGATCTCTCTGAATTTAAGGCCAGAATGGTTTACATAGTAAGTACTAGCCCAAGTAGGGCTACAAAGTAAGGATCTCTCCCTCAAAATAAAATAAAATAAAATAAAATAAAATAAAATAAAATAAAATAAAATAAAATAAAAAATTAAATTAAAATAAAATAAGATAAAATAAAATAAAATACAAACATACTCTTGAGTCTGGAGGCCCCAGGGAGAGGGTAGGTCTGGTGGGGGGTGGGATGGGGGCATCCTTAAAGAGATGGGGTGGGGCAGGAGGTATGGGATGTGGAAGAGTCAGAGGGTAGACCAGGATGGAGATAAAATCTGGAGTGCAAAAAAAAAAAAAAGATTAAATAAAATTAAAAATAAAATAAAAATACAAATATACAAATAAAAATCGAAAACAAAATCAAAAGTCAAAACAACAGAAACAAAACAAAATAAACATTAACAACATCACCCACACCATAAAATAAACTGCAAATCAACAAGGGTTTGCTTATTAACGCTTATACAGATTGTATTTCTATTTCTTCATATGGTATAGAATGGATGCTGAAATTCAAAGGGATAGTTATCAGGTTTGGTTGAAAACATTCCCAGGTCATAAAACTGGCAACAGGGCTTCAAAAACATAAATAACAAATTGACAGAGATCAGTGTATAATTACATCTTTTCTAAAGCACTTTGGAAATTAATGAGGCAGCTTGGGAGACCTGGGTCACAATGATACTTATTTAACATTTAGTCATTCTAAGGAGGTCATTGAGGTAATTTAATCATCCTTGAACACATTCAGCTCTCAGTATAACTAGAGATGACAACAATAAGAGCCATTCTTGGTTTTATTTCAATTGAATCATCCAAAGAATCCTTTGACCATCAAAATTCTCAAATTTTATTTTCACAGTATTGCCTCTATTTTTCTCACAAACTTAGACTTATTCCATAATTTCTGATTTTCTATTGTTTTTACATTTAAAATTACGTTTATTTTTTCCATGGTTACACTAAAATCTCATCTGTAGATTGTAATTTTTATTTTTATTTTTATTTTTAGTTAACAAAATCCAATAAACATTATTAATTTTCTGTTTTCTAATCTCTCTTTTAGGAAGTAGAAGTTCATTGACTGTGCTAACAGCCTTGCGTGATTTCACAGGGAATATTTTATTGACTTAGCTTTTAACTGTATATCACACATGATAGTTTCTTTCCAACAAATTTTAGAAACCATTCCTTGCTGATAATACCATGGTTGATATATTTGAAAGAATTCTGCTAAATGAATGCCATTTGTCATTGATAATCTGCTGTAAAATATTACCATAATAATTGTAAATCATACTTAAAATTAATTAGAATTTGGTCAAAATTAGCTATCTTAGTAGTTGTGATTACCCAAATTTTGTTCTCATGAGACTTTGATATATACTTTCCTGTTCTAGAAGAAAACTTGTTAGAAGATTGATAGGAAAAACATTAAGGAGCTCTAAAATATCTCATATTGGCCAATAAATAATCCACAGTGGAAATATGTACATCATTTTCCATATATTCCTTAGGCTGACTGAGCCTATACCTTCATCCAAACAGGTTTCTTAGGAAAAAGTTTATATTTGGGACTATTGAATACAAAAATACCAAGAAATAATATTTATCATTATATACAAAATAATTTTACATTCTTATCATTTTTATGTAATACTAAAATATTTTCAAATTTTTATTTGTAAATTTTTCTGTACATGAATGGCTTGCTCATGTCTGTCTCAGTATACCATGTGATTACTGGCATGCATGGATGTCAGAATGGGCATCCATAACATGGAGCTATGGATGGTAGGTGAGTCAACATATGGGTGTTTAGAATAGAACCCAGGTGTCGGCAACAAGTTCTCTTAACCCCTCAGAAATCTCTCCAACTTCAATAAATAACTTTATTAAGAATCAATTTCTGAAAAACTAATTGTTATTAAATATTTAAAAATGTCTGGATATCCTTCCTCTTTTCTCTGTCTGGAGTCTTTCTCCATTGAAAACCTCTCTCCTGCAGTCTAGCTTCCATAGTTAGAGAAAAAATATGTAAATGCCAATTCCATTTCAATTAAAAGCATATGGAAAAATGTAATAAAATAAATAGCTTCAATTTAATCATAATCAGTGACACATGAAGTTGAAACTATGAACATTGTATTCTAATTTTCAACAATGTAAGCAAGAGTATATTACCCAATTATAACAGACAGAAGTCATTAAATTATACAATATTGTCAGGTACATAATATCGAGTTGGTTGCTTTGAATAAAGGTAATAAAGAGAATTCTGGGATAATGAATTAACATTACTATGACCCAGGAGTATTAATGAAGCTTCTGAATTCGGATGCAGGGGAACTTTGATCTAAGGGTGAGCCTGTTAGGAAGATAGATTTAGAAGCCTTTCTTCTGCTGTCATTCCTAATGTCCCATCTGTAAAATGTGATTCTATATATCTGTCATCTCTTCAAGGCAAAAGGAAAGAGAAGGTCTCTCAAATCAGATGCATGTTCTCAAACTTAATCTCCACTTTGTTAGCACAGAAGGGATTTCAGACCTCTGCCACTCATATCTATTATAGTTGATTGAAATAGCCAAAGGATTTTTTAAAAATGTATGTGTGAATGCATATAAGGTCATTAATGTGAAACCTCACTTTATGTAAAAGAAAAATAAAAAAGCATGATCTGATTAAACATTGAATAAAATAACTTATGTAATATTGAATAGTATAATAGTATTTATATATTAATGTATATATACAATAGCATTTTCCTGTTTTTTCTGAATTTTGAGCATAAATAATTAGGTGGTCAGGTTTAGTTTCAACATCCTGAGATTTTACATCATAAAACATCTTACATAGTTTAAGTTGGCAAAAGTAAACATTATACCAATCACAATGTTGTTTACTACTCCATCTAGATCCTTAAAATGCTTTATGTCTAAACAAAGTTGATATAAGAATGTCAAATCAGGAATCATACCTAGGAATGTTAGGGAGAGTTTTGATTCTAGATAGCAGACTGAAGTATATAGCACACAGTTCTACTTCATTTCATCACCATATTTCTATGAGTTACAGAAATAACTTGCCAGGTAACTCATTGATAGTGGAGTTATCTAGCAGGTGGAAAGCCTTGACTTCAACCTCCAGCAACACTGTGTGTGTGTGTGTGTGTGTGTGTGTGTGTGTGTGTGTGTGTGTGTGTACATATATAAACATATATAGCAAACATAATTTAAAATGAATCAACATTGTTGTAAACTCTTATAATCTTGACTCTTGAGAGTTGGAAAGAGGAAGGTATTGTGTTCAAAGCCAGGCTGTTCTAATAGGCAAAGAACCTGGTTGAAATAATGAATAGTTAGATAGATGATAGATAGATAGATAGATAGATAGATAGATAGATAGATAGATAGATAGATAGATAGATAGATAGACAGATGGATGGATCAGGTGATTAATTGATTCATTTATTTCTTAATTAAGGAGAGCATAACATTTTTGCCAGTAGTGAAGAAAGTAAAGCCCCTAAAGTCATAGCTTTGGAAGTACTTTTTGGAAAATATTTAATCAGTTTTCTTTCCTTAGATGCAAAATTCTTAACAAATACAATTTATACATAATGATTAATTTCATCTGCTTACTTAGTGTTAGTTTGAGTTATCTTATCAGTATAATTCAGAAAGTACAAGTTAAGTATTATGAATATATATATATATATATACATATATATATATATATATATGTATATATATATATATATATATTCAGAATTTAATGTTGACTATAAAATTATTCTCCTACCGACACAGGAATACCAGCCACTTCATGGGCCATTTTGCATATACTGGCATACTGGTGACTGGAGTTCAGAAACAGTCAGCAGGATGGAAACAATGCTTCTTATTAGATACCTAGACAGCTTTCCTGGGACAGTGAGTGCATGAGTATTAGAAAACAATCTACTACTACCACTTCACTAGACCAAGGCAATTCTTTATTTAATTCTAAAACATTTCCTTACACCCACAGGGAAGTTATTAAGCTTCTCTTTACAGCAAATGCAAATGAATACCGACAGTTACAGAAGTTCACAACTCAAGAAAATACAAAGATTCAAAAGATATCATGAAGCCCAGCCCCAAGAAGGTACATCCAATTCATAACTCCTGCATCCTTGGGTCAGGGACCATCATGGAAGAAGCATGTGGCCAAAAGAAGGTAAGTGCCAGAACATTGATTATCCAATGCAGAGTAATCAGCCTTGAGAACACATGCATACCACTAACAAAAATAGGCTTAGCAGATGTTATTTATTTATATTTGTGTGTGGATCCATGTAGTGTACACACATATACAACACACACATATACAGCAAACACACATGCACATACACCAAAATGATGATGTTGATGATGATGATGATGATGTTGATGATGATGATGATGATGATGATGATGATGATGATGATGATGATGATGATGGCGGCAAAAGACTGCCAAATTCAGAGTGAAGTGTATAGGAGAGGTTCAAGGGAAAGTAATTGGATATGCTGGGGGAGTGAAAAGAGGTAGAGGTGATGTAATTCTACTTCAATTGTAACCATTAAATAAAGTCTTAAAAATGGCTCTCTTGATGTATGGTTATTTGTACAGTCTAATGTATCTATATTGTAAGAACTTCTGAGAAATATATATGATTTTTTTCACAAAGTCAATATTGAGTTCCCTGTGATCAACCTTTTCTTTGCACTATTTCTCATTGGCTATTTAAAACACACATAAGGTTAGGCCCCATCATTATGGCCACGCTATGGCCAACACAAAGAGAACTTGATGTTTGTTTGTTTGCTCTATTTCACAAAGCTTTCTGATCTTTTTCAATTTTCTTATATCTGTTCATACGTTATTTCTATGAATGTGGTGATTTTTTTTGAAAAGTTGCATGACATGCTGCCTTGGTTAGGGTTATTGTTGCTGTGAAGAGACACCATGACCAAGACAATGGTAATAAAAGACAATATTTAATTGGGTGTCAGGAAGTTGAGGGTAGAGACCAAAGTTATCTATCTATCTATCTATCTATCTATCTATCTATCTATCTATCTATCTATCTATCTTTCTATTATTTATCATCTATCTATCATCTATTTATTTGTGTTTGTGTATGTGTGTGTATGTAGCCTTGCTTACCTCATGTCATTTGTCTTCAAATATAAGGTAACTAATAAAAAAAATAATGGTTGAAAGCTTTCTCAGAAGCAGGCAGACATGGTTCTGGTGGAGCCTAGAGTTCTACAGGCCACAGCAGGAGACTGTCTTCTACTGGCAGCCAGGAGAATGGTCTCTTCTGCCTTGGGAGGAGCTCAAGTATGGGACCTCAAAGCCCATTCTCTCAGTGTCTCACTTCCTCGAACAGGGGCACACCTATTTCAACTAGGTCACACCTCCTAGTGGTGTCACTTCTCATGAGCCAAGTTTATACAAAACACCACAGATACCACAGATACTGAGAAGATTTTGTCTTTGGGTGAAATGTTCTATAACAAAGGGTTATATCTGCTAAATTGATTATGCTACTTAGTTCCATCATTCCTCTGTTTATTGTTTGTCTGAATGATCTGTCTATTACTAGGTGTGAAAATCTAAGTCACGCTCTTTCAGTATGTGAGGATCTTCATGTGATTTTAGCTGTAGTACTGTTTGTTTTATGAACTTAGGTTCCCTTGTCTTTGGTTTAGTTGTAAAGTATTGTAATATCCCATTTGGTATATTTTTTTAATTGATGAGTATATAGTGGTCTTTCAGACAAATTTTGGTTTGAAGTCTGTTTTGTTAGATATTAAAATGACTACCCTGGCTTGTTTCTAGTGTCTATATGCTTGTGTACTGGCTGGTTTTGTGTCAATTTGACACAAGCTGGAGTTATCACAGAGAAAGGAGTTTCAGTTGAGAAAATGCCTCCATGAGATCCAGCTGTAAAGGCATTTTCTCAATTAGCGATTAAGGGGGAAGGGTCCCTTGTTGGTGGTACAATATGTGGGCTGGTAGTTTTGGGCTCTATAAGAAGGCCAGCTGAGCAAGCTAGGAGAAGCAAGCAAGCCAGCAAGAAACATCCCTCCATGGCCTCTGCATCAGCTCCTGCTTCCTGACCTGCTTGAGTTCCAATCCTGACTTCCTCTGGTGATGAACAGCAGTGTGGAAGTATAAGCTAAATAAACCCTTTCCTCCCCAAGTTGCTTCTTGGTCATGATGTTTGTGCAGGAATAGAAACCCTGACTAAGACAAATTGGTGCCAGAATAGTTGGGTATTTCTGTGACAACCTGACCATGCTTTGGATAGGACTGTGGAAGGACTTTGGAACTTTGGACTTGAAGATCTATTCGGTCATAAGAGCTTTGTGGGATGTTGTGTAGGAGCATGGAAGATAATGTTGAGAACAGTGCAGAAGATGGAGGCCTGGTTTGTGAAATTTCAGAGGGAAGATTTAAGACTCTTATCATGGCCATTGCTATTTTGACTGTGAAGATTCTGTGGTTTTGGTTAGCTGGGGCTGAAGGATCAGCTATGATTAACAAGATACCAGAACTACTAAAGCAAAACCATTGCATTACTGGGACTATTGATGCTGGTTAGCTGGAGCTGGGAAATTGGTGGTGATTGGGAAGAGACCAGCATCATTGAGGTGAAATCTTTTGAAAAATGTTTTTTGAGAGCACAGAGGCTGCATTCCAGAGATAACCAGGGTTGTACCCTGTGCTGTAGCTGGATTTGGTAATGTGTAAGAGTCACCCAGGTGGTAGTGGTTTTGAAGGCATGAAGGGGTCATAAAGAGCAGCTGAGGCCTGGGCACTGTGAGAGGCCATGGAAGGTCATTGGTGAAGGTGCAGCCTCAGTTGCAATTGATGGCCCAGGACTGTAGGGGTCATGCAAAGGAGTTGAGGCTTGGCACCATGAAGTGAGCCTATGAGAGGCTGTTGGTAAAGCCTAGTTGCAGCAGAAGACAGCAGTGTTTTGGAGATGCCAGTATTATAGGATGACCACCAAGAACAGCAGCAGCAGTGGAGTACAGGCATATGGAGCCTAGAAGACAAGGTATTTGATACAAAGGGCAGAGCTGAAGTGACTCAAGCCCTTGGAGGAATCCAGAAGATCATGAGTGGATCCCAGACATTGGACAGTTGGAGTTTGATTTTGCTTTTGATTGTGACTGTGCCCTGATATATTTTCCCTCCTGAAGGAAGAAGGTATTTTAGTGGAGCACACAGTTAAGAGACTTCTAATGGTAAAAAGACTGTGAATTCTAAGAGATTGGATATCTTTAAAGGGATTGAAATTTTAATAGTAAGAATTGGCAAAGACTGTGGGACTTTTAAAGTTATTTAGATTTTGGGGATAAATAAGAAAGTAAGGGTTGAGGCTTAACAGTGATGCATTTGTGTGTCAAGTTGACAAGGGGTCAATTATACTGGCTAGTTTTGTGTCAACTTGAAACAAGCTGGAGTTATCACAGAGAAAGGAGTTTCAGTTGAGAAAATGTCTCTATGAGTTCCAGCTCTAAGGCATTTTCTCAATTAGTGATCAAGGGGGAAGGCCTGTTGTGGGTGGTACCACATGTAAGCTGGTAGTCTTTGGCTCTATAAGAAAGCCAGCTGAGCAAGCCAGGAGAAGCAAGCAAACCAGTAAGGAACATCCCTCCATGGCCTCTGCATCAGCTCCTGCTTCCTGACTTGCTTGAGTTCCAATCCTGACTTCCTCTGGTGATGAACATCAGTATGGAAGTATAAGCAGAATAAACCCTTTCCTCCCCAAGTTGCTTCTTGGTCATGATATTTGTGCAAGAATTCTAACCCTGACTAAGACAGCTTGTAATATCTTCCTGCATCCTTTATGGCCTACAAGATGTCTATCCTTGATATTACAGTGTTTCTTGCTTTCATCAAAAGGATAGAATTTGTTTTCAAATCCAGTCTCATATTAGCCTTTGTATTTATTTCTACTGGGGAACTGAGTGTAATGATGTTGAGAGATACAAATGAGCAGGGTTTGCTTATTGTCATTTTTTGTAGTCTGGTTATTTTCCTTTTGTTCTGATTTATTCATTTATCTTGGCTTTCTCATTATGTCTCTGTTCTTGGATATGGATGAACACTTCAGTTTGAAGTCATTCTAGTGCCTTTTGAAGGGCTGTATTTATAAGCATTGTATAATTTTTTTTTTCAGGGAAATGTCTTTCTTTCTCCACGTACTGTGATACAACTTTTGTTCCGTATTCTAGGCTGGCCTGGCAACTCTAGCCTGTTAGAGTTTATAAAATATCCTGTCAGGCTCTTCTGGATCTTAGGGTATCCACTGAAATCTGTTGTCCTTCTGATATTTCTTCATTTATATATCACTTGGTTCATTTTTGTGTGTGTTTGTTTGGTTTTTTGAAACTTTTATTGAGTCTTTGTGAGTTTCATATCATACCTCCAGTCCTGCTCACCTTCCTGGCTACTCACATCCATGCTTCTCTCTTCCAACCTCACCCTCAAAATAAAATACAGACTACACAAACACACACACACACACACACACACACACGCACACGCACACGCACACGCACATGCACACACACACACCATAGAAGAACATCTCATTGAGGAAGCTGTAGTAAGTCACACTATGTCTCACAGTGATTCCTTTTGTCCACATATCTTCACTTGCAAATGTTCATTTTAGTGACTCATTTGTCTGGTTCCAGGACTCTGGCTTCTGTGACACCATCACCATTGGATCCTCAGTGGGACTCTTCTAATTGTCCTATTGATGCTCTTTCTCATAGAGTTTTCCATCTTTGGATCAGCAGGACTGGCCCTTTAATGCTTCCAAACCATTTGCAGATGATATAGATAATGTGGTAGGATGACTCAGAGCCCTGAATCGGGGCCAGAGTTATAGCTATGCTGGCAAGTGTGCCAGCTCTCCCTTACCAGCACCACCAGGGAGAGCATTCCAGCAGTGCTCCAGCTCAGCCACCAAAGCTTTCATCTGCAGGACATAGGGTGGCTTACCTGCTCTCATGTCCTTGGCACAGGCTAACCCCAACCCATACCTCCATAGCCAGTTCCACTGTGCTATCCAGTCAAAGGTGTAGGTTCCATTCACCCAAGTGGTCTAGCCTGAGGGGGGCTAGGGCAGCTCTTCCCCTCTCTTCCCCTTTTGGAATTGCTTACCACTGTCTTTTGTATCAGGGCCAACTCCACTGTGTTGCCAGGGCAAAGTTAATGAGTCAATCTCTGCTGAAGAAGTTAGGGGCGGGTAACCTGCTCTAATGACCACAGTGCCAGTTTCCTCAACTACCTCTAAAGGTGAGGAGCAAGAGGGCATGTCCCCCCATTTCAAGGCCACATCACAGCAGAGGAGTGGCAGACCCAACTCTTACTAGATCATACTCTTGGTACAGGTTCACTTGTTTCCCCCCCCCATCCCCCAGGATCTGCTCTGCTGTGCTGTCTAAGCAAGGTACAAGGCTTGTTCTCCTGAGTGCTGCATCTACTGAGGGACAGGGATAGCTCTCTTGTGCTCATGACTATTTTTGTGGGCAGCTTTTCAATCTGCCACAGTCACATTCATGACCTCTGGGTTAGCTCACCTAATAATCCTGCCACTAGAGCCAACTCCAGTATGCTGCCTAGGCAAGGTAAAAGGCTACTTTCTGGAATACTGCTGCTGGTGTGAGATGCCAGCTCTCTAGAGTACATGAGACAGGGAGTGGTAGGGTCAGTTTAGCCCAGTCTTTGGACATCCAAGGGATCCCTGAAGGCTGTCCCTATGTCCCTATAGGGGCATCCCTATGTTCTCTAGTGATAATGTGAGCCTTAGAAACCAACACTGGACACTGAAATCTGCTGCAGAGTAGCTAAAGATCCAGACAACAACTCAGTAACTTAGTAACAACTCAGGCTAGTACTTTGCCATGGCCCTGTGTCGCAAGGCTGACCACTCACAACATGCCATTCCTCTCCTACCTCGAGTCTTCACTTCCATTTGTCTTCATAATGCTCTAGCTGCTTCAGTTCTCTTTCCCTTCTGTCTTTCACATAGTTGGAGATTGTGGTGGCTCCTGCAGCTGGTGTATCCCTGGTTGACATTCCCCATCCAAGTTATATCACATGACAGTAAGTGGGTGCCTACTGTGCTCCAGAGGGTAGATTTGTAGGTGTCATGGTGGTCTGAAGGTCTCTATGGTGGTAGGTGATACTCTGTGGATCTATGACCTGCCTTTGCTCTGGGGCAAAGGGCAGGTCTGTGAGTGTATTTCCCCTTCATCACTGTGTGGCAGGGTGAAACACAGATCTTTGCCTGCCTTCCTCCTCCTAACTTATGCTGCCTTAATTTGATTTGATTTGATTTTTATGATGTCTAGGCAGAAAACAGCTTTGGACACCCAGCCAGACCTCGAGCCAGGATGAACAAAGGGTTGCCATCTCTCTTCCTGGGAGTGGTATAAGAGCACCACCACAAGCAGTCTGTCTGCCCATTGCCAAGAGGGTACTTAGCTGTTTTACCTTCCAACTTTTTATGTTTTGATTGTTATGTGTTTGGGGGAGTTTATTTTCTGGGCTAGTGTATTTGATGTTTTGTATACTTCTTGCACCTTGAGAGGAGCCTCTTTATTTAGGTTAGGGAGATTATCTTCTATGACTTTGTTTAAAATATTTTCTGGGACTTTGACCTAAATTTCCTTTCTTTTCATTATTTCTGGTATTCTTAGATTTAGTCTTTTCTGGATGTTTTGTACCTGCATTATTTTAGGATAACCATTTTATTTGGCCATAGTATCTTTTTTTTTTTTTTTTTTTTGTCTACTTGTATACAGTGCCTGAGAGTCTCTCTTCCCTTCTTTTGTGTTCTGTTGGTGAGACTTGCTTTCAAACTCCTATTTGAGTTCATGAATTTTTCATTTCCAGTTTTACCTCATTTGGGTTTTCTTTATTAATTTCCCTTCCACTTTCATATCTTGAATAGTTTTCTTTATTTAATTCCACATTGTATTTTATAGATTTATTAATGGATTTATTCATATCTTCTGTAAGATCCTGATCACATTCATTATAGCTATTTTGAAGTCTTCTTATGGCTCAGTTGAATTGCAATTCTCAAGGTCTATTGTAATAGATATACTATGGTCTCTATGGTGGTAGGTGATACTCTAGATATACATTCTAGAGGATATACATTCTTCTAACTATTATTGATTTTGATTTTACTTTGTAGTCTAGGCATCAGGTTTTAGATAATTGAAATTCTAGGTGCTAATATCTGGATTTGTCTTTGTCGGGTACTGTACTGACTAGGTTTGTGTGTCAACTTGACACAAGCTGAAGTTATCACAGAGAAAGGACTTTCAGTTGAGAAAATGCCTCCATGAGATCCAGAAGTAAGGCATTTTCTCAATTAGTGATCAAGGGGGGAGGGCCCCTTGTGAGTGGTACCATCTGTGGGCTGGTAGTCTTGGGCTCTATAAGAAAGCCAGCTGAGCAAGCCAGGAGAAGCAAGCGAGTCAGTAAGTGACATCCCTCCATGGTCTCTGCATCAGCTCCTGATCCTTGACCTGCTTGAGTTCCAGTCCTGACTTCCTTTTGTGATGTACAGCAGCATGGAAATGTAAGCCAAATAAACCCTTTCCTCCCCAACTTGCATCTTGGTCATGATGTTTGTGCAGGAATAGAAACCCTGACTAAGACAGGTGGGTTTTCAATTTCTTGATTCTATTTCTCCCGCTGGATCTTAGGAACACTTGGTGGCTGTGGATTACCTGGTAGGGAATGAGACCTGCTAAAAGTTTCCATCAGGGATTCTAACTAAAACTTGTTTCTAGGTTTCGGGAGTTGACAACCAGGAATGGGATGGTTATGAATTGCAAAAGACTGAAAGGGTCCACAGAACCAAAGAAATCTGGGTCTCTCATGAAGATATGATGCCCTGGCCTGTGTGACCATGGCCTTTCTAGGGAGATACTGCTTGTATTGTTGTTTGACGAGACATTGGAATGATGTGAGGAAGGATTGGTATTGGAAAATACTGCTTTAGTCCCTTTGGAATGAGGGAGGTGAGATAAGAGAATCCACAGCATGTAGCCAGCAAGTAAGATGGTGAGAACCCTGGAAATGGAATGTTGAGGTTGGGAAGGACACTGGAAAATACTGGATTTTCTGGCTTGGATGGGTAGGGGCTTTGCAAGGCAATACTGCCTGGGTTGTTCAAAGATGTGGCAGTAGGATCATGTGAAAAAGAAAGACTTATCAGAAGATATGTTGAAAAAATTATTTTTAGCACTGATTATTTAATATGATTTTTATGGCAGTACAAATCATTAATTTGCCAAGGAAAGTAATAATTTATGCTTGATTATATACTACATTACAGTATGTTGAAAATACACACATTTACTAATAAGTTCACCTAATATTAACTAAATAGTCAAATGCTATTTTACATACTTATACTATGCTGCTGTAGAACAAGTTTTGCTTATCAGTATTTTGATACTACTGGACATATTTTATCTTTCATGTCTTACCTGGAGACTATCTTTTGTTGTGTGCTTTTTTTGCAGTACTATTTTCATCTCCAATCTACAGACACATGATTTAAAAGAAGAAATGTAAGAAGATGGAACGAAATAAAACCAGTGCAGAAAACTTAGTTGGGCATCTGTGTATTATTCCTTGTGTTTGTTTGTAGGAATATAATTTCCTTATAGTTACCTTTCAGAATTTTGATAAATTTATTATATGTATATTTTTTTCATGGATTTTAGTAGTATATAACAGAAACCACACTAAAACACATACCCGTTCAATCTATCCAGAAATGCAAATCCTACAGTAATGTTTTAATTCAGTGTTTTGATAATCAAAAGGAAAAATTGAGTTATGAGGAAGCTTAATATTGTGATGGAAGAGTAACATTTATTGTTGTCATGGAAAATGCTACTAAAGTGGAAACCAATGTACTGTCAACTGTATGGAAACATGAAATGACTCCAAGTACATTAATGTCAATAGCAGAGAAAATAAATGTATGGTGACAGAATGTGAGAAAATTTGTTATATTTTGGGGACTATAAAGATGAACTGCTAGGATGCAGAAATTCCTTACTCTTTAAAGGGTAGAGTCATAACCAAAAAGACAAAATTAAAATGCAGAAGAAAGTAAGCTGTTGGTTTGGAAAAAATATTCATTATCATGTATTTTGATTTTACTAAACCTACATGTACATATCACAAAAATGTATCATCATGATGCATATAATGCCATTCTTTGCTATGCATATTTTATATTTGCATACAATTGCTATACTAAAACAGAACGAATAATTCACTATGAACAAAGCAGCTGTTTTTAACTTTCTTAATCTTTTTAAATAACTTAACCAAAAAAAGTTGGCATTTCTCATGATTATTCCTGTGTCATGACCCTAGACAATGTGTAGAACATTAAGTGATAAAAAAGCCATGAATAGCAGGTAAATTCAAAAGCCATTTTGAAATGATATTGTTTCTTTTAAAGAAAGGAATAGTAAATTCTTTAAAACTATACAGATTACTTTGTTCTATGTAAAAATTGTTGTTCTATGCAATTAAATAATCATTATTTAATCAAAATAATCTGTATCATTAAAAATAATGAAGAAGTAGAGAGATATGTTATGTTTATAAACCAAATGCACAAATATTGTTATTAGGATTCAATAAAATCCAAATGAGCACTGACATACTTTTAGAGTTTGACAGGTAGTTTCTGGGTTTACATTGGCAAATACACATATGTGCTTCAGCCACCCTGAAAGAAATGGTCAACTTTCTGAACATCTCTTTAAAGTCCACAGGTATGTGCTAATGTTCTTAACAAGACCATGTATTGTCCATGGGGTCAGAGGTAATTTGAACAATAAGGAAGAGTAATATAAGGAGCAGAGTCATTCTTGTCTGAGCTTACCTGAGTTTGAAGACCCATATCTTTGAATAACATTGGTAGAAGTCTATGTATAAATCCATAATTTACAGATTAAGCCACATAGACATGGAGCTAAAAATATATATGTAGTCTATACATATTATACAGATTATACATTAAAACATGTGAAACATATTATGACCAGTTAATGTGTAAAACACTATGATAATAATTATTAATAATAGTAAAAATGTTAAGTTATGTATCAGAAAACCAGCACTGGACAACACAAGAAAAATTGTTCTGAAGAAAATATATTGTATTGAATTATTTCTGCCTTAACTGAAGAATTTTTTAGGTATTTCTGAAGGGAAGAGCTAAAGAAAATATCCAAATATATTAGCTTTAATGTGTATAATATAAATTTATAATTATACTTTAAATACATAAATTTGATGGGTAGTTTACAATAAGATAGTCCAAGCTTTTTTTTTTTTTTGTCATCTATACCTAATTACATGAAGATAGATATATAGACAAACAGAATAATGTGGTAGGTAGAAAAGTGATATAAATTAGTTGTAATGCTGACTTTGAAGGAGCTGTTAATCAGATCTTCAAGGCAACACCTGATAGCATGCATCAAATGGAATATTGTTTAGAAAGACAAATGCACACACATAGTTAGATTGATAAAATACTATTTTTCTCTGGAAATGCCTAAACATAGTTAGATTGGTGAAAAGCTATGACAGTACAAAGCTTTACCTCAAAACTCACTAAGTAGATTAGATATTTCTTCAAACTCACAGTGATCTGCTTGACTCTGTCTCCCAAATGCTGAGAAGAAAAGTATGAGCCATTCCAGTTACCCATCTTATCTAATCTTGTACTGTTTCTCAAGATGAATTGTGTTGTTTTAAAATGAAACAGTCATGATTATTCATAACGTAGATTCAGAGAGAAAAGGAAATAAGCATTAATGGTAAGGAGGGTAGTAGAACACACAATATTATGAAATTTAAGCACCAGGGAAAACTGGTGCTTAAATGTGTAGGAGAGATAGACATAGATGTATGTGGGAGTGGAGGGAAAGCAGAGGGGATGGAAGGAGAGGAGTGACCAAAGCTAAAGCAGTATTAAATAGATTTATGGAAACCTACTATTTGCTCACTAATTTAAGAAATATATCACCTGAAACGTAAGGTTAAACTGAGGTACTATATGAGGAGATAACAGTGTTCTGGAATGATATGGATTATTAGGGAAAATCTTAGTTCCAGGAATGAGATATATCTGCACCAGTTCATGATGTTTTGTCAGCAAGAGATAAATGAGAAAATTGTGCAAAAGACCATAGTCTCCTCAATACCATGGAACAATCTATTATGAATTAATATTGGAGCATTCCAACAGATTTATTCACACTCCCTGGTTTCCTGATCAGGACAATCTAGAGCTTAGATCTCTACCTATGGTGATTCTTAACCTGGAAACGACATACATGAATATCTGATTGTCTTTGTGGCTGTTGTTTAGATTCTGAAGATGAAATGTTCCAGGATGCATTAGGCTTATCTATAGAATAGTTGTGATAATATAATTATTTATTTATCATTTCATTGGCCACACATACTTTTCTAACGTGTATGGCAATCCTAAGGGATTAGAAAATCAACTTACCTCAAAATCCAACTATGTCACAGATAGGCATGCACACAAAGATCCTTCGTCAAACTACAAAGATGACATGTTCATTTCTGCTCTATTCATAATAGCCAGAAATTGAAAGCAACGTAAATATCACTCAAAAGAAGGATGGATGAAGGAAATGTGATAAATATACACAGTGGACTATTACTCAGCCATTACAATACATGAGTTCATGACTTTGCAAATAAATAAATGGAAGAGGAAAAATCACCCTGAATGAGGTATCCCAAAGTCAGAAAGACAAATATGGTATATATTTGCATATGTTTTGATATTAGCTAGTAAATAATTCATAACCAAGCTACAAACTGAAGCAACATGCACAGGCCCAGCACTTGTCTGCTCCAGATCTTCAGTGTATATATTATGATTTCCAGTTTAGGCTTTTATAGGATTCTTAGTTGTACAAATGAGTAACGTTCTGATTTTGTGTGTTCTCTTGGTCTCTTTTCATTCTGTCGGGTTGCCCTGTCAAATTTCAATGTTGTCATTTTATTTGATTATACTTGTTATATTTTAATATTACCTCTTAGAGGCATGCTATTTTTTTTATAATGAGTGACAGAAAGTCGATCGATCAATATTATAGTAGTAGTAGGTAGTTACTGGGAGAAATAGAGAGAGCGGAAGCCATTATCAGAGTATTTTATGTAAGAAAGGAGTCTATTTTCAATAAAACTACCCACTGTCTCCCTATCTATTCAAAATAGTACTTCAAGTTCTAGCTAGAGCAAGAAAATAACTTAATGAGATCAAAGCAATACAAATTGTAAAGGAAGATTTTGAAGTATTGCTATTTGCACATGATGTACTAATATACATAAGTGACCCCATAAATTGTACTAGAGACCTCCTACAGCTGATAAACACCTTCATCAATGTAGATGGACATAAAATTAACTAAAAAAAAAATCAGTACCCTATATTTATACAAACAATAAATGGATTGAGAAAGAAATTACAGAAACAGCACCCCTTTTCAATAGCCACAAATGATATAAAATATCTTAGTTTAACTCTAACCAAGCAGGTAAAAGACCTATATGGGAAGAACTTCAAGTCACTGAAGAAAGAAATTGAGGAAAATATTAGAAGATGGAAAGGTCCCCCATGTTCATGGATAGGTAGGATTAACATACAAAAATGGACATCTTACCAAAAGTGATCTACAGTTTCAATGCAATTCTCATTAAAATTCTAACAGAACTCTTAACAAACCTTGAAAGAGCAATTCTCATGGTCATATAAAAAAATAGATAAAACCATATTCTACAATAATAGAAATTCTGGAGATACCGCCATCCCCAATTTTAAGCTATACTACAGAGAAATAGTAATAAAAACTGCATGGTATTGGTACATGAACAGACTGGTTGACCAAAAGAATCAAATTGAACTCCCAGAAAAAAACCCACAAATCTATGGACACATTATTTTTGACAAAGAAGCCAAAAACATATAATGGAACAAAAAGAAAGGATCTTCAACAAATGGTGTTGGTCTAAGTGGATGCTTGCATGTGGAAAAATGCAAATTGATCCATATCTACCACCCTGCAAAAAACTCCAGTCTAAGTGGATCAAACACATTAAAGCAAAACTGGATACACTAAATCTAATAGAAACAAAATTGGAGAATAGCGTTGAATGCATTCATGCAGGACACAACTTCCTGAACAGAACACCAGTGGCTTAGGCACTGGGAGCAATAACCGATACATGAGACCTCATGAAACTGAAAAGCTTCTGAAGGGAAACGACTGTCCATAGGACAAAATGACAGCCTACAGATTGAGAAAGAACTCAAGAAGTTAAACAACAACCCAAATAACCCCATGAAAAATGCAGTACAAAGCTAAACAGAGAATTCTCAACAGAGCAATCTTAAGTGTCTGAGAAGCACTTAAAGACTGGGGGAGCTGCCAGAAGGACTGGAGGAGTGGAGGGGGATTGAAATCCCATAGAAAGAACAATCCAGATCACCCAGTGCTGCCAGGAACTAGACAACCAACCAAGGAGTGTACATGGAGGGACCCATGGCTCCAGATATATATGTAGCATAGGATAACCTTGTCTGACATCAATGGGAGGGGAGGTCCTTGGTCCTGTGGAGTTTTGATGCAGCAGCATAGTGGAATGCTGAAGCAGAGGGGCAGTAGAGGGTGGGTGGGTAAGGGAATACCCTCATAGAGGCAAAGAGGAGGGGGAAAGGGTGGATATGGGATGGAGGTCTGTGGAGGGGTAACCGGGAAGTGGGATATCATTTGAGATATAAGGGAGATATCATTTTAGATGTAAATGAATGGATTGATTAATAAAACAAAAGAATTCACAAAACAAACAGTACACATGGAGGGACCCATGACTCAGCTGCATATGTAACAGAGGATTGCCTTATCTAGTACCAATGGGAAGAGAGTCCCTTGGTCCTGTGGAGGCTTGATGATCCAGTGTAGGGGAATGATAAGGTGCTGAGGTAGGAGTGGGTGGGTCGGTAGGGGAACACCTTCATAGAAGCAGGAGGAATAGGGGAAGATATAGGGGATTTGTGGAGGGGAAAGTGGAAAGGGGGATAAATTTGAAATTTAAATAAATAAATTAACCAATAAAACAAACAAACAACAAAAATTTCTTCAATGTCTTTAGTCATCAGGGAAATGCAAAACAAAAATAAAAACATAGCAAATAACAACAACAAAAAAATCAACCCTGAGATTCCATTTTATAACTGTCATAATGCCTAGATCAAATACCCATGTGACAGCACAGGGTGATGAGGATATGACCTAAGGGGAACACTCTTCCATTAATGGTATGAGTGAAAACTTGTACAATGACTTTGGATATCAATTTGGCAGTTTGTCAGAAAACTGACAATAGTTCTACTTCAAGAATCTTTTAAACCTGGGAATATATCCAAAAGACACCCCACTATACCAAAGGGATACTTGTAAAACTATGTTCATAGTAGCTTTATTTGTAATAATAATAGCTAGAAACAACCTAGATATCTCTCCATTGGAATGGATAGAGAAAACATGTTACATATACACTATACAATACTACTCAGCCATTAAAAACAAAGGCATCATCAATTCTGCAAGCAACTGAGTGGATCTTGAGAATATTATCCTGAGTTAGATAACATGGAGCCAGAAAGACAGGTATGGTACATACTTGTAAGTGCACATTAGTTATTAAATGCAGGATAACTGTGCTACAATTTATAGACACAAAGAAAATGAGTAATAAGGAGGCTCAAATGCATAATGCATGACTCTTACACAGAGGAGAAAACTAAATAGTCATTAAGGGTGAGTGGAAAGGGACAACTGGGTAGGAGAGGGGGTGAGGAAGGGAATAAAGATTGTGATCAGATGTGGGGAGAGGTCGTGCAGCACAGGGCTGGGGGTGACAATAGAAATTGTGTGGGAGCATCTCTAGGACTAGGTGGAGGCCTGGGATACAGGGGGTCTATGAGGGAGACCCTAAATGAGTTTTCTACCAGATGGGGATATAAAGACTAAAATGGCCACCTCCAATAGCCAGGCAGGAATTCTAGAGGAGGGAGGGGGATATCAATCCACTCACAAATCCTTCCACCTAAAAACTGTCTTCCTACAAGATGTTCAGGTATAAAGATGGAGCAGAAACTAAGGGAATATTCAACCAATGACTGCCCCAACTTGAGATGATGTAAGAGAGACAACTGCTGCCTATGCTTGCAGACAGGAAGCTAGTGTAACTGTTTCCTGAGAGGATTCATCTATTAGTGGATGGAGGCAGATGCAGAGACCCACGGTCAATTCTAGGACACAGTGCTGGAAGTCTTTTGGAAGATTTAGGGATAGAATTTAGCAAACCAGTAGGGTCAAGGACACCAGAGGAGGACCTATATTCACAGTCAACTACCTTGAGACCATGGGAGCTCACAAAGACTGAGCCACCAACCAGGGACCATGCATGGGCTGGACCTAAGCCCCTTACACATTTCTACCAAATGTGTAGCTCTGTCTTCATATGGGACTGCTAACAATTGGAGCGGGGGCTGATTTAGTCTCTGTTCCCTGCCATTTGATCCCCTTCTCCCTATCTGGATAGCCTAAGTAGTCTTCACTGGGAGAGGCTATGCCTAGTCCTTCTGGGACTAGATGCTCCAGTGTGGGAAGATACATAAAGAGGTTTACCCTTCTTTGAGGAGAAGGGAAGGGGACAATTGGGGAATTAATTTGTAAGTGTGGGAATGGGAAAAGAGGAGGGATGGGGGATGATCAGGATGCAAAGTGAATAAAAAAGTAAATTGTTAGAAAAAAATGTATAAAAAACTGAAGTCCTCTATAAGAGGAGCCAGTGCTCCTAATTATTAATCTATCTCTCCAGTCTCACATGAGGTTATGGTGAGGTCCTAGCCTGTGCTGCCACCAAGGGCAGTGTCTGGGATTTTGGCCTTGAAGCAATGGGTGTTTGTGTCTGTGTCAGTGTTCATGGCCTATTACCCATGCTACTACCAAAGTCCATGCTGACATCACTAGTCGGGGATGCTGCCTTGAGCCATGTTGATATCCGAGGGCTGTGTAGATATGTTCCCACCCTTCACCTGGTTAGGTGGCTCTACCACTTTTCTCGGAATTGCTTGATAGCTTGATCACATGGTGTGGGTGTGAGTAAGCTGGCACTGAGGACATGACTGAAGGAGGGAGAGAATTGTCAGGCTGACCAACTCAACTATAACTAGGCCCAGATCCAATACCACCCTTTCTAGGAACTGCTGGAGTAGATGAAAGGCCTGGTTCTCCATAACCAAAGCTATAAGATCACCACACAACAGGGTGATAACAGAATGTCCAAAAATAGTCTCAGTGAGTGTCAGTAAAAGCCAGAGGCCTTGAACCAAACCAAAGACTCTTTACAATGAACATTTGCAAGAAAAACTGTTTGAGCAATAGGGTTTACTGTGTGAAACACTATGACATACAACAGCGTCCATTGCCAAATTTGTTTGTTTGTTTTGTTTGGGGAGTGTTGAGAGGGCAAAGGATGGATATGAAGTGGGAGGGAGATGAGTGGATTAGGGTGTATGATGTGAAATTTACAAAGAATCAGTAAAAAGCAAAAGACAAAAAAAGAGTATGCATTAACAGAGCAAACACTAATGTATAAATCTCATAGAGATGGACGAAAGCTATACCGTGTACTAGAATAGTTCACTCATTTAGTCCATGCCTGTTAGTTAAGGCAGCATTTCCTTTTAAACATAAACCAAATTGTTCTTTAATCTCAACTTAATAGTGTCACCAGTAACTTACTAAGTGAATTTGAATTGCCAGTAATAAAAGACCATGGCTATCTATTTTATAAAAACTGATACCCAATGACAAAAAAATTAAACTGCCTTTTTGTTCTTTAAATGTGGATTGGGTTTTCAAAAACCATATAGTCTTGAATGTCTTCAACTAAATAAAATAATGTTGAAAAAAAGTATTGAATGCAAAGTTGAAACGACTTAAAGGAATGAAAATGCAGAGCTCTTCTTTTGAAGACACTTGAAAGAGGACCAAAAACTCATCTGTATCAAAGAAGCCGAGTGTTGGGAGATGATGTGAGATATAAAATTTTTTCCACATAGATACATGAAGGCATACTGAAAATAATATATTAATAATGTGATCATAAGTTACATTTCTAAATTGAAAGTGGCATATAAAAATTAACTGGTACATCTCAATTAAATCCCTTCAAGGTGAGTGGTGATAATTAACTACCTTAGATTAGAAATGTATTAGATATTATTAGTAGCAATAAGTTATTGCCATTGTAACATGAACACCACAGGCTTCAAACCAAATTCCTTACTGAAGGAAAATGTTCAATGTTTTAATGAGCATTCTCTGTAAAACCAGATCTAAATTGAGCCCTGTGTGCTCACTTCTTCAGGAAACATTTGAACTCAGTATTGCTTTATTCTTGTTAAGGATGTATTGTACAGCACATTTGAGTCACCCATAACAGCATGGGGTAATTTAGGCTGATATTGCAATTACATGTAGATTTCACCATCTGGGTCAAGTAAATGAATTTTAAATAAGCTTATTCCCTTCTGAAGCGTTGCTGTGCTTAACAAAGAATAAAGGCAATGCAAGCCACTGTTGAAACTGTGCTCTTGATTGTTATTATTCAGTGAGTGGGCATTGATGCCCATGCTACATTGGAAAACTATGGTTTGTAGCTTTATTGCTGCTTTAAACTTCAGTTACACACTCCAGTGGCATATTACTAGACAGCCTACAATGAATATGGTATATTCAAACAGTATTTCTCACTGTAATCAAGTTAAAGTCCTGAATTAAAAACTGATAATAAATTTAATGTCACAATATTTAAAAGCATGAATCTTATCTGTGACAATACTTCGTTGTACATTATTTAGTCTGTTTCTGCCATGAACTTAGTCAATGCCTATTTTTCCAATGTCATGTCTGCAATATAATACACAAATGGGGTGGATTAAGGGTATAGGAAACAAACACACAGAGAGATGTTAATATTAATAGTTTTAAATTATGTGTTGTAGAAATGGAACCAACTATGCTTCTAAAACTAACATTGTCATCCACAAATTACAAGTGTCTTAGTTATGGTTTTTTTACTGTGAACAGACACTATGACTAAGGCAAGTCTTATAGAGGACAACATTTAATTGGAGCTGGCTTACAGGTTCAGAGGTTGAGTCCAGTATCATCAAGGCAGAAACATGGCAGCATCCAGGCAGGCATGGTACAGGCAGAGCTGAGAGTTCCACAACTTCATTTGAAGGCTGCTAGTGGAAGACTTGCTTCCAGGTAGCTATGAGTAGGGTCTTAAAGCCCATGCCCACAGAGACACACCTACTCAAACAAGGCCATACCTCCAAATAGTGCCACACCCTGGGCCAAGCATATACAATCCATCACAACAAGCAAGTCATTTAAATTCTTTGTACTCAGGATTTATCTGTAACACATATACAGCATCATATATTTTAGTAACTTTTATATTTATTATCAAAAGACATTTAAACATGTGGTAATGTTGAATTTGTATGCCAGAATTTTGAAGATAAAAAGTTTGAGGAGAAAAGAGGAAAACCTGAGAAAGAGGTCAGGAACTACAGACATAAGCACCAACAACAGAATGCAAGAAATAGAAAAAAGAGTCACAGGCATAGGAGATACCTTAGAAGATATTGACACAATGGTCAAAAAAAATTCAAAACATAAAACTCCTAACCAAAAACATCCAGGAAATCTAGGACACCATGGAAAGACCAAATCTAAGAATAATAGGAGTAGAAGAGAGTGAAGATTCCCAGCTCAAAGGACCAAAAATATCTTCAACAAAATCATAGAAGAAAATTTCCCCAACCTAAAGAAAGAGATGTGTATAAATGTATAAGAAGCCTATAGAACACCAAATAGATTGGATAAGAAAAGAAAAATCTTCTCATCACATAATAATCAAAATCTGGAATGAACAGAACAAACAAAGAATATTAAAAGCTGTAAGGGGAAAATACAAAGTAACATACAAAGGTAGAACTATCAGATTTACACCAGACTTCTCAACAGAGACCCTAAAATCCAGTACAGCCTGGACAGAAATGCAAATCCTAAGAGACCACAAATGCCATTCTAGGCTACTAAACCCAGCAAAATTCTCAATCATCATAAATGGAGAAAACATTGATAGATTTCCGGGTATTGAACCATCCCTGCATCCCTGGGATGAAGCCTACTTGATCACGATGAATGATCGTTTTGATGTGTTCTTGGATTCGGTTTGCGAGAATTTTATTGAGTATTTTGGCATCGATGTTCATAAG